>JAREIK010001381.1:1530579-1945007 GCA_029783825.1 Sapria himalayana | reverse complement strand
TAAGAATAAAGAAGAACAGAAACTAATAAAAATAAATAATAAGAAGAATAAGGATGAAAAAAAATAAGATGAATAATATAAACAAGAAGAATGAAAAGAGAAAGAAGCTTAAGTAGAATAAAAGAAAATGAAGAATAAGTAGAAAAAGAACAATATGAATAATAAGAAAATAAGATGAATAAAAAGAATAAAAAAATAACAAGAATATGACGAATAAAAAGAATAAGAA
Organism: Sapria himalayana; assembly: GCA_029783825.1. Taxonomy (NCBI): domain Eukaryota; kingdom Viridiplantae; phylum Streptophyta; class Magnoliopsida; order Malpighiales; family Rafflesiaceae; genus Sapria; species Sapria himalayana. Next base: position 1,944,778 of record JAREIK010001381.1, on the reverse strand, counting down.
GATTAAGAATAATAAGAATAATAAGAAAAATAAGAAGAATAAAGAAGAATAAAAAGAAAAAGAATATTAAGATGAATAACAAAAACTAACATATATAAGAAGAATAAGAAAAACAATAAAATTAAAAAGAATAAGAAGAATAAGAAGAAGAAGAATAATAATAATAATAATAATAATAATAACAAGAAAAATAAATAAAATAGGAAGAATAAGAAGAATAAGAAGAATAAAAAGAATAAGAATAATAAGAATAATAAGATTAATAAGAATAATAAAAACAATAAGAAGAATAAAAATAAGAATAAGAATAAGAAGAATAAGAAGAATAGGAAGAATAACAAGAATAACAAGAATCAAAAGAATAAGAATAATATGAAGAACAAGTAGAATAAACTAATAAGAAGAATAAAAAAATTATTATTATTAAAAAAAAATAATAATAATAATAATATGAGAATGAGAGGATAAGAAGAATAAAATGTATAAGAAAAATAAGAAGAATAAGAAAAATAAAAAGAATAAGAAGAATAAGAAGAAATTGAAGAATAAGAAGAATAAGGTGAATAAGACAAAAGAAAGAATAAAAAGAATAAGATAAATAAGAAGAATAAGAAAAATAAGGAGAATAATAAGAATAATAAGAATAAGAAGAATGACAAGAATAATAAGAATAAGAAGAATAAAAAGAATAAAAAGAATAAAAAGAAAAGGAAAAATAAGAAGAATAAGAAGAAAAAGAAGAATAAGATGAATAAGAAGAATAAGATGAATAAGAATAAGATGAATAAGAATACTAAGAATAAAAAAATAATTAGAATAATAATAATAAAAAGAAAAAAAAGAAGAATGAGAAAAGTAAGAAGAATAAAAAGAATAAGGAACAATAAGAAGAAAAGAAGAATAAAAAGAATAAAAGAATAAAAGAATAAGAAATATTATAAGAATAAAAAAAATAAGAAGAATGAAAAGAATAATAATATTAAGAAGAAAAAAAAGTTAAGAATAAAAAAATCAAGAGAATAACAAAAATTATATATATAAGAAGAACTAGAATAACAAGAGTATAAAAATAATTAGAAAAAAATGATGAATTAGAAGATTAAAAAGAATAAGAAGAATATAAAGAATAAGAAGAATATAAGAATAAGAAGTATAAGAAGTATAAAAATAATAAGAAAAAAAATAAAAAATAAGAATAATAAGAATAATAAGAAGAATAAGAAGAATAATAATAATAATAATAAGATTAAAAAGAAGAATAGGAATAAGAATAATAAGAAGAATAAAATGAATAAAAAAATAAGAAAACTAAGTAGAATAAGAATAATTAGAAGAATAAGAAAAATAATAAAAAAATAATAATAATTAGAAAAAAAAATAAGGAGAATTAGAAAATTAAAAAGAATAATAAATATTAAAAGAAGAATAAGAATAAGAAAGATAATGAGAATAAGAATAATAATAAGAATAAAAAGAATAAGAAAAAATGAAAATAAGTTGAATAAGAATAATAAGAAAAATTAGAAGAATAAGAAGAATAAGGAGAATAGGTATAATAAGAAGAAAAAGTAGCATATTAAGATTAAAAATAATAAAAAGAATAATACGTATAAGAACAAGTTGAACAAGAAGAATAAGAATAATGAGAAGAATAAGAAGAGTAAAAAGAAAAATAAATAGAATAAAAAGAATAAAATGAATAAGAAGAATAAAAAGAATAAGAAGAATGAAAAGATTAAGAAGAATAATAAGAATAAAAATAATAAGAATAATAAGAATAATAAGAATAATAAGAATAATAAGAATAATAAGAATAATAAGAATAATACGAATAATACGAATAATAAGAATAATAAGAATAATAATAATAATAATAATTAGAAAAATAAGAAAAATAAGAAGAATGAGAAGAGTTAGAAGAATAACAAGAATAATGAAGAATCAGAAGATTCAGAAAAATCAGAAGAATAAAAAAATAAGAAAAATAAGAAGAATTAAAAGAATAAAATGAATAAGAAGCATAGGAAAAATAAGAAAAATAAGAAGAATAAAAAGAATAAAAAGAATAAATAAAATAAATAAAATAAGTAGAATAATAAAAAAATATGATATATAAGAAGAACAAGAAGAATAAAAAAAATAAAAAAAATAAAAAGAATAAAAAGATTAAAAAAATACTAAGAATAATAATAATAATAAGTATAAGAATAATAAGAAGAATAAGAATAAAAAGAAGAATGAGAATAATGGGAAGAATAAGAAGAATAAAAATAATAAAAAGAATAAGAAGAATAAAACAAGAAGAATAATAAGAATAAGAAGAATACGTAGAATGATAAAAAATAAAAAGATTAATAAAAATATGATGAATAAAGAGAATAAAAAAAATAAAAAAAAATAAAAAGAATAAAGAGAATAAGTAGATTAATAAGAATAATGCAAATAAGAATAAAAAGAAATATTAGAAGAATATAAATAATAAAAAGAATAAGAAGAATGAAAGAATAAAAAAATATGAAGAAAACAAGAATAAGGAAGAATAAAAAGAATAAAAAGAAAAAATTTATAATAAAAAGAAAAAATTTATCAAAAAAATAAAAAAAAAAATAAGAAGAATAAGAAGAACAAAAAGAACAAAAAGAATAAGAAACATAAGAAAAATAACAAAAATAAGATATATAAGAAGAATAAGAAGAAAAGATGAATAAGAAGAATAAAAAATAAAAAGAATAAGAAGAATACGTAGAATAAAAAAAATAAAAAGAATTACAAGAATAAGAAGAATAAGTAGACAAAAGATTAAGAAGGATAATAAGATTTAAAAGAAAATGAAAAGTAATAATAATATAAATAATAAAAAGAATAAGTAGAATAAGAAAAATAAAAAAATAAGAAAAAAAATAAGAATAAGAAAAATAAGTAGAAAAAGAAGAATAAGAAAAATAATAAGAATAATAAGAATAAGAAAGATAAAAAAAATAAGAAAAATAAGAAGAATAAAAAGAATAAGAAAAAAAGAATTAGAATAATATCAAAAAAAGAAGAATTAGAAGTATTTGGAGAAAAAAAAGAATAAGAAGAATAAGAATAAGAAGAAAAAAATGAATAAGAATAAGATGAATAAGAAAAATATCAAAAATTAGTAGATTAAGAAGAATAAGTAGAATATGATGAAGAAGAATAATATGAATAATAAAAATAAGAAGAGTGGAAAATTAAAAAAAAAATAAAAAAATAAGAAGAATAAGAAAAATAAGAAGAATAAGAGAAATATGATGAATAAGAAGAATAAAAAGAATTATAAGAATAAAAAGAATAAGAATAATAAAAAAATACGAAAATAAGTCGAATATGAAGAATGTGAAAGATAAGAAAAATTAAAAGATTAAGTAAAATAAAATGTATATGAAGAATAAGAAAAATAATAAGAATAAGAATAGCATGAATAAAGAATAAGAAGAAGAAGAAGAACAAAAACAAGAAACAATAAAAAGAAGAACAAAAACAAGAAACAATAAAAAGAAGAACAAGAACAATAAAAATAAGAAAAAGTTAAAAAAGTAGAAAAATAAGAATAAAAAGAATAAGAAAAATGAGAATAATAAGAAGAATAAATAGTATATGAAGAATAAAAAGAAGAAGAAAAAAAAGAAGAAAAAGAAAAAGAAGAAGAATAAGAATAAGAAGAAGAATAATAATAATAATAATAATAATAATAATATAAATATGAATAAGAAGAATAAGGATAATAAAAAAAATAAAAAAATAAGAAGAATATAAAGAATAAGAAGATTATTAATAATAAAATAATTAATAAGAATAAGAAGAATAAAATGAATAAGATGAAAAATATAAATAAAAGAATAAGGAAAATAAGAAAAATAAGAAGTATAAGAAGTATAAGAAGTATAAGAAGAATATGAAGAATATGAAGAATAATAAGATTAAGAAGAATAAGAAGATTAAGAAGAATAAGAAGTATAAGAAGAACAACAAGAATAAGAAGAATAAAAATAATAACAAAAATAAAAAGAAAAAAAAGAAGAATCAGAAGAAGAATAATAATAATAATAATAATAATACTACTACTACTACTACTACTAAAAAGTATAAGAAAAATAAAAAGAATAAGAAGAATAAGAAGAGTAAAAAGAACAAGATAAATAATAAGAATAAGAAGAATTAAAAGATTAATAAATATTAGAAGAAGAATAATAATAATAATAATAATAATAAGAATAAGATAATAAGAAGAATAAGATAATAAGAAGAATACGAAAAATAAGAAGAATAAAAAGAATAAGTTGAATAAATATAATATAAAGAATAAGAAGATTAAGAAGTATAAGAAGAATACGATTAATATGAGGAATAATAAAAAAAAAGAAGAATAAAAAGAATAAGAAGAATAAGAAGAATTAAAAGAAAAATAAGAATAAAAAGAATAAGAAGAAATAAAAGAATAAGAAATATTTGAAGAATATGAAGAATATGAAAAATAAGAAGAATAAGAAAGAATGAGAAGAATTATACTAACAAGAATAATAATAATAATAATACGAAGATTAAAAATAAAAAAAAGAATAACAAGAATAAGAAAAATAAGAAAAATAAGAAGAAAGAGAAACATTGTTATGTGTGTAATAAAGCTTCTCTATACTCTATTGCTATGTGTGTCGGGAAGCCGATGTTTATGGATGAGGCTACTGCCTCGATGACAAGAACACATAGTGCAAGGATTTGCATTGAGACGAATCGCGAATTCCAGCACCCATAGAAGGTTTGGGTAGGCACTAATGATGGGGTTGGGTTTTGGCAAAACATTGTTCCAGAGCAAGCCCCAAGTTACTGTAAACTGTGCAGGAGGCTTGGGCATGATCTGGATGAATGTAAGATGGGCAGGGATAGTTTGGAGGAGGGGAAGGGGAAAGATGGGGGTGGGGCAGAGGTATGGGTAAGGAAGGATAGCTTCTTGAAAAAACAGAAGAGCAAGTCTAGCATGATTATTGAGGAGGATGAACAGGAGATAAGGGATTGGAGAATGGAAAAAGAAGTCCCATTATATAAGGGTTCCATAAGGCATGAAGCAGAGTCTATAAGAGGGGAAAATTCTATTTCAGATGAAAACTTGGAAGGTACACTAAAGGAGAAGGTTATGGATAGGTTTTCAAGTGAGGAGATTAGAGAAAAAGGTGAGTTAGAGTCCAGAACAAGTGGAAGAACAGAAGTTAGGCTGGTATTTTCGGAAGGAGAAAAAGAAAAATTAAAAAGAAATCTGCCTAGGAGAAGAAAAGCTGGTAGAAGAATCAAGCAAAAATCTCCAATAACTGACAGTGACACAGATTTCAGCTGGATAGATCAAGATGTTTTAGATTTCTCAGAAACAGAGCATGATTATAAGAGTTGTGAACTCTTCCCTCATTCAAGTAGGGATGATAGCATGTATAGGCCCAGGATAAAATGAGGATGTTACTTTAGCAACAAATAAATGGTATTCGTACACAAGGGAGGAAGTAATGGAAGAAGTAAGAATATTGGCACTCCAATTGGGTAGAATTGGTATCAATAAGGCTCAGGTAAGCGGCTCGAGTTCTGTAAAATCTTCTATAAATAGGAAAAAATATTTAAATATAAAATATGAGTCTAAATGCACAACCAGAGCGCAAGCGAGATCTACTAATAATGGATAGTTGCATTTATTGGAATATCCGAGGGGTGGCAAATAAGCCCTCTTTAAACAGGATTAAGAAACTAATAAAAATTCATAAAGCAAAAATTGTGGTCCTTTTAGAACCTATGATAGACATTAAAAAATTAGATAATTATAACATTAAAATGGGGTTCAGTAATGCTATGGCTAATATTAATGGGAAATTTTGGGTTTTTTGGAATGGAAGCTTAAGTATGGTAGTTCTTAAATCTACAGAACATCTATTGCATTTTAAAGTAGGTAATTCAGAGACACTTTTTACTGCCGTATATGCTAAAAATACTAAGGAAGGAAGGAAGACATTATGGCAGGAAATGACCGAGATAACTCAAGTAGATCTCCCATGGATCATCGGAGAAGACTTCAACGTTATCAGGTATCCGAGGGAAAAGCTAGGAGGAGGAAGACCAGATCCAAAGGCTATGGCCCATTTTAAAGATTCTATTGCAAATACGAATCTCATGGAAGCAGATTTCCTGGGATCAAAGTATACATGGTGTAATAACTGGAAGAAGCGGGGAGTAATCTGGGCTAGATTAGATAGAGTATTATATAATGCAAAATGGCTAACCGTTCATGGAGGCATGTCTCTAAAAATTTTGAGTAGAACATGCTTGGATCATAGCTCACTGCTATTATCCCTTCGTAATTGGCAGAAAGGGATGAAAAGCTTTACTTTTCAAAATATGTGGAGTCTTCACCCGGACTTCGAGAGGACAATAGAATCATCATGGTCAGAACCCTCATCAGGCAACCCTCTGCAGGTGCTAGCTATGAAGCTACGCAGATTAAGATTCAGGTTGGTCAAATGGAACAAAGCTATTTTTGGTAATATTAATAAAAATATTATCAAAGCAGAAGAGGAGGTATTAGCTAAAGAAAAAGAATTCGAATTAAATCAAAATGATATATGTAGGCAAGAGCTTAGCAAAGCGGAAGCAACTTTAAGACTTAGACTACACATGGAGGAGGTTTTTTGGAAACAAAGATCGAAAATCAAATGGTGAAAAGAAGGTGACAAGAACACAAAATTTTTCCATTGTATGGCTAAAATTAAATCTCAAAAGAAGATAATAACAGGCATTAAAAATCCTGAAGGGCGTTGGATAGAAGAAGAAGGGGAAATTAAAAGCACCTTAGATGAATATTTTAAAAATCACTTGTCCAAAAAAACTAATCTAAAAGGCCAATTACTAATGCAAGCATTAAAATGTCAGATTACACCAGAAGATAATATTAGACTAGAAAAATTTCCTGAAGAGGAAGAAGTCAAAAAAACAGTTTTTAGCTTGAACAAAGATAGCACAGCAGTTCCTGATGGATGGAATAGTGCCTTCATTCAGTACGCCTGGAATATCATTAAGAAGGATCTACACCTCGCGATCTCATTTATTTTTGCAGGTGCAGAAATTACCAAATCATGATCTCGTTCTTATATTATCTTATTACCTAAGTCTAAAAATTCATAACAATGTGAGGATTTTAGACCAATCAGCTTGTGCAATGCGGTATATAAAATCCTAGCAAAACTCCTATAGAATAGGTTAAGTAATATATTTCCAAATATTATCTCTCTTAAGCAATCAGGTTTTGTTAAAAACAGAATAATAATGGAAAATATAGGCTTAGCCTCTGAGATGCTGAGGGATATTGGTCTTAAATCTAGAGGGCACAATGTGGCAATTAAACTGGATCTCTCGAAAGCCTTTGACAGGGTGGAATGGCCAATCATATGTTATGTTATGAGAAAAATGGGCTTCTCTGAATTTTGGATTAATTTACTATTCAGATGTATCTCAAGTGTGTGGGTAAGAATTATAATTAATGGACATAAAGGAGATGAGTTTAAACCAGAAAGAGGATTAAGGAAAGGTGATCCTTTGTCCCCTTATCTTTTTAATATCTATCTGGAACTTCTCCTTTTAAATCTTAAATTGAGAATGCAAGAAGGAAATATCTTGACATATAGGCAACCAAGAGGGACTCCATTAGTAAGTTGCTTGGCATACGCGGATGACGTTATTATCTTCACTAACGCTAGCAAGAAGTCTTTATTGAACCTTATGGAATTAATGCAGGCACTGGAGGAGGATACGGGATAATGCATGAATAAAAAGAAATGTCAATTTATCATGTCCTCTAAAGCTCCAGTGAAAATGGTTAAAAGAGTTAAAGAGATCACAGGCTTCACTCAAAGTAAAGGTGCATTGATGTATCTGGGCTGTCCTATATACGAAGGTAGATTAAAAGAAGAGTATCTCAGTTTTCTTGTAGAAAAAATGAGAGGTAAAATTGCGGGATGGAAGGAGGATCTACTTAGTTTTGGTGGTAGAGCTACTCTCATCTCCCATGTTCTTCAAGGATCATTGTCACATATTTTATCTATCATCCAGCCGCCTAAAATAATACTTAAAAAATTGGAGAAAGAAATGGCGAATTTCTTATGGGGTAAGCGGAAAGGCAAAGCTAAGTTACATTGGATAAAATGGGACACACTATGTCACCCGAAGGAAGAGGCGGGCCTGGGGTTTACCAGTTTTGATGTGGCCTCTAAAGCATGGGCCTGTAAAGACTGGAGGAAACTAAAAGAAAATGAAAGTCTTTGGGCAAGATTTATGAGGGTTAAATATAATTGGGGAAAGGAGGATAACAAGAAAAGGCCATCAATAACATGGAAAATGTTATTGAATCAAAAAGATTTTGTCGAATCTCACTCAAAATTAAATAAGAGCGGGTGGAAGTGGACTCTCAACCCACAAGGAACATTCACTTTAAAATCGGCTAAAGAACATTTTAGAGCTAAAAGAAAGAAGTCTCCGATGTTCAAATGGATCTGGGATAATGATTCTCCACAAAAAATGAAAATTTTATTGTGAAGATCTCTCCTAGAAATTACCCTGGTTGATAATAACGTGCAAAGAAAAGGTATTAAAATTGCTTCTAGGTGTGAGTGCTGCTTATCAAATATTGAGAGTATAGATCATTTGTTCTCAACTGGTAAGATAGCTAAGGAAGTCTGGAGCCAAATTAATATTATTCACATAACTCAAGGTAAGAAGCTAAAAGATAGATTATTGAGTTGGCAGGGAGTAAATATTGGAAATAAAATTCAGATCTGGCTTAAGAAAAACATCCCATTGGTAGTTATTTGGTGTATCTGGAAGGCTAGAAATATGAGTAGATTTGATAATGTGAAAATGAATTCACTTGACATCATAAAAGATATTAAAAGAGAGCTTATTTGCATTTCAAAGGCGAGCCCTATCAAAACCAGGATGGATAAGACAGTAATGGATTTGATAAATCAATGGGGCTTATCATACGAAAAAGAAAGAGAATGGAGAATAAAATGCATTAAGTGGGAGAAACCACCTAAAGGTAAAATGACTCTTAATACAGACGGATGTTCTAACAGAGATATGGGAGTTGCAGGGGATGGAGGCGTAATAAGGGATTCGCTTGGAAGGGTAGTTAAAGTATTTTCGATGAAGTTTAAAGTTAACTCAGCATTATATTCAGAGATTAAAGCTCTCCATAAAGGTTTACTAATTTGTAGCGAGCTTAATCTTATAGATTTCCAAATTCAGATAGATTCTAAGTTGCTAGTTGATCTTGTTTATAAAGATTTTAAGCTCTGGCAATATGAAGAAGACATAGATTGCATTAAAAAATTCATGGAAGAAAGAAATGCGAGCATTAAGCATATTACAGAGAGGTGAATTATCTAGTGGATAGGTTGGCCAAAGAAGGGGAATCTATAGGAGATGTGATCTTTGGTCCAAGTGAATTCCCAGATAAATTTAAAGGTCTAGCAAAACTCGATGAACTCGGATTCCCATATATTAGGATTGGCAAAAAATAGTTTTTATAATGGACATATGGAAAATTGACTTAAGATCTTTTTTACTTTCTTTTAGTAGGCTAGACGGGATTGGGAGTAAGCCTATTTTCTTTGCAGCCTTTATGTTTCCTTTTTGCAGCATATCTTCCCCTATGCGTGCCTGGATAGTTTTTTTGCAGGTTTATTTTGCAGGAGGTTGGTGAAGCCTTGATCAATAGGCTTATATAATACATAATTATATGTGTTTGGTTAAGATTATGTTTGGCAGGGCACTTCTCAGAAGATTGATCAGGTAAGTATATGCTGGATATAAGTCTCATTTTTTTGCAGGAATTAGAAGCTTCTGTTTTCTGCAGTTCTCAGGGTGAGGTATTGCGTCTGTGGATGGGGTTAAGAAGCATTTATCTTCTTATTAGTATTTGTTAAGGGTCCAGTAGTGTTTGTCTACTATGTGTTGGAATCCTCGTTTTATGTATGTGAGTCTGTAAGATGGTTTTCTGTATAGAGTTGGTAAGGAGGTCTTGTGTGTAGTCGGCAATTGTATAAATGACAGCCAAGTAATGTCACCATGAGTCTATGGGTCTGCGTCGGTCAACTTGCAAGGTTAGTGTCTCTCAGTTTGGGCCATCAATTAGCCAAGACAGGATATTTCAAGATGAGGAAGGTGGAGGAGAGCAAAAATCTTAAAGATTTGCATATGGCCGGGTGATCTTCCAGAGGGTTAGCAAGTCTAAGTCTGAATTTTTTTGGATGGGTTCAAGCCTCAGCATGAATGATGCGGAAGAAGCATAGCCAAAGTAGAAGCAGTGGAATCCCAAGAAGAAAGGCTAATGGGAGAAAAGCCAAGAAGGGATTGCAAAAGAAGGCATAAGTGATAAACAAGGAGCTAGCTAAAAGATTAATTCAAAATTCCAGCACAATGAATAAGGCATTTCAAGGTCCTAAATTGGACAATTTGAATAGTATATGTCCGATTTTATTTTATTTTTTTAAAGATTGATGTAAAAGGGGGAAAGGGTAGAACTTAGTTTGTAAAAATGGTATTCCTCCACCAAAAGAGAGGGTTATAACAATAATAAAACAAACATAAAAAAAAAGAAGAAAGAGAAGAATAAAAAAATAATAATAAGAATAAGAAAAATTAAAAAAAAAAGAATAAGAAAAAGAACAAAAAGAAAAAAGAAAAAGAATAAGATCAATAAGATGAATAAGAAGAATATGAAGAATAAGTTGAATAAAAAAAATAAGTAGAATAAGAAGAAAAATAATAAAAATATTAAAAAATAAGAAGAAAGAAAAATAAAAAAAATAAGAAGAATAAGAAGAAAAATAAGAAAAGGAATAATAAGAACAATAATAAGAATGATAAGAATAAAAATAATAAGAAAATTAAAAAAAAGAAGAATTAGAAAATTAAAAAGAATAACATGTATATGAAAAATTTGAAGAATAAGAACAAAAAATAGGATAAGAACAACATGAAGAAAGAAGAATAATAATAAGAACAAGAAAAAGAAGAATACAAAGAATAAAAAGAATGAGAAGAATGAGAAGAAGAAAAATAATAATAATAATAATTATTATTATATAATGAACAAAAAGAATTATAAGAATATTGAGAATAAGAAGAATATAAAGGATAAGAAGAATAAAAAAAATAATATAAATAAGAAAAATAAAAAGAATAAAAAGATTAAGTTGAAAAATAAAAATAAAAGGATAAGAAGAAAAATAAAAATAAGAAGAATGAGATGAATAAGAAGAAAAATAAGAATAAGAAAAATAAGTAAAATAAGAAAAATATTAAGAAGATGATGAAAAAGAAAAATAATATGAAAAAGAAGAATAAAAATAATATGAATAATAAGAAGAATAAGAAAAAAACGAATAATAAGAAGAATGATAAAAATAAAAAAAATAAGAAAAATAAGAAAAATAAGAAAAATAAGAAGAATAAAAATAATAAAAAGAAAATAAGAAATATAAGAATAATACGAATAAAAATAATAAGAAAAATAAGAAGATTTAGAAGAATAAGAAGTATAAGAATAACAATAAGAATAAAAAGAATTACTAGAATAATAAATAAGAAGAGTTACTAGAATAAGAAGAATAAGAGAATAAGTAAAATAAGAAGAATAAGAAGAAGAAAAAATAGAAGATAAAAATAATAATAATAATAATAAGTATAAGTAAAACAAAAAGAATAAGAAGAATAAAAAAAATAAGAAGAATAAGATGAATTATAAGATATAGAAGAATAAGAATAATAATAAGGATAAGAAGAATAAGAAGAATAAAAGGAATTAAAGGATTAAGAAGATTAAGATGGTTAAAAAGAATAAGAAGAATAAGAAGATTAAGATGGTTAAAAAGAATAAGAAGAATAAGAAGGATAAGAAGGATAAGAAAAATAAGAAGAATAAAAGGAATAAAGGGATTAAGAAGATTAAGATGATTAAAAAGAATAAGAGGAATAAGAAGAATAAGAAGAATAAGAAGAATAAGAATAATAAGAATAATAAGAAAATGAGAAGAATAAAAAGAATAAAATGAAAAAAAAGAAAAAAAAAAGAAAAAGAAGAATAAGTAGAAAAAGAAAAATAAGAAGAAAATTATGAATAAAAAGAATAATAAGAATAAGAAGAATAAGAAGAAAATTATGAATAAAAAGAATAATAAGAATAAGAAGAATAAGAAAAATAAGAAGAATGAGAAGTATCTTAAAAATATGAATAATATGAAGAATAAGAAAAATAAGAAAGAATTAGAAAAATAAGAATAAGAAGAAGAATAAGAATAAGAAGAAGAATAAGACGAAAGAGAAGTATAAGAAAAATAAGAATAATAAGAAGATTAAAAATTAAAAGAAGAATAAGTAAAATAAGAATAATAAGAAGGATAAGAAAGAATAAATAAATAAAAAAAACGAAGAATAAGAAAGAATAAATAAATAAGAAGAAAATGAAGAATAAGAAGAATAATAAAAATAAGAAGAAAAAGAATAATAGTAATAATAATAATAATAATAAGAAAAAGAAGAATAGGGAGAATAAGAAGAAAAAGAAGAATAAAACAATTAAAAAAATAAAAAGTATAAGAAAAACAAAAAGAATAAGATGAATAAGTAGAAAAAGAAGAAGAATAAGAAGAATAAGATTAATAAGAAAAATATGAAGAATAAGTAGAATAATTATAATAAGAAGAATAAGTAGACTAAGTAGAATAAGTATAATAAGAAGAATAAGTAGAATAAGAAGAAAAAGAATAAAAAGATGAATAATAAGAATAAGAAAAATAATAAGAGTAATAAAAAAATAAGAGTCATAAGAAGAATAAGAAGGATAGGAAAAATAAGAAGAATGATTAGAATAAGAATAATAAAAATAATTAAGTATAAGAAGTATAAGAATAATATGGTAGAATTCGAAGAAATAGAAGATTAAGAAGAATAAATTGTATAAGAAAAATATGAAGAATAGGAAGAATAAGATAAATAAGACAACAAGAAGAAAGAAGAAGAAGAACAAGAACAAGAACAAGAATAAGAAAAAGAAGAATAATAAGAATAAGTAGAAAAAGAAGAAAAATAATAATTATTATTATTATAATAATAAGAATAAGATGAATAAGAAGAATTATAAGAATAAGGAGAATAAGAAGAATAAAAAATAAGATGAATATAAAGAATAAAAAGAATATAAATAATAAGATAAAAAAGAAAAATAAAAGAATAAGAAGAATAACAAATATAAGAAGAATGTGAAAAATAAAAAGAATAAAAAAATAATATAAAAAAGTAGAATAAAAAGAATAAGAATAATAAGAAAAATAAAAAAAATAACAATAAGAAGAATAAGAAAAATAAGAAGAATAAATAGAATAAATAGAAAAAGAAGAAAAATAAAAATAAGAATAATAAGAATAATAAGAAGATTAAAAGAATAAAAAGTATAAGAAGAACATCAAGAATAAGAAGAATAGAAATAATAATAAAAAGAAGAAAAAAAAAGAATAACAAGAATAACAAGAATAATAAGAACAAGAATAATAAAAAAATAGGAAAAATAAGAATAATAAGAATAATAAGAAGAGTAAGAATAACACGATAAATAATAAGAATAAGAAGAATAATAAATATTTAAAGAATAAAAATAATAACAAGAATAAGAAGAATAAGAGAATAAGAAGTATAAAAAGAAAACAAAGAATAAGAAGAATACGAATAATAAGAAAAATAACAATAATAAGATGATAAGAAAAATAAGAAGAATAAGAAGAGTAAGAAGAACAAGATAAATAATAAGAATAATAAGAATAATAAATATTAGAAGAATAAAATTAATAACATGAATAAGAAGAATAAGAGAATAAGAAGTATAAGAAAAAAACAAAGAATAAGAAGAATACAAATAATAAGAAGAATAGCAATAATAAGAAGATAAGAAAGATAAGAAGAATAAGAAAATAAGAAGTATAAGAAGAACTATAAGAATAAGAAGAATAAGAAGAATAAAATGAATAAGAGGAATAATAAGATAAAGAAACATAAGAAGAATAAAAAGAATAAGAATAATAAGAAGATTAAAAAGAATAAGGAAACTAAGAATTATAAGATTAATAAGAAGAATAATAAGAATAAGAAAAATAAGAAAAATAAGAAAAAAAAGAATAAGAATAATTAGAAGAATAATAAAAAAAAGAATAATAAGAATAATATGAAGAATAAGAAGAATATAAGCAATAGGAAGAATAAGAAAGAATGAGAAGAATAAAAAGAATAATAATAACAAGAAGAATAAGAATAAAATGTAGAATTATAATAATAATAATAATAATAATAATAATAATAATAATTAGAATAAGAATAACAAGAAAAATAAAAAGAATAATAAGAATAAGAAAAATAAGAAGAATAAGAAGAATAAGAAGAATAAAAAGAAAAAAAAAAGAAGAATAACAAAATAATAAGAATAAAAAGTTAAAGAAGAATAAAAATAATAGTAAAAATAAGAAGATGAAAAGAATAAGAAGAATAAGAAGAATAAGAAAAAAATAAAAATAATATGAATAATAATAATAATAATAGGATTAAGAAGAATAAAAAGAATATGAAGAATTAATAAAATAAAAAGAATTAAGTAGAATAAGAAAAATATGAATAAGAAGAAGAAGAATAAGTACAAGAATAATAAGAAGAGTAAGAAAAATAAAATAAAATAAGAAGAATAAAAATATTAAAAAGAATAAGAAGAATGAGAAGAATAAGAATAATAAAAAGAATAAGAATAATTAGAAGAATAAGAAGGATAAAAAAAATAAAATATATAAGAAGATGATGACGAATATGAAGAATAAGAAGAATAAGAAGAACATAAAGAAAGGAGAAGAAGAAGAAGAAGAAGAAGAAGAAGAACAAGAACAAGAACAAGAACAAGAAAAATAAAAAGAATTAGAAGAATAATAAAAATAATAAAAATAAGAAAAATAAGAACTCTCTCTACTCCATTGCTTTATGTTTGAGTAAACCAAGGTTTATGGATGAAGTTACGGCCTGTATTACAAGGCCGAGCATAGCTAGGGTTTGTGTGGAGGTTAATCTTTAATATGCACCACCCTAGAGGGTGTGGGTTGGAAAGGATGATGTTTGAGTAAACCATGAAAAACACTATTGCCATGACTTTGGAAATCCAAAAAAAAAAACTCAAAAGTGCAACCCAACAAAAAGCCATGATGATCAATAAAATCATGGCAATCAGAAATGATGAAGTTACGATGATCCAAAAATAGTGACATCCTAGGAAAGAAAAAGAAAAGAAGGAAACCCAACGGAGGAATGTATAAGAATATGATTCAGCTGAAAGAAAGTTTGGGAAGAAAAAAGAAAGTAAAAGATTATATAAGGAATGTGATATAAATAGAAGAGATCATTGATGAGGGTAACAACTCATTGAAAGTCTAGCTACAAATATTAAATATAGCACTACTTGGAAATCAACCCAATAATTTTTTTTTCTACATAGTATCATAGAATAATTGTACTCACACAAATCTTTTTGTATAATTTTTGCACTCACAAATTTAGTTAAAAAACTCAAACCCCACTAGGACATGTTTATATATCCATAAAAAGAAGTAGCCCACTATCTAGATAGACTATGACACTCAAGCATAGTCATAGCTAACACTTATGTAGAATGGATAAAAAGCCAATACTTTTTAGAGGAGTAATTAGTTAGGGATGAGTAATCACTTTAGTATGAGAGTTTGTTTGGTATTAAAAATACTAAATGATATTAATTAATTTTAGTGATTATATATGATATTTTGTATAGAAAAAGTTTTAAATAGAATTATTTCACTAAATTATAAGTTTGAAAGATTATGATGAATAGTAGTTAAATTGGATAATTTTTATATGAAATATATGACTCTAAGAATTTGTTGAGTATGAAGAGAATGAAAAGTTATGTAGGGCCATGATTTTTCTTGTGGTATGACATTGTTATACCTCATTGTGCCTATAGGTTAATTTATGCATTGATTCTTGGTTAAAGCTCTATATAAATAGTCATGATAATCTGTGTATGTCATGACTCTACTATCTCATTGATTTTATTATTTTATTATATAACATATTCTTTTCAGATGTGAAATTTTCTTGGAATCATAGTCATACTAATAATATTTTTTATGGTTGTGATATTAATATCACATCAAAGTAACTAAGTACCCCCACCGGTGCTAAAGGCCATGACATCCTCTAGTGTCACAGCTTTCTCTTTACAAAGTCACCAAGACTAAGATAAAAGTCACATCACTTCTATAATGTAATTAGTTTTAACTACAAAGAGTTCTAGAAAGTATTTACTTGAATCATGACTATTTCCAAGGCTATGACTTTTTTGCTCTTGAGATATGACCAAAGTTATGGCTCATTCCCAATATCATGACTTTGAGTTATAGAAATGAAATACATAAACCATGGTCATTCCTAGTGTCCCAACTTTGTGTTATAGACACAAAATGCACAACTATAATTATTTCCAATGCTACGATAATATGATGTAAGAGAGATACTAAAGTTGTGGCTCTTTCCTAGTACTATAACTTTGTATTACATAGATGAAATATATAAGTCATGGCCATTTCAAACACCATGATAATATAAAGCATTAAAAAACTAGATCTATAACTTATTCCTAGTGACATAAATTTGTGTTATAGAGACAGAGGCAAAGTCATGGCATTTTTTCAAAGTTGCGACTTTCCACTTTATTTTCACATCTAAACATTCAAGTATGAAAACATAAAATAATGAGAAAAAAAGATATAATTTAAGACCATGAGAAAATGATGAAAAGTTAGGGTTTGGAGAGTAAAAATTCACCCAAACCTAAGAAAGATAAATGAGCAAAGAGATAATATAAAGCACAAGCATAAATCCTAGTGGGATAAGAATTTCAACTTCAACCTAGGAGGTATATCCGAGGTGCTCAAACAAGAATTATAAGTTTAGGCTTTGATTCCTAGACATTCTTGAGGGTTGTCATTAGGAACCCAAAATTTTATGAGATATATTTCTTATTATCTCATATGAATTCCTCCTCAATGCTAGGCTAAATTGAGTTCTAGGATTGATGCATTTTATTTTGAGTGATGGATGCTTAATTCATGGATTTTTGTATTTTGATTATGTTATGCTTTGGTTATTGATAGATGTAGTATTCATGTAAAACTAAAATTAAAGTTTTACTATTCGTGTATTTATGTGTATTATCATGGTGGATAGTAATAGGTAAGTCATGAAGCATACTCACATATAATAATAAAAAAGAAGTAACAATCCTTCCTATTGTGATGTGTGAGTCAGACCTAAATGTCAAAATTTGACATTGAGCTAAATTTAATCATGTGAGTATTGTGCTTATGAATCTGAAAGCATGAATACTTTTATAAGTTCATTTATTGTGCATATCTTAGAAAAATTGACCCTCATTTGATGTGATAATTTTATAAAATATTCTTTTAATATTTTTTGCTTTAGTATATGAGTAGCCTGTTTTCATGATAGATGATGACAGGCAAGCCATGAGACATGCACAAGTAGAGGTGACTCATAAGGTAGTGATATTCTTGTGAGTTACTTTCTATTATATGACTTATACTAATGAGATCTAAGAGAAAACTTATATTGATTATGCAAGGTATGACACTTACAAAGTTGAAAGTGCAAATGCATTTAATACCAAAATAGTTCATGTCTTTATCACACAAGATGTTAGAGAATGAGAATACATATATGAAGAAATCATCAAGGGTAATTGATGGATTGCCTAAAATTCAAGATTTGTGAATGATCTTTGAGTATGGATAATTTTTCATTTTAGTTTAAAAGTACCATTGGACAACTATGATGGGATCATCATTGAGGAAGACCCAATAGTTGACAACCACCTTATATGCCATTAGGATATTATGATGTTTTCACAGAAGTCAAACATTCATTCTTTAACTAAGCACAATAATAATCAAGCTTTCTAGACAATCCATAATGAAAAATAAAAAAAAACCAACCATAAAATTTATGAATCTTACTAAAAACTCAAATTTATCTTTTCAACTAAAAGAGTAGTTTACTCATCATTGGATGATCAAATTGCCTATACAATTTATTTGGGATATATATTTGAATGAAAATTCACTTTACTACTTATGTGAATTATATACCTATGGGAGTTGTTGGAAGGGAGACTCTCACTCCATGAGATTTTGGAACATTATTTAATTCTAAAAATTAGGCAGCGTAGCAAAGTTGTAACACATAAAGAAAAAATAACCTAGATTAATTATATTCGGGTTCAAAATCATATTCTGAAGCAAATCATTTTTTTTCTAGCTTAGAGTTGTCAGATAGGCCAATCATGGGTCATTCTAAATCATGTTGGGTCAAGTCAGGTCATGCTAACCCCCACCACAATCAAGCAACAAACATGACTCAAACCCAAGCTAGCTTGGGTAGCATGGGTGCTCACCAGTACCATGTCTAGAAAAGTTTAGTTTATTCTAGGTTTGCTTGTTATGGCCAAAACTAGTTGGGATAAAAAATCATGTCGTGCTACATCATCATTTGTGACACGTGGGCTAGAAAGCATGGCATGACATGACATGAGTCATGCCACGAGGCTTGTCCAACACTATTTTAAGTATGGTTTCAGACATGTTGGACCATGTCTTGGGCTTGTTTTTGAGGACCATGCAATGTTATGCCCCACCATCCCATTTGGACACCTATACTCTAGTTGACTAAGTTAAGGAAGCTTTGAACAAAGTACAAATTATATTATATATGAATGATGCAAAATGTGAATTCTACTCCAACATTGAAACTAGAAATCATATTTTTTTGACATAGATTTTTGTAGTATAATTTAGGAATAAATTAAACACTAAGGTTTTGTTTGATAACGCACTTAAAAAATTCAGCCAACTTAAAATTAAAATTTTCAATGGTTTAAAATTTTAAGTGCGTTTGATAAAAAACAGTTTGGAGCTGATTGATTAATATTTTAAGTTAACTTGTGTTAAAAATTTTAAGTACTAGAGTTAATGCTTCTCTTCGGAATAGAGATGATTGTGCCTATCCCGATTAATGAAGTAATAAAAAATCATCTTTATCAATAATTAAGGGAAGTGTTCAAGGTAAATAAATTACATGTTTAATATTATTAGTGTTCATGTTATTGTTATAATTATTATTATATTGATATTTTTTTTAATGAATAGGGTGAAATTGGTGCACTTGACGAGATGCTTATTAATGTTGTAATACCATCTGACAAACAAGTCCCTTATAGAGGAAGAGGAAGAGAAGAAAGTTATCAAAATGTTCTAGCAATATGTGACTTCAATATGATTTTTATATTTCTTTAGGCTGGATGGGAAGACGTAGCACATAATTCAAGAGTTTTATCAGAGATTATGCGTAATCCAGAAAATAATTCTTTAATACCTCCACCAGGTAAGCATTATTCTCTTCTCGTTTTTTTTTAATAAAATCATAATTAATTTTAAAATAAATTTTTTGTAGATAAATATTATCTTTGTGATGCTGCATATCCACATACTCAAGGGTTTATGGCACCTTACCGTAATGCATGATATTGGTTGCCTAATTTTCATAATGATGTCCAACCTCATACAAAAGAAGAGATATTCAATTATGCACATGTCAAAGTGAGGAATGTTATTGAGTGATCTTTTGGTATTCTGAAAGCTCATTTTCTAATCCTAAAAAGGATAATACCATATCCTTTTCAAGTACAAAGAAACATTATTATTTCTTGCATATCTATATATAACTATATCCGGAAATTAAGTATTGCTGATGTTTTATAGAGCAGAGTGATAATGATTATGATGAAAATTCAAAAACACCTCAAAATGATCATGAATGTCTACTACAAGTTAGAGGAAGAGTTGTACAAGCTGATCAAATTTGCATGATTAATTTAAGAGAGGAAATAGTAAATCAACTTGTTGCAAATTAATTTTTGTTTTTTTGTAAACATTTTTATGTTTTTTTTAGATTTTGTTATATAATAATGGAAATCATGTTTATTTTAAATTTCTTTTAAATTAATATTAACAATAGCACTGAGAAATCATATTTTATTATAAATTCTATTTAATTTTATTATAATGAACTACATTAATAATAAGGATAAAAATACAAAAAAATATCATTTTTAGCATTCAGCATTTAAAGTTATCAAATAAAATTAATATTTTCAGCATTCAATTTTCATTCATTTATCAAATATTTTTTCAATACAAATTCAATACTTTTAAATTCAGCACTTAATTTTTTAGCACTTAATTTCTTCAGTTTTATCAAATGGGTCCTAAATTTGAATGTCAAATAGTATGTACTCTATTTTGAGTACTTAAAAGTGTGTAAGGATTTTGTCTATAACTTTTCAAAAATAACATACAAAAAGTCATATATGTGGCAACATTATATCATATTTGGGCAAAAAATGAATATGAGACATATTAGGTCTGCCCAAGTTTGGTAGGCTAGTCCTTTTTTTCAAAGTTTTGTTCTTTTGAAAGCATGGTGTATGGTAAACCAAGATTATGGAATAAAATCTCGCATTTTGTTTATCAAAAAAAAAATTTTAAAAAAAAAACAAAAAGGTGCACAAATAGGAACACTTTTATTTTCACATGAGGGCACACATAGTGTTTTTTGGTTGGGGGGAGTGTCCCGTCACATTTTAACGAAAAACATCATGCTTTTAATGGGGTTTTTTTGGTGTTTTTGGTGTTTTTGGTGTGTAGTTTTTTCATGTGCATGCATTTTTGTTAGAAACATTATGGAAAAAGTGTTTAAGCATTTTATATTCTCCTCCCCTTTCGCCATGTGTTGCAATTGCAAGTTATAAAAGCTAATAAGGGGTTGCATTTTTTTTTCTGCATTGAGGCTTATAAAAACTAAGAGACTATATATTTTTTTCTCTCTCCTCCTCACATTGGTTTGAATATTGCAATTTATTTATATACTTATATTTAAATTACAATTAGTGTGTGTAATGTGTGTAATGATGTGTAATATATATTCTTTGTGTAATTTGTGTACAAATTATATATATATATAATCATATTTTTATTTACAATTCTATATATTTTGTGTGTAAGCTATTGTTGTTGTTGTTGTGTACAATTTTTGTGCAATTGTATATCATGAGAAATCAGAACTTGAACAACTTTGGAAATTTGAAAAGCTATGAACAAAATATCATCTTTGATCCAATAATTGAGATGCAACCACATTGTTGATTATGACCCATAAATCTGATGAACTAATGCTATCACCTAAAAAATTATATTAAAAAAGATCTAGAGTATTTACCCCCATATTCCATTTTTATATGCGTGTACTAGATTTTAGATTTCTAGAACTTATATCCTATATAATTTATTTTAATCCAAAATATATTTTTTTGTGTTGTACTTTATAAACTTGTGAAAAAGTTGTTAGCATATATTATTCAATTTTGCATTGTTGTATTTTGAATTTTATTTTCATTACATTAAATAGTTTTAGAATTATTGTATTGTGATTTGTTATTTTTATAATGATAAATAATAAGTTTAATGACCCTATGACTTATTATTTTATAATGATAAAGTTAACTATGACTAATTATTCTATTTGGATAAATAGAATGCATGATTACCTTGTAGTTAAATAAATATATGACTCTATGAGGAAGAAAGTAAAACCTGGGATAATAAGTGAAGAAAGAATGAGACGACCTTCACTATAGGGCTGCCTCTATAGTTCGACAATGGATAAGTAGAGATAATTATCAACATGTTACCAATGAAACAAAATCTATGTTCGAAAAGAATGAGTTTAGAAATAAAATATTGATCATTAAATATATAGTTAACCTGAAATCCAAGGATGATAGTTTAATGTTGGTGCACATCAATATCTTTCAAAGGCTGTTAAATCAACTTTCATCAATGAAGATGGTTTTAAAAGATGAGTTACTAGCTTATCTAATGTTGAGCTCACTTCTAGATAGTTTGTAAATCTTTATAATTTCTTTGAGCATGTCACCACCTGGAAGTGGTATGTTGATGCATGTTATCTCAGTAAATTTATTATCAGAAGAAGTAAGGAGAAATGAAATGGGAGGAGCTTCCTCATATTATTATTATTTTTGAGAGATGTGGTAGGAACAACATGAGGCACACACAGCCTAATGGTAGAACTCATTCTTCCAAAGGCAACTCACAAAGTAGATATGCAATCAATTATTAGCACTATGACAAGATGAGACATGTGAAAAAAGATGATTATTCTTAGAGAAAAACTACAATAATAGTGCATCATAAGAAATAGACTTGAGGAAGAGGCCAACATCATATTAGAAGGTGACTTGGTACTAGTTAGCAATGATAATTCTAGTAATATAGTATCTTAGAAGAGTGATTGGATTATTGACTCATGAGTGTCATTCCATACATCCCACACATTAGACTTATTTTCTGCCTACACACATAGTGATTATGGCATATTAAAAAAGAGTAATAATAGAACATCATAGATTTTAGGCATGAGTGACATTTGTTTGTAGATGTAAATAGGATATTAGATGATGCTTAGAGATGGCTAGTACATACTAGATATTCATATGAACCTGATGTTTATTGGCATGTTGGATGACATAGGATATGTATGTCATTTTGGTGATGGCCAATAAAGATCGGTAAATGACACATTAATCATTTTGTGTGATGAGTGGTAAGAAAGAGAGTACTTTGTAAGCCATATAGATAAGTGTTTGAGATCATGTAAATATTGTTCATCAAAAGAGCAATATTAGTCTATGGCATAGGCGATTTGGTCACGTGAGTGAGAAGTGCTTCTAGCTAAAATCAATATCTTACCATTTGACTAGAAATCTTCTCTTGATGAGTGTATGAACTATGAACTATGAACTATATGGTTGGAAACAACTATAGAGCATATTTTCACTCTCATCCACCCTCGAGAAGATCAAATATCATCAATCTTATTCATAATGATATTTGCTCCACGTATAGCAAAACATTCGGTGAAACTCTTTATTTTGTCACATTCATTAATAATCACTCTAAGAAAGTGTGGGCATGAGCATATATACTAAAACTAAAAGATCATGTCTTTTTTTGTCTTTCAGGATTTTTATGCTAGAGTTAGGAGAAAGACCAATATGAAATTAATCTCTATATGTTCTAATAATAGATGAAAATACAAAGATTAATTTGATAGGTATTATGTATCCCATTGTATTAGACATGAAAAGACACTAGCTAAGATATCATAATTCATTGGCATTTTTGGGCGAATAATTTTATAAATAAACTATTGAGGAGAGAGTTTTATGTACTTTCTCATGTGCATATTCCCAAGGAATTTTGGAAAAAGCTATATGCATAGTTATTGATGTAATCAATATGTGTCATGCCACCACCCGAATAAAGATATTCCCAATAAAATCTAAACTAGGAAAGATATCTTATATGATTACTTCGTAAATTTTTAATTGGAAAGTCTTCATTCATATCTTAAAAGAAAAATGATCTAAACTCAATGATACTACACATTTATGCATCTCTATTAGTTGTGGCCATGAGAAGTTGGATATCGATTATGAGACACAATTATGAAAATGAACTTGTTTGGAGTATAGATAAAATTTCTCTGGAGTACCAATTTATGGATAGTAGTTATTCAAGTAAAAATGTGCGTGATTATATAGAAATTTTATTTGCATAGATATAATGTTTGTTCCTTCTAGATATCAATCTAATCAGGGGGGGGGGGGGGGAATTGAGTAGCCATTGATGATTTTGAGCCTCAAGATACATTTGATATTTTTAAACCATAGGATATACATGATATTTCTAAGACCTAGGATATACCTATTCGAAAGGTGAGAGACTATATTTTAGCTAGAATTGGGAAGGATCTAATTATTCATGATGATATATCTCAGCCTTAATTGAGAAGATCTTCTAGACCTCACCGAGTATCCTCTAGATTCTATAATTACATATTACTAGGGAATGCAAGTGAGCCCAAGATCTTACAGAAGGCTATTTTTCTTGAAAATAAAAAGAAATAACTTTGGGTTGTGCAGGAAGAGATAGAGTCTCTTCATGTAAACCAAAATTATGATCTAGTATACTTGCTAAAAGAAAAATGAACTTTGAAAAAGAAATTGTTATTTAGACTAAAACTTAGTGATGATGCTTTTCAACTGAGATTTAAGGCTTAGTTAATAGTCAAAGGGTTTATTTAAAAAACTATATTTTTTCATGATGACCTTTATTACTCTCTACATGTATTAGCCCAAGGAATTTATTATAGAGAGGAAGGAATATCTTATTTGCAAACTAAACAAGAGCTTATATGGTCTGTAAAAAGTTCTTAGAGAGTGATACAATATATTTTATTCGTTCATAGAATATCATGACTTTCTGCATATTTCTTGTGACTATCATGTATTTGTTAATCATTAGTTAAGTTTTGATAGACATATCTTTTATTATATGTTGATGACATGCTGATTAGATCATAATAGAGCATAAATGAAAATGTTTAAGGGGAAGCTAGGAAAATTCATTTTATGAAAGACTTAGACTCAATTAGGCATATTTTAGGGATAAGTATTATTCAAGATAGTCCTTTTAGACACATATGGTTATCTCAAGAATGATATTATGATAAAGTTCTTGAAAGAATTTTAATGAAAGAGGCTAAGTCAGTCCCAACTTGCTTAGCTAAATATTTTATCTTTAAGTATCATGAATAGTCCCATGGTTGAAGAAAGAAGAGACATGAATCATGCCCCCTATGCCTCAATAGTTTCCAATCTTATGTATGTTATGATATGCAATAGAATAGATATAACACATGCTATCAGCATTATTAGTCATTTTCTCTCAAACCTAGATAGATATCTCTATGGTTATAGTGAAATCTATCTTGAGGTACTTACGAGCGGCTTCTCAATTACCTTTGTACTTGGCAAGTTAAAACTCATGTTTCTTATATATATTGATTCTGATATGGCTAGTGATTTAGATTTACATAGATCTACCTCAAATTATCATATAATCTTTAGAAGGGGAGTTCTATCTTGGAAATCAAAGCGACAAAAATACATAGCATTATTCATCACTAAGGTTGAGTTCATTGTAGCTACTCAAATATGCAAAAAAAAAAACTTCATGGATGAAAAGGTTTCTTGCATACTTGGATGTATGACATGATACATACTTTTTATGGTAAGATAGTCATAGTGTTATATATCTTTCTAAAATTTAATA
This sequence comes from Sapria himalayana, assembly GCA_029783825.1. Lineage (NCBI taxonomy): Eukaryota > Viridiplantae > Streptophyta > Magnoliopsida > Malpighiales > Rafflesiaceae > Sapria > Sapria himalayana. Next base: position 1,919,336 of record JAREIK010001381.1, on the reverse strand, counting down.
TTTCATAATAGGTCAAAATATTATTGATGCATAATATCATTGGATATAAGATATATTAGATAAAAAGTTAGTTATACTTTAAAAAGTATACAAGCAAAATTATCTACGATATATTCAAAAAAATTATTATTATCAATAAAGTTTAATTTATTTAAGTCATGTACTAGTATGTATCTCTACACCTAGGATAGAGTGGAAAATTTATTGGGTCTATCCAAGTTGGGTAGATTAATCATTTTTTTGTTGTTTTAATATTTTGAAAGCATGATGTATGATAGACCAATAATGTGAGATAAAATCTCATGTTCTGTTTTTCAAAAAAAAAAAATTAAAAAAAAACAAAAAGGTTTGAAAATCATAATATTCTCATTTTTTGCAAGAGGGCATGTGTGGTGCCTTCTGGATGGGAAAGTGCCCCCATCACATATTAACAAAAAAATATATAATGTTTTAGTGGTTTTTTTTGTGTTTTTTTGGTGTGTTTTTTGAATGTCACCCTCTCCCCCGTGCATGTGTTTTTGGCCAAAAAAATTTTTGGAAGAAATGTTTGGACATTTTATATTCTCCACCTCTTTCTCTATGTTTTGACATTATGGGTTATAGAAACTAAGAGGCTACACATTTTCTTTCTCTCTTCCTCACATTAGTTTGAATTTTACAATTTATTGATATACTTATATTTAAATTATAATCTATGTGTGTAATATGTGTATTGATATTTAACCACACCTAGAATGTGTGTTTTGTGTGTATGCTATTATTGTTTGTGTGCAAAATTATATGCCAAGAGAAATTAGAACTTGAAGAATTTTGATGATTTAGACTGCTACTAATTCGACATACTTTATTTTCTTTTTTTGTCTAGTAATTGAGACGCAATAACATTGTTGATTCCAAACTGTGAATTCGACATACTGATGCTATCGCATTAAGATTTTATATCCTAAAAGATATATTTTAGTCCAAAATATAATTCTGAGTATTGTGTACTTTACGAAATTCTTGTATGTGTGAATATGTCCTTAGGATACATTTTTCGATTTGACATTGTTATTTCTTATACTTTATTTTTTACTATATTAAATTGTTTAGAAATATTGTATTATGATTTATTATTTTTGAGTTATTTTAATTTTTGATTTCGTTATTTATATAACCAAGTATTGTTCCTGATATTTTATAGTTTCAAATAAACTATGATTCAAACATCTTACCCCAACAAGATATTATGAAAAATGATAAACATTATACAATCTAGTACTAAAATTCAAAATAGAAATTTACATTGATTTCAATACTAATCAAAAAATAGTAAAATTTATCAAATAGGGTGGGTAAGAATAAGATTAGGAAGTGATAATTAATTGAAAGGGTATTTTAAAAAATAATTCTAATAAAATGCCAATTATTTTTAAATTGACAAAATTAATCCTTAACTAAAAATATGGTGGATTGGAAGCTCATGCACTCAAAGCTTGCAAGAGCTCATTGCGAACAATCTTGTTATGAGCTCAATGGAGCTCCAAACGAGCTCACTAGAGCTCCAAACAAGCTCACTGGAGCTCCTAAGGAGCTTGTAAGGATCTCATGTGAGCTTAAGGAGTTCATAATGAGCTCCACATAACGAGCTCCGGGAGCTCGTAATGGGCTCAGGGGAGCATACATGATATCATAACTAGCGAGCTCCGATGAGCTCATAAGAGCATCTATAACGGTCTGTTCCTTACATATTGTAAGGAGTGGATCAACTCCCAAGAGCTTCAACATCTCTATATTTGACTCTCTACTTTGTAAAAGGGGTTGGGTGGCTATCTAGAATTAGGAGCTACCGTGTAGCTCCTGAATAATATAATATTATATTTGTCATCATAGCATTGCAGTGTCCTTAGCAGTAACATTTTTTTTTCAGTTTCAACACCATGCAACTGCAACAGTTATATATTTTTTGGTTTTCAATGTTTATTTTTTTTTACAACAGTTGTATTTTTTAACTTTTAAAGTTTGCTCCTTTTTTTTAGTCAAACGATTATATTTTTTTACTCTTATAAAATTCATATTTCTTTTATTTTTCATATTTATCATGAATTTTAATGATGATTCATATTATACTAATCTTCAATATGGTGGGTCAAATGCCTACAACCAATCTCTCACGGATGATTACGATGCCACAAGTCAATTTGTCACATCATGTCAAATTCAATACCAACAAAAGCCATCCACCAAAAAAAAACATTGAGCTCAACATTTTATATTTGAAAAAGACAATCTCCTAGTATCTTCTTGGCTCAATATTAGCATATATGCGGTGCATGAAAATGAGAAAATAAGTGGAATATATTGGGATCGAGTTGCAAAATACTTCATACCTACAAGAAATTCAATTCCAACCATAATGACAGTTCTTTGATACATCATTGGTCAACAATTCAACTTGCAATGAATAAATTTTGCGGATACTCTGTACAAATAGAATCAAGACAACAATGGTATTACTTTTATGAAAATGTTCACTTCTACACTTATTTAATGCTATATTAAATATTATATTCTATTTACATAAACTATTTAAAGTTTTTAATTAATTTGTTATAGGTCTTTGGAGCAATGGAATTGTATAAACAATTACATGGTCATGCCTTTCAATTTTTACATTGTTGGCATGAATTTAAACATCATTCGAAGTGGATGATGTGTAGCTAAAAACAGAAGTCAAAAAGTGAAAAGAATTCAAGTCCTACAACTTCCTCCCCTTGCACACCTGATTCAATAAATATAGGAGAAGATGATTATGCAAGTGAGACATTTACCACTTCAGAAAGACCACTTGGCAAAAAGGCTAGCAAGGAACAAATAATAAAGAATTCCTTGAGTGCATACTGAGCAAATGGGTAAAAAGAAAATAGAACTATTTGAAAGTTTAGTTGCTACATAGAAAGAAAGACTTCTTTTTAACTAAGAGAAATTTCTTCATAAACAACAAGAAAAAGATGAAAGACTTATTTAGAGGAAGATAAACTTTGATTAATATGAAGTGCAGAAGATGAAAAGATAATGACCGTTGATATTACTAAATTAAGTCCAATACAAGCAACATATTATAAGAGCCTTCATAAAAAATCATTAAAGCAAGCTTAAGGCATGGCAGTGCACATCATTATCAACATTAAATTTGTTGTAATTTATTGTAATACCATTATGCACTGTGTTTAATAGTTCATATTGTCCTCCATGTAGTTGCCACAAATGTTCTATAAGATTTGATTGGAGTTGACAATGAGAATTTCCATTTTTGATATCATAATGTGTTTGAATGAATTGTGCTAGTTTAGGTGTATGCTCATGTGAAATTGATATAGTCAAACATTCATCAATTGCATCAAAAGTGAAATTGATTTTGCTAGCATCTCGCTCATCCTCAATGGTCATGTTATGCATTATAATGCATGTTTCATAATATTTTGAGAACTTTCTGATCCCAAAAATGGGTTGGTCCACATATAATTGCGAAACGTGATCGAATGTATCTAAATGCTCGCTCGACATCTTTTCTTGTCGACTCTTGAGCTGCAGCAAAATGTTTCTTCTTATTTCCCTTTGGCATGGTATTGTTTTCACAAATATTAACTATGAAGGATATATACCATCAACAATATAATATCTCATCATATATTTATGACCAATACATTGAATAGTTGATTGAAGGAGCACATCCTTCAGCTAACTAATTAAAAATAGTAGATCGTTCAAGCACATTAATGTCATTAAGAGATCCTAGTAGCCCAAAAAAAACATGCAATATTCAAAGATCATATGAAGCCACAGTTTCTAAAATAATCGCTGGTTCATGAATAAGACAAGAATACATATCGTGCCAAGCTGTTGGATAATTTTTTCATTTCCAAAGCATATAATCAATGTTGCCTAAAATACTAGGGAAGTCGCATGATTCTTTAATCGCTATCAATCTAGTGATATCATTATTATTTGGTGATCTCAAATATTCATCATTGAATATTCAATATTACAACAATTGCTTTGACAACAAATTTTAAATCTCTCTATGATAGTACTTTCCTCGATCCATATGTTGTCATTTATTGAATATGCTGGTACTCCATAAGTAAGCATCCTCAATGTGGCTGTTATTTTTGAATGGAGGATAAACTGCCAACTCTAGCAGTATCCCTCTTTTAGACAAAGTATGGATCATATGCTTCAATTACGAATTGAATTTGAAAAAAAAAGGACGATTCATTCAAAACCTCCTACAAAATAAATGAGGAGGGTATACATGTAGTTCGACAAAATAATCATGGTAAAGTCTTTCATTACCATAAACTCTATTACGTTGAATGATAGCGTGCCTTGAAATCGAGCCACGATGATGCGTTGTTTTATTTTGTCCAGCTACTTCTAATTCTTCTTCACACGTCATTGTTGCTAACATTATTTTTGTGGTTTGATTTATGGAGTTGGAGGAATAAATTTATTATGTAATTTTCAGACATTTTTACTAGTTTGGAAAAACTAGTAGAATAATAGTTGAGAATTGAGAATGAAATAAAATGTTTTAGTTATTTAAAAAATATAAAATATGACCGTTAAAAGATGGTTGTTATTATAAAGATGTTAGAATATATTTTAATATAAAAAATTAATAAAATATTCATGTCATAATAAAGTAGAGAGCACGGTTGGAGCTTATTTTGAAAAGGTCACTTATAAAATAGATTTTTTAACTATTTTAGGGAGTAAAAATAGAGAGTTGTTGTTTAGGTAAGCTCGTACGTGGAATTGGTTACTAGCTTACCCGAGCTCACAAGGAGCTCATGTGAGCTCTAATGTGCTTTCGGGAGCTCCTTACTAGCTCTGGCAAGCTCATAACATTGTGCTCGTTACGAGCACCACGGAGCTCTCTAGCGCTCCTTTCGAGCACCCCAAAACTCGTTACAAGTTCATTTAAGCTACTTATGAGCTTATGAGAGCTTGTTAAGTCTACGTGGAGCTCAATATGAGATCCAGTGAGCTTGTAACGTGGAGTCCATTATGAGCTCTGGCAAACTCGTAATGTGAAGCTCATTCTGAGCTTCGGCAAGATCATAACGTGGAGCTCGTCACGAGCTCCAGTGAACTCGTAGGGAGCTCCCGACGAGATCATGCGATCTTCCAGGACAAGTGCTTCGGCTTCCCAGCTACTCTGTTAGGGTTATTTTTATCAATTTTAAAACAATTGGGAGAATTATTTTTTAATATTTTCTTTTAAAAAAAAGTATCTATTTCCATCCATCCTTTTTCATAATTTTTCCAAAAAAAAAGTGGGGGGAATTATGTTTTGTGGTGTTTGTCATAAATTTTTAACATATAAAAACTAGAATTTTGATATAAAAAAAAAATCTAGTGAGCTCGACAAGCTCCTTCGTGGAGCTCCAACGAGCTTGAAATGGAGCTCACTAGAGCTCGACGAGCTCCTTCATGGAGCTTCAGCGAGCTTGAAATGGAGTTCCCTGGAGCTCAAAGAGCTCCCTCGTGGAGCTTGTGGAGATCCATTGAGCTTGATAGAGTTTCACGAAAGAGCCCGTCGAGCTCTAATAACCTCCATAATTTAGCTCAATGGAGTTCAACGAGCTCCCTCGTGGAGCTCGTGGAATTTCTTCAAGCGCCATGAGCTCCTTCGTGGAGCTTGAGGAACTCCAGCAAGCTTGACATGGAGTTGGACGAAACTCCGAGAGAGAGCTCGTCGAGCTCCAGTGAGTTCTATTTTGAGCTTGCTAGAGCTCGACTGAATTCCACGAAGAAACTCATGAAGATGGGCAAAGGGAGAGGAGTGGAGAGAGAGGGGGAGAGGTGAGAGGAGAAGGGCTAGGGAAGATAGGCGAGGGCGTGGGCGAGGGGCTAGGACTAGAAGCGAGGGTGAGGGAGGGGCGATGGTGGTTTAATACTTATGAATTTGGGTGCATTTATTTTTTATTTATTTTTAGTTTTGTGATTTTTTTAAAAAATATCGAAATTTTAGTTTATAAATATTAAAAATTTATGGGAAACACCCAAAACATAATTCCATCAAAAAAAATTGTATCTTAAATCTGGAAATATGAATACTTTTTCTGCTCTGCTGCCTGGAAAATGGGGGCCGAGGCACCTCTGCACTGTAGTCACCGTGAAAGAGACCAAGGTGAATTGGGTGTCACTTTATAGCAAACTAGCGCCTCTAAGTGCGACTCAAAGTATCGTGTCAGCGACGTTAAACGACTATATACTTGAAGGAAATTCCATAGAGAAAGTCCAGTTGGTTCGCTGCATCAGACAGCTCCGTAAATACCACAAATACCATTCAGGACTCCTGGTTTGTCTAAACTCGCCGTAATTTCCGAAATATCACTATGTTTCTCTTTTATGTTTCCTATTTATTTACTAATAGATGTGAATCAGTTAATTTATGAAGAATTCTGGTAGAATGATGTCATTCGAAATGCAGAAAAAAAATAGCCTGGGACATTATGTTGTATCGTTTAGGACATTTGGGCATAGTGATCATGAAGAAAAGGCTCCGACGAAGCGTACTTTCGTTCATTTGTAGAGTGCTTGTGTTAGTTTTTCCTGAAGTTTATTTTCTTTTCTAGGGCATCAATTAGATGGGAGTTGTTAAGGATAGGAATTATAAACATTTATTTTGTAATTTAATTGTATATTAATTTATGAAAGAAGTTGCCTAAGATAGTAATTGCACACCAAAGTAGATGGCAGGATTCTCTATATTCGAAGGGAATGTAAAGTTACAACATGAGAAGTTTATCTTCAGACATATGTTGGGCACTCGCCTTTCTTGAAGATGAATTGTAAGGGATGATAAATGCCACTCAATCAAACTAATTTGGCAGTAGATGCTTAGAACTTTTAACTTGTTTTTTGAACAAATGTAGCTTATATATTTTTTTCAAGTCTTTTGGGTGAGCCAGTTCCCTAGATTAAGCAATATGAATAGCTGATTAATACTCTTTATTTTTTTAAAAACTGGAATTTTTTGTTTTTTGTTTTTTGATTTTTGTTAAATGTTAAAGTTGTTTGATTTTTGTTATAATGTTTTTCTTATAGTTATTATTTAGTAAAGTATAAAACATATGGGGCACTCATATAAGTTTTTGTTTATATATATATATATATATATTAGGGTTTATCCTTTGATACATGTGAGTGATATTGTATTTTAATTTATTTTGTTGATTATGAATATTTTTTTTTCTCATGAATTTTAAATTGATATCAAAGCAGAGTTATATTTTCAAAAAAAAAAAAGATATCTGAAAAATTAGGATTTTTATGTGTCATGGTGTTATGATTGGATTCTCATTGGTGTTGCTCATCTCCACCCCATTTTACAGGTGTCAAATGGGCCGGTCAGCCTGGGCCTGGCCCGAGACATGGGCTGACTCGGTTGTGCCTAGCCTGGCACTGCACGGTCCAGTCTCGTGCCTGGACTTGTGCTGGGTTGGCTTTCAGCACAGCTTGTTATGTGCCGTGCCGAGGTATATCGGGCCTCGTTATGGGCCAAGCATGGCCCGGTATCCTGGCCCGAAAGCACAGGAATTCGGCACAACTCGAACCGTGCCCTACCCCCCTCACCTTGACGTTCGATACCTTGAGCCCAACCTTGACTTTTAGTTCGTCCCAAGCTCGACATGATCTAGATCTGTAGGTCATGTCTCTCCAGCCCGAGCATGATAGGTTCCAGAAGCTAAAGTTTCTGGAATCTGTGTCCATTTGGGCTAGTTCGATGGTCGAACTAATTTAATGGTCCAAAAACAATGTGTTTTTAAATTTTGTCGTTGAATTTTGTCCTCAACTACTAAGAGGCAGAATCCAATGGCCCTAAGGATTCTGCTCCTTTTAATTATTAATAATTTAAAAAAATAAAAAAAATACTAAATTCTTTTCTAAATATATAAAATCATTTCCTCCTCATTTATAAATTTTAAATTAACTCTCTCTCTTTCTTGTATTTTCTTTTTGTTTTCTCGATTCTCATCTTTTTTTCTTTCTTTCCTGGTCTCTCATTTTGATTTGGTCCTCAAGACTCTGGTCTGAACTATAAGTGTGACTTATCGATTATGGTACTGTGGGGACATCAAAAGGAAAACATAATTTTATGTTTTGCAGGTATTTTTTAAATGTTTAGTTAAGTTTTTTTTATTTTAGTAAATTTTAAATTTTATGAGTTAAGTTTTAGTTTAATTAATATAATTATAATATATTATTTTAAAATATTAATTATAATATAATTAAAAAATAAATAAAAAATAAAAATGATAAGTAGTAATTTTAATTGCGATAATGAAATTAATTTAAATATAAAGATAAAAAATTATAATATAGATAATGAAAATTCTATGAAAAGGTTCGAGATTACCAAAATTTTGGTTTTTTCAGTTGTCTCAACTCAAATATCTAAAAAATAAAAAACTAGAAGAATATTAATAGTTTGGACTCACTTTAATATAATACAATAAAAAAATATTTGGGGTGTCGAAGAAGAATTGATATAATACAAATATTATAAAAAAAATTTAATCTTAATAGTTTGTGTGAGACTCGGCATCTTGAGTGGCATGCCAAATAATATACAAAAAATATGGTATATTAGATTTTAGGAAAATCTAACTCAGTAGTAGGTTTTTTGAGGTTAGATCCAGTTCAGCCTCAATATTGACTCCCTTTATATATCACAATGAGTTAGGGAGAGAAGATATGATCAAACTTATCACCATGATGAGTTTTCTGATTTAGTTTTCGGGAAATCTGAGTATAGTTAGTATAATATAGATCTATTTTTAGCCTATATATTATAGAATTTCTAGGTCCATATCTAGGAATGATATACTAAAATATTATAACTTAAAAAAATAATAATAATTAATAAATTTAGGCATTATAGTTGAGTGATGTTCATGATATCTAATATTTGGACTAGTCACGATGATGCATCTTATGCATGTCTCACTATCCTTTATATAGATTCTAAATGGATATTAAATAAAAAAATATTAGGATTCTTATAAATTTTTCATCCTCATGATGACTTAGTTATTTATAAGTGTGATAAAAATTTTTAGAGAATATAATATTAAAAATAAAATAAATAGTATCACATTTAATAATGTATCTTATAATAAAATAATCATTAACATGTTTGTTAAGATTATTAAAAATAGACTATTAGAAGAGATTTTTCACGTTAGATGTATTTATCATGTCATTAACTTCATAGTATAAGTGGGGATGAAAGTTATTTTTCTTGTTTTAGAAAATATATATAATTTACTAAAATTTTTTCGTACGCATCGTAGACAACATGAGTTTGGTACTCTTTGTTTGTCTGCAGGTCTAAAGAAGAATAAATTTTTATTGAATGTGAGATACCAGTGAATTTACACATACCTTATATTTGGAGTCATGTGTTGGATACAAACACATATTATTCAACTACGTCAATAGTAAAAATGACGTACTTATTATTGATGATATTAAATATGCTACAAAAATTTTATTTATAAAATTCCTAAAAATTTTTTATGATATGACAAACATGTATTCATCAGTCTATATTCTCACAACTTATATTATATTAAGATGCATATGTAATATTAGTAGTATACTTAGGAAGTTTAGAGACAACCCGATACTTAGCGATATGATTGTAGAGATAAAAATCAAGTATTTAAAGTATTGGTCAATTATTCTATTTTTTTATTATCTAGTTGTCAGCAATGATCTTAGGGTTAAGGTGGAAGGAATAGAAAATATTTTATTATATATATTCTTATGTATATATTAGAAAGACTAACTTGAAAGATTTATTCATGAGAAGTTGATTGAGCTTTTTATAACTACGATACTAGGTATGGTGGTAGTAGCAGTGATACTTTGAGTACAGACTTGGATATCATATTCAGAGATAATAACTTTTCTATTTAGTTAGCGAGGGTAAAATAACGGTGTGAACTGCCAAATATGAGTGAGCTATCTTGGTATTTTGATTTTGATTATTGCTCAATCTTATCATATTTTGATAATAAAAATCTTAATATTTTATAATGATAAAAATCATTTGAGTTTATCTATTCCATACTATCTAAGATGACACAAAATTTACTAATTTTTATGGTGTTGAGAGTATTATTCGAGTCTATTTTTTCTATTGTAACAAATATGATTTTAGATAGAAGATCCAGATTAATGGTCAGATATTATTGAGATATTAGAATGTATGAATGATTGAGAGAATTTGAGCTTAGGTATCCAGGATCATGTTGGGAATACAGCAAAAACATAGGAGTTTGTTGTTGATGATGATTCGTGGGACATTGATGTTGATGATGATTGATGATTGATATGAGATTTAGGCATTGATGATTGATAAGTGTAGTGTCAGTGATGTATAATATCTAGACTAGTTGTGACGATTCATTTTTTGCATTTCTCATCATCTACTATGTATATTTTAAATAGATACTAAATAAAAAAATATTAAGATTTTTAGAGATCCTTCATCCTAATGATGATTTGGCCATATATAAGTGCATGATAAGAATTTTTATAAAATATAATATTTAAAATAAAAAAATATTGTATCATATTAAAAAAAACATCAAACAATGGCATATTCATTAACATGCTTGTTAGGTTCATTAGAGAAGAGCTATTAGGAGAAATTTTTTATATTAGATGCATGTGTCATATCATTAACTTGATAGTAAAATAGGAGATAAATATTGTTTTTCTTATTTTAAAAAAAATATGTAATTCATTAAAATATCTTCAGATCTTAGCAGATAAATGAGTATGGTAGTCTTTGTTTATCTGCATGTCTAAAGAAGAAATTTCAAACAGATGTGAGATATCGTTGGAATAACACATACTTGATGTTTGAGTCATGTGTTTAATACAAACATGTGATATTCGACTATGTCAATAGTAAGAGTGACGAACTTATTATTGATAATATAAACTGAGATGTATGAATTTTATTTATGAAAAATTTAAAGATTTTTTATGTCACGACGAATATATGTTCGTTAGATTATACTCTCACTACTTGTATTGTACTCAGGTGCATATGCAATATTAGTGGCATATTTAGGAAGTTTAAAGATGACCTAATATTTTGTAACATGGTTGTTAAGATGGATACCAAATACTTAAAGTTTTGGTCTATCATTTTTCTCTTTATTGTCTAGTTGTATGAACGGACTCTATGGTTAAGATGAAAGGGGTAGAGAATATTTTGATATATATATCCTTGTACATAAATAAGGAAGATCAACGTGAATGGTTCATTTATGAAAATGTGACTAAGTTATTTATATATTATGATATTATGTATGGTAGTAGTTGTAGTCAGACTTAAAGTACAGACATGGAAATTATATTCGGAGATGATTTTTTCATTCAGTTAGCGAGGGAGAAACGATTGAGTAGACTGTCAAATAGGAGTGAGCTATCTCGATTTATAAATATTGATTACTGCTCAATCTTATCACATAATGATAATAATAATTTTGATATTTTATAATGATGAAAATCATATGAGTCTACTTATCTCATGTTGTTTATGATGACATGGAATCTAATCACTCCTCTAGTATTGAGTATTGCATTGGAGTATTTTTCTATTGTAGTCAATATGATTTTGGATAGGAGATTGAGATTGTAGATAGATATCATTGAGGTATTAGCATGCATGAAAGATTGAGAAGATTTAAGGTTAGACATTCATGATCATGTTGCAACAAGAGTGAAGGAGTTGCTGGCTAATGATGACTCATGAGACTTTGATGAGGTTGAGCCCACTGCTAGAAATATCATCAGATGATAATGTGATGATGATCAATTGCATAATTATACTGGTTGATATTGGAATTGAGATTGCATTATGTTATTGTTGTGAGTTGTGATTTTGTATTATTTTATTTTATTTTTGGATTGAATGATGAATAATGGATGTATTAATGAATTTATTTTTTTGTGATTTATGTGAAATTAATAAATAATGTAATTTTGCAACTGATAATGCATAAAGTTAAAGGTTAACTTAAAATATGAAATTTATAAAAAAAATTTAAAATAATTAATCCACATCTATAATTTCTCAACCTTTGGGGTGTTGGGGTGAGACGATGAGTTGAGTGTGAGTCGATCTTGGAGTCTTAATTAGGCTGGAATATCCACTCTTGATCTAGCCTGACTCGGCATAGCTCGGTATGGCCAAACATGGGCCGGATGGGCCATGTTGGGTCGGCCATTGTTGAGTCGTGTCATGTCGGGCACGACATGGTGGCCCTATTGGGCCACCAAAAATTTGGCCGTGCCAGCATGACACGAGTCGTTTGAGATCTTTAAGATTTGCAGATAAATAGAGATTACCAAACTACTATTGTCTGCTAATCATTTAAAGATATTTAGTGAGTTACATATTTTTTTAAGTGGAGGAAATAATATTTATCATTGCTTATACTATCAGGTTAATAAGGTGACATATGCATCTAATTTGAAAATTTTCTTCTAATTGCTCATTTTTAATGATCTTAATAAATATGTTAATTATTATTCTATTGTTAAATATATTATTAAATGTGATGTTATATTTTATTTTGAATATAATAAATTCTAAAGATTCTCATCATGCACTTATATATGGTAGAATTATCATGAGAATGAAGAATTTTTGAAAATCCTAAAATTTTTTTATTAAGTCTTTATTTGAAATATACATAGTGGGTGGTGAGACATATAAAAGATACATTGTTGTAATTATTTTAGATATCAGATATCATGGATACTATGTTATTATATTATTTAAATTTATTAGTTATTATTTATTTTTCTAACTTATAATATTTTAATGTCTTTTTTATATGTTGACCTAGGAATCCTATGATATACATATTGAAAATAAGTTTGCTTGATACTTACTACTGTAGGATCTTCTGAAAATTTAATTGGAAGACCTATCGTGGTGATTAATTTGATCATGTTTTTCCTCTCTAGTTCGTTGTGATATATGAAAGACCACCAAATAAGTTGTACCAGATCTAGTCTCAAAGACTCCTCATTCTGTTGAGTTTGTTTCTGATTTAATGCATCATGTTTTTTGGTATAATGATCGGCATGTCTCTTTTGGTGCCAATTTCATACATACATTAACATGTATTAATTTTTTTATATTACTTTTATTGTGTTGATTCTTCATCGATATTCCTAGTATTTTTATATTATATTATATTATATTAAAGTGAGTCTATACTCTAAACTATAGATATTTTTATAGTTTTTTATTTTTTAGATATTTGAGTTTGAGTTGAGGTTATGAGAGAAAATATTATTTTGGCCTTGAACATTTTTGTTTATGAATCATGTTCTAAGTTAGTTAACAATTAAATTATATTAAAAAAAAACTAAAAAAAAATATTTGGTTTATAGAGGAGAGAAAGAGAGAAAAAGTCGTAGCCCACACTCGATATGTTAGGTAATGAAATTGAAATATAAATAGCTACAACTGAATTTTTACTTCACGTCCATGTTCTTTAAACTTTTAAAAATATTTTAAATCTAATACTAAGAAAATTAGCTTTAATGAGAGAGAGAATCGAGACTAAGAGTAGAGAAAGAGAGAAAGAGAAGGAAGTGAGAGTTGAGAGATTTGAATGAAAAACTCAAATCTATTAATTTATTTATATAGAATTTTTTTTATTAAAAAAATTATATTTTTAAATTTTTTACTTTTTTTAAAAAATTTAACAGGACAGAAAACCCAATAGTTGTTGAATTTTCTATCATGGCTATTGTAAATTTATCTAACAGCTTGGATCTTCTAATATTATCTTAAATTTTTTTTTAAATGTTGGTAAGCTGGTTAGCCATAAGAAGATGAATGTCACACCATCACTCAAAGAATACGGAATGTTTTAGAAGATTACGAAGAAGTCCACACTTGTATTGAAGGAAAGAGATTATCCTAGATTATTCTAGAATTCTCTAGATTTATAGGGAACCTTTAAAGGTTATAGACCCTTCCCTATGCATGTATTTAAGGAGTAGGTGGTCTCATTTGTAAACTATCAAGTTGAGAGTTTTTTGTAAGATTTTATTATTCAATAAAGTGTTTTCTTTATTTTCAAGTGTTCTCTTAAATTTTCTTTGTTTCCAAGTTATGGGTAAACGCCAAGCATAACAAGTGAGACGAAAGTAAGGATGACTTAACAATATAAATGGGTTAAGTTGTCTAAGTGCCGCACGAAAATTTAGCCAAAAGACTAAATCTGTGACACGAAGCTTTTGGAGTTTGGATGGTCCAGAAGCTTCGGCTCGAGGGGCATTGGCATGAGCTCAGGCTGGGGTGGCATGTCCACGTGCGCCTGGGTCATTCCATGCGGGACACTCAGCCAATCATATAGCAAGCAGGCTAATTAAAAAAATATGCTAGGTGTACCAGCAGGGCAGGGCAGGACAGGGTGGGGTTTTTAATTTTTTTAATATTTTTTTTAAAATGACCTGGTGAGACGAGCACGGTCTGATTGGATCGTGCCCAATTTTTGATCTAAGGTCCTGGGTCACACTACTCGACTACCAATGTTGTTTGACCGTGCCTTCGGGCCAGACATCTAAGTCATGCCTGACTTTGTACGAGGCCTGGCACACCCTGGTTCCGGGCATGGTTCTGGACCGTGCCATGCTCGGCCAAGCACAACTTATTCGGGCCTTGCCATATGTTTGAGCCACCTGGCCCACTTTACACCTTCATTCAGATATTATTAATATGATCAACATATTTAGTTATTTTATTAATTTTCTTTGGTAGATTTATTATGACATAATATTTTGCATGCTAAGATGTGTAAAAAAGTTTTTAGGCCCCAAGTTCTCTTATAATGATCACGAGCACTCACAGTTTGTTGGATATTAAAATTTGAGTTGAATACTAGCTTATGAGAGAATGCCTATAATATATTTCTTTATTTTTTTCTGAAATTATTCTTGTTTTTAAAAAAAGTAAATGACTGATAGTTATATTAAGATCTAGTATATATATAGATTTCAGGATGATAGTGATGGCTACATTTTCGATAATTTAGATTTGACACCTAATAGAAATATTTGACTATCTATTTTTTTTCCCTATTATTTTTTATTATAATAATTAGATAATGAGATATATAGTCCTTTAATTGATATCTCATAAGCGAAGAAATTACATAGTGGTTGATTATTTTTTTTCAAAAAAAAAAATTTAGTATATGACAATTGATACATCTTATTAAAATGACAGTTTAGTCAGTAGACATATCCACATTGATCTTGAAGATGTATTAATTTATTTTTTTTCTAGTTTGGTATTCAAAATCTTTACCTACAAACTTGAGTAAAAAAAAAATTTGTGAAGTGCATTTATTCTTTTAGTTCAATATTCTGAATCTTCATGCATAGTTGAGTAGCCGTATTATAGTTTCAATCTTTTTGTTTATTCTTTCTTTGTTTCGTTATTTATTTATTTTATAATGGATGAGGGTACCTAATATATAGGTCGTTCCAATTCATTTTGCTTGTTATATAAATACATTTAGTTTTACTTTTTTATTATTGAGTTTCATTTGATATTGAAATAATTTTTTGTTTTTATTTAAAATATGAAAAGTACAGTGTAAATAACAATGTTAAGTATACAACACAGCAAAAGAGAAAAATAAGGAACAAAGATAATGTATTCATCATGTAAATTTTAAAAGTCACTCTTATCATTGGCTACATTCTTTCATTTTATTATGTTCTTTGAAAAATAAGCTTGTTGATATCATTTTCTTTCAAGAAAAGGAGGCATAGCTCTGAAATTAAAAGTGATCTTTTTTGATGTGGGCTTGTTATATTATTAGTTGGATTTAATGTCCATCATAATGTTATTACTTATTTATATTAGAAAAAGATGTTATCAAATAAAATGTTACATAATAAGTACTTTTAAAAATGTATTTTTTTTTGTAAAAAAAATGTAAATTTTTGAAAAAATGCATGTTTTATCCATCTAGAGACTAGAACACTTAAGGATGAGGTACATCTATTGAAGATAATGGGTGAAGAAATATTATTTTAGCGCCCAAAAAAATATAAATATTATTTTTATTCAATATTTTTTTTCCTCAGTTAGAATATTTTTTAAGAATATACTACTTGTGGACAATTTAAACATATTTTTATTTTTTTATCATTTTATATTTTGAGTTTTATGAGGATTAGAAATTACTTTTTTATTATTTGTAAGATTATTGATTCTTGTTATAAAAAGTCATTTATACAAAAATTGCAGTCTATTTTAGCATATAACTATTTGTCCCCCTAGGGTTAGTTTCTAATCACTAGAAGTTTCTTACCAAGAGGTCTCTTTCCTTGTTAAATTTGTTTTTAAAATTATTTTTTTTTAATAGAAGTGTAGTAATTCGGGTGTGGATCCATCAATGGCTAGACGCACTTCACTTTCTATCGGACGTCCAGTCGGAGGCTGGAATTACTGAAAAGGCCTCCTTGCTCTCACCTGACGAGCTAGCTTAGCCTGAGGTTCTTGTGGCTGCTGCTACTAAACTTGGTGCTCTTGCTTCGGTCGATCGAAGAGGTGTCAGTGACCAGAGAATTCCCTCTAACTTTCGCTTGTCAGTTTCGATAGTTTAGGGAAAGCAAGTGCTGTGCTACTCATTGTCATTTCTTAGTTTTCTTTTTTAATTTGATTAGGGTAATGTATTTAGTTCTTTTCTCAAGGTTTTCTTTCATTCTGGTTCGACTTGATTCCTAAAAGATAGGATTCAACCCAGCTAGCCCCCCACTTGCACTTTGTTGAGCTCAAATATATATAGGCCCAGCCTAGATTGTGCATAATATATTTGCTCCCTTTTTGGCTGGACAAATTTTTAAAATTTCTTCTATTAAATTTTTTAAATATATATCTAGGTTGATTTAAATATATCACGTTGTCACAACACCTGCAATGAGGGTGTCATGCATGACAGACTAGGGTGCTAGCATGTTGAAGCCCTAGGTGGAACACTTGGTTGGCTCTCTAAAATATAGATCTGATTTATTTTGTTTTAAAGCTCTTGTGATAGCAAGCAAATATATTCACATACATAAATTATCTAGTTATATTTATTTTAGTTGGAATTATTTTTATTATATATTTTTCCTCTAATAATTGATTATAGATGATTCATATATCTGCTTCAAATGAAAATGTTTTTTTTTCCATGAATTTAAAGGGATACATTTTTATTTAGTATATTAGAGGGTATCTAATTGATAAAGTTGTTTGTGATTAAAATTGTATCTTCCTAAAATGTTTCATAACACTCATCTCATATGATATATATATATATATATATATATATATATATATATATATTAGTCACTATATTTTGAGTATTTTTCAATTCAGAAAATATAATGTATAATCTCATTGTAGAAAGAGAGTGAGAGAGTTACTGTTACCTCTTCAGGATCACTAGCAGCCATTACAATGCCAGTCGAAACCACTTGCTCTTTGATGCAGAAAAATTGAGGGGTAGCCTAGGTTAGCCACCATCGATCAATCGCCATGACTTCCTACATGTGTACCTCCTTTTTTTTATTTTAAATTCAATATTTTCCCTCAAGCTGGAGCATATATATCATATGCACATAGCTTGTTACAAATGTATTCAATCTAATGAAGTGATTTAGTGAAGATATCTGCTAGTTGATCATTTGAATTAACAAAACTTGTAGCAACACATCCTGATCTGATCTTCTCTCTAATGAAGTGGCAGTCAACTTCAATATGTTTGGTCTTTTCATGAAATACTGGATTGGATACAATATGTAATGCTGCATGGTTATCACATATGAGTTTCATTTGTTCATTTTTTCTAAATCTCAACTTGCGAAGAAGATATCTCATCTCAACCATATAAGTTCACATGTTGCAAGAGCCATAGCTCGATACTCGATTTCAGCGCTAGATCTTGTCACTATATCTTGTTTCTTACTCTTCCAAGATATTAGATTACCTCCAATAAAAATATAGTACTTTGAAGTGGAACGTCTATCCATGAGTGAGCTAGCTTTATCTACATCTGTGTAACCAACAACTTGAGTATGACCTTTGTTCTAGTACAACACACATTGGCCTAGTGTGCTTTTGATATATAGAAGAATGTGGATTACTGCATCCCAATGGTTATCACATGGTGATTGTAGGAATTGACTAACAATACTTACAGGAAAAAAAAATATTTGGATGAATAATGGTGAGGTAGTTCAATTTACCCATGAGTTGTTGATATCTCTCAGGTTCTCCTAAAGGCTCACATTGTCCTGATACAAGTTTGACATTCTAATCCATAGGTGTGTCTACTAGTTTACAGTCTAACATACCAGTTTATTTCATAATATCTAAAGCATACTTCCTTTATGAAATAATTATACTAGAATTTGATTGAGTTATCTCAATTCCTAAAAAATACTTGAGTTTTCTCAATTATTTAGTCTTAAAGTGGGTAAAAAGATGCTTTAATTTTTGAATATTATCTTAATCACTGCCTTCAAAGACAATATCGTCCACATAAACAATCAAATAAATATACTCTTCCAAGGAGTTATGATGATAGAAAATTAAATGGTCTACCTTACTGCAAAGCATGCCAAACTTTTGAACAACAAAACTAAAATGGTCAAATCATGTTCGAGGAGATTGTTTTAAGCCATATAAAGAACGACGTAATCTGCACACTAAACCAGACTCCCCCTGAGCAACAAAATCAGGTGGTTGCTTCATATAAACTTCCTCGGCAAGATCATCATGAAGAAATAGATTTTAATATCTAACTGATAAAGAGGCCAAGAACACATAGCAGCCATAGAGAGAAGCAAACAAATTGAAACAATCTTGGCAACATGGGAGAATGTGTTACAATAATCAAAACCATAAATCTAAGTATAGCTTTTAGCAACTAAGCGAGCTTTAAGGCAATCAACTTGTCTATCAGGACCAACCTTAAAAGCGTAGATCCAATGATAACCAACTGTAGATTTACCAGGAGGTAAATCAACAAGATCCCAAGTGCTATTAGAGTGCAGAGCAGTCATTTCATTCACCATTGCCTGGTGCCAGCCTGGATGGGAAAGAATCTTATGGGTGTTCTTTGGAAGAGAAATTGAGGATATAGCAGAAACAAAAACATAATATGGTGAAAATAATCAATGATAACTCAAAAAATTATAGATAGGATCAGGATTACGAGTAGAGCAGGTTTATTTCTGCAAGACAATGAGTAATTCATCAAGAGAAGGCAGAGCCAGGGCAGGAGAATCCAAAGGGACATGAAGTGAGCTAGTAGATACTGAAAAGGAACATTACTGTAGAATATGAGCACAAGTGGTAGGAATAGCATCCCCCCAACAATGAAAAGGAACATTACTGTGGAGGAGGATAGTATGAGCTTTCTCAACAAGATATCGATTTTTACGTTCAGTAACTCTATTTTGTTAAGGAGCATGAGCACACGAAGACTGATGAAGAATTTCATGATGAGACATAAACGAAATAAATGGTGCTGAAAAATATTTCTTGGCATTGTCACTGCGTAACATACAGATAGAAATATTGAACTGGGTCTGAATTTCAACATAAATTTTCTAAGAAATAGAAAACAACTCAATTCTATTTTTCATTAAAAATAACCAAATACCTCAATAATAGTCATCAATAAAAATGACAAAATTCTAAAATCCAAAAGTAGACGCAATCTAACAAGGACCCCAATTATCAGTGTGGACAAGCTCTAAGGGAAATTTTGCCCGATTATTCAAATGTTTTGGGAACAAGACACAAGTATGTTTCCCAAGCTGACATGACTTACACAAAAGCGATGACAAAGTAGAAAAATAAGGGATCATCTTCTGAAACTTGGAGAGATTAGGATGACCCAAATGACAGTAAATGAGGGGAGAAGCATCATCGGAAATGCAAACCGCATAAGATGAATCTAAGGTGAGGTGATAGAGGACTTGAGACTCACGTCCTATGCCAATCGTCTTCCCCGTACTCCGGTCCTGCAATATCACAAATTTATCAAAAAAGATAATAGAATAATTAAGAGTGCGAATAATTTTACTGATGAAAATAAGATTAAAAGGATATTCAGAAGTATAAAGGACAGATGTGAGAGGTAGAGAAGGAAGAGGAAGTGCCAAACCAATTCCTTTGATTGCTTGTCGAAGGAGGGAAGAGGTAGATGATTGGCGTTTAGATAATTCAGAATGTGCTCAAGACGCTGGTGCAGACTATAGCTGCAAATGCAGGAGTTGAGGGCCAATTTTCTTTGAGTGCTTGTCGAATGGGATGAAACGTGCTGCTGCAATTATCTTTTAAATTATTATGATAGATTCTGAAGCTTGATTAAACAGCAACTTTTCTGGTTTAATGTTCCCATTTCTTCTTGGCACCCTTTAATGGAGAATCAAGACTCAAGATAGGATCGACGACGCCATTAATGCCTTCTCTGATCCTGATAGAAGTTCCCAAGATCTTGAATCCACGGAGAGGATAATTACAATTTCCAGCAACATCAAATAGGCGGAAACTTTATGCTTCCAAATAATAAGTCCAAAAATATCAAACACCACAATGCTCCCATCCACTAAACAACTAATAATCTTTCTGTCTGGACTAATTGTAAGTGAGTCAAATATTGTCACCTTTAGCTCTTGCTGCCTTAAAATAGAGAATGGATAATCCTTTAAAGAAAGAGCTATCACACGGCTAACAGTGGTAGCAACTAGAAGTGCCTCATTGGGTAACAGTGGCAGCGTGAAATTTAATAATGACGTGGACTCTGGAGCAGGAGGTTGCTTGATTTTGGTGCATAATATTTACGTGGATGAGCGCAGCAGTCACGAATCATGAATCAGGACGAGGATGAGGATGAGCACGGCCTGTTTTTGCCGATGATGTATTGACGTGAAAGAATTAGGTTTTTTCTAAACCTTCCTATGATACCATGTAGAAAGAGAGAGAGAGAGAGATACTGCTAACTCTTCAAAATCACTAGCAGCATGCACAACTCTAGTCGAAACTACTTGCTGTTTGATGCGGGAAAATTGAGGAGCAGCCTAGGTTTATCACTATTAGGCCTGTCAAAATCCAATACGACACGTTTAATTGCTGATTAAACGGGTTTCGGTGAGACCTAAATGGGTTCGGGTGATAAACGGGTCAACCCGTTTAACATGTTTAATAAACAGATCATGTTTGAGCGAGATATGCTAACCCATTTATAAACTGTTTACCCGTTTAAATAAATGGGTAAATGGTTAAACGAGTGGTTTACTGTGTTAAATGGATCAAATGTGTGGTAAACAGCTAAATGAGTTAAATGAGTGATTTATCGTGTTAACTCGACTCAACCCAACCCATTAAAATTAGACGTGTTAAACGAGTCGTGTCGTGTTACCCGTTTATTAAATGGTTCGTATTCATGTTTTGATTTTTTACCTGTTTATTAAATGTGTCATATATAGGTTTTACATGTTTTTCACCCGTTTAACCTAACTCAACCCGTTTAACATCCCTAGCCACCATCAATCAATTGTTACTATTTTCTGCATGTGCATCCCATTTTTTTATTTTATATTTAACACTTATGATCTATATAATAAATATCAAATCTATCTGACATATTTTAATATAATATTATTATTTTTTTTAATATTTTTATTTAATTATTTTTTCATTATGTATTGAAATATATAAAAAATAGAAAATTATTATTATCTAACATAAAAAAAAAATATTCATGTATACTATGAGCATTCATTAATAAAAATAATTAAATATTTAAATTTTTCTTTGATTATATTCTTAGTAGATCATTATATGATTAAATATATCAGATTGAATGAATTCCTATTCGCACTAGTCTAATGAAAATGATGTAAATTTTTGGTAAGTTTTTATAATTGATGTCTCACACTTTAGGGTAAAAGTGTCAAATGAATCATGCAGGCCTGACATGACTTCTATTCTTTTGGCCTAGTTGGGCCATCGTGTCATGTTGAGTTTGGGCTTTGGTACAGTCCATCTCATCATGCTACTTCGGCATTGCTGCAAGGATGGGAGGCACGGCACAGCCCGATGGCCTGGCTGACCAAACTAGGTGTATCGAGATGTGTCGAGCCATGTCGAGTCTAGTTTGACCTAGGTTAAACCAGATACTACAAGGCCATTGGGCCTTCTGTCGCTATCACTGTCAGATAGTTTGAGGATGTTGCAAGGAAAACTTCTTTTTTAAAAAATTTGATGCATGTAAATTCATATGTCCTTGTTGGTAAAATATATTAAAAATAGGTGTGTGGATCTCATGTGCCTATCTTTTATTTCCAACACGAACAAGCACATGAAGTCCATGCAATGTGCTTGTTCATGCTAGTCATGACAAAGGCATTGGCATGTGATGTGATTTGGCATGCAGGTTATTTGGCCAGACCCAGCAATGCAAAAGCCATGCCATGGACCAACACATGCACAATCCATGCACAACTCTTGCATTTGTTGTGCATAACACGACATTTTCAAGTTGTGTTGTGGGTCGTGATCGGTTTGCATGATCTATTTGATACCTTTATTTTAGGATAAAAATATCCGTAAGACTAGGTAAAATAATATCAATTTGAACAGTGATTTATGTCTTAGTTTAGAATGAATAAACAAAGTTTAATACATTCAAATATATATTATGAAATTTTACTATGGGGATGTACATATAATCCACCATGCTCGGTTTATAAGAAGTTTTTTCAGAGTTTTTTGATTTTACATATAATTATCATAAAAATAAAAAAAAAATTGAATTGAATTATTAAAAAAGATATCTCACAGAAAGAAGAATAAGACAATCAAAAATAAATAAAATATAGAAAAAAAATAATGAACCAAATTGAATACAATTGTACTCAATAATTTTTGAATGATGATAATTAGATACTATAATATTTATGAAACATGAAAAGTAGTACAAAACGAATGATCATCTATAATCTGGATAATAGCTTTAAAGTCAATTGTTCAAAAGCATGAAGTAGATGAATCTAGAAAACTAAATCACAAAAAAAAAGACCAAGGATAATTAGAAATAAATAAAATATATGAAAAATAATCAGCCAAGTTGAATACAATTGTACCCAATAATTTCTGAAGGATGATAATTAGATACTATAATATTTAAGAAACATGAAAAGAATATAGTACAAAATGAATAATCATATATATAAATGAATATTAGCTCTTACGTCAATAATTCAAAAGCATGAAGTAGAGTAAGCAGACACGAGCAAATATTTGGAGATCGAGAAATGCATGTTGTTGCCCTGCAAAGAAGGAATCCTAAATATTCACCTTCATCCTGGGTTACAGAAGAAATACTCTGAAGACTCCTGAATGAGTCTGTTAGTTAATTTCTCTCTTAATATTATGCAGTACTTTATCTTTTTTTTTAAATAATATCAAATAATTATTGTCTGGCATATTTTCTTATAATATATACTCTAAACTGAGACTTCAATATTTTTATTATGACTAGTATCTTACTTTGAATAATTCGTGTTTACAAACTAAATAACTAGAATTGCGGATCACATGAATTGGGGTTTAGGGTTTTACAGTGATTCAGCTTGAAATACCAGTGGTTCGCACCCACAATAGCTTGAAAATAATATCTAACAATTTTTTTTCCAAAAATAATATCTAATTCTTGTTTACTTGTAGTACTTAATATATGCCCAAAAACAAGGAGTTTGGAACAGTGACCATAATAGGATTTCATAGTGGTTCACACCCATAATTGGATTTGCCCAAATTGAATTAGGCATGCGATTGTGGTTCGTGCCTCCTAACTTTGAAGCAGTGACCATCGATGCTTCATTGCATATAGTGGGTGTGTGAAGGAGATTGGTGGTTGACGATGCTTATG
Organism: Sapria himalayana; assembly: GCA_029783825.1. Taxonomy (NCBI): domain Eukaryota; kingdom Viridiplantae; phylum Streptophyta; class Magnoliopsida; order Malpighiales; family Rafflesiaceae; genus Sapria; species Sapria himalayana. Next base: position 1,895,298 of record JAREIK010001381.1, on the reverse strand, counting down.
ATGTCGTTCTTATAGTATACCACGTGCACTTGATGCATGCAACATGTGTATTGTGTTGATATAGTGCATGTGTACTTCCTTCATTCTCCTCACAACCCTATGGTTTTCTCTATCATAGGATTCTGGATATGATATCATCATGAAAAACAAGCCAGACAACAAACATATTATTTGAAACTTATATTGAAAGAAATATACAAACTAAGTCCTTATATAAGCTGTTAATCAAATTAGGATATTTCCCATGTTGGGTGTCGTGGTGATAAATAGGTCATACTAAGTAAGCACAACCTATTTTTGGGTGGCCCAATCTGAAACATTATGTCATGCCTAGCCCAACATGGTTTACCATCATATTGTGTTGGGTTAGATGGAATCAAAACTAATTGACATGATTGGTCCAAGGAGTTGGAACATGCCTAGCTAGTCACGTGACTAACCCATGCTAATTCGGGTGTGGAGTAGACTAGTCGCAGTTAGCTTGGGTTTGAGCCAGATGAGCCAGGCACAATGTGGGCTTGGCCAGGCCCTAGGGCCATCATAGTTAAAGATGTGCCTTAGACACAACTCAAGCCTAGGTGCCACGAAACCCAAGCAAAAGTGTCTTGCTTAGCTTGGGTGTCTCTAGGAATCCCCTCACACAAAATATGTTATTCACGAAACCCTCCCTCATAAATTAATAATTCATAAAGCTCCTCACAAATTAATTATTCGCAAAGCTTTCTCATAAATCATATTATTCTCATAATCTCTATTTCTCATGCTCCTAAAAATTATTATTATTATATTTAATAATTTTTAATTTTATATATTTGATTATTAAAATTTTATTATTTTGTTTTTGAATTCTAATTATTTGAGAAAATTAAAATTTTAATGATATTTGATTTTTATATATGATATATTTTATTTGATTATATTTTATTAATAAATAAAAATTATATATAATATTTAGTAAATATATATATATATATATATATATATTACATAGAATGCATCTCAAAAAATAAACTCATGTCTTAGTTGTGCTTTGTGCTTCAAGACTTTAAAAGATTTTTGTGTCTTTAATATCTTGCGCCTCAAATAATTATGAAGATCACAACTGAATCACAACCCATTAATTATATATTTAATAATTATATAAATAATATTAATTATAACAAATGAAATCTGAAATAATAAATTAAATAAAAATATTAAATGTTATTAAAAATATATTATATAATAAATTTTATTTCATATTTTATATCATCTAAAGATGTTTGAAAGATTCATATATAGCAGGGTGGGTCATTATGAGAAAAAAAGATCTAATTAAATAGTAATATTTTTTTATTTATTCTCCACTTAAAATCAATAAAGTGAATAGTGATGTATGCTAAAGAAATGTCATCATGAATAGTTCATATAATTGAGATCATCAATATTATTCTAGTTTGTTTTTTAAGTTATCAATTATTAATTATTTTTTAATTTTATATTTTTTTTATTATATTTGTCCTACATGTTGATCTAGGATCTTCTAATAAAATTAGTACATATATTTTGCATATGATTAGTTAGTCTTGGATCTTTCGCAGAATATATTTTAATGTATTTTTTATTTATTCTAATAAGGATGAAATGATTTAGAAGTCTGCTTGTACTATAAGGTTTATTATGTGACATATATATTTAACATAAAAAATCTTAGCTAAGAGACTTTATAATGAGTATTACAAAATATACTCTCAGTGACATTATTATTGGAAGTCTATTAATTGGATATATTTTTGCATGCAATGAACTAGTCATGGATTTTTCATAAATTAAAGCAAAAGATTCATAAAAGTAACCAATATAATAATGTATTCTACCAAAAATTCATTGTGGTAAATAAAATTGTTCATCGAACCTAAAGTTGATAAAAATTCAATGATTTCATTGATAAGTTGAATTTTTATATGATTTAATATATCATTTTTTTAGAGTATTATTTGACATATGTCCTAAGATGCTCAGTCAAATTATTAGTTTTGTTATAGTTTTTTTTTTTAATAATATTGATATTGAACACAATATTTTTCTATTTTTTTATTATATTTATTTTTAATTATGTTAAATAATTGTAAACTTAAGATATTCATTTATATAACTTTGATTTTTTAGCTATCTAAGCTGACCTATAATTGGGTGATAAATCAGTATTGAATTTTTTGATTGGGTTGTCATTATATATATCAAATAATATACAATATTAATTAAATTTTTATTATAATTATTAGATAATATTTTTTAGAAAATTATAAGTAAAAAATAAATTTTTAGTTATGTACTATTTAAAAAAAAAAATTTTGAACAGTTATTGTTTATCTTGTAAATTTATAAATACGCAATCATAATTTCTTGGTCTTGGATCATGATTAATCGGACCAAATGTTCTTCGATGTTAATTATAAATTATAGATATTTATAAAATAAATATCCTACAAAAATAATATATTTCAAATGATAAAAAAAATAGCGATTAAAAATTTTTGTAAGAGTTATAGTAAGAGAGAAAAAATGAAATCATTTCAGTCAATATAGAATTTTTTAAAAGTTAACACATTTTTTTTTATTTTTTAATGGGCAGTATTCTTATCTCCATTAGATTATATCAATTATCATTGACTTAAATATCCAATTGCTAGGTCAGTGTCACATGGCAATCTTAAAAAAACATAAAGATCAGAGATTTTACATGTCACGCACGTGCATGTGGCAAGGTGAGATGGGTCAGTAATCAGTGCTGGTTTTTTTTTTTAAAGATAATTTTCATAATTTTTTTCTAATCAGACTAGCTTGGGTGTTCGTCCGGACCTGACCCACTTTCAATTGAATTTAAATTATTAAATTAGATTTATGGATTTTAATTTTTAGGTGTGTGACCTGCACATGCCTGAAGAAAATCCGGGCTGGGGTTGCCCCTCTCGGCCCATCATGCCTGTCCGTGTCGTGCCAAATCAAATTCAGCATGCATGTTGAATTTTCAAGCCCGGCATGGACTGCGCAGCTGCCTGGCATGCCATGCTATGCCTGGGCCGGTGAAACCTGGCCGTGCTGGGATTGAGCTCTCGGCCCAATTCCCACCCCCAGATGTATTCTTATTCATAACACCGAAACAAAAATAAAATAAAGCAATACAATGTAAACTGCATTGTAATGTAAACTACAACATTTAAAGTCATCATTTTCAATGGATTTAAACATAATATCATAAATTATAGGAGCACCAAGTCTTTATTTTCAAATAAATTATAAAATAAGTATTGGTTATTTCTGACATGAGACTGTTCTTAAATCAACTATTTTAAAAACTGGAGCCAGATATAAAATAAGTATTGGTTATTTAAAAGGTGCCTGACCAATTGCAGGTACGCTCAATGTGGGTGGAGATTCTGGACTGCACTTGATAATTTGTTTTCATATTAAAAAAATGAATTCTTTGTTTCTTATTTTCTGATGTGTCAATGGGTCATTTTTTCACATATCATATTAAATGTGAATGTGTGGTAGAAAAGATACACATAAAATCTCATTATATTTCATAGTAACAGAAATATAAATTATGGATATAAAATTAAATAAGTTATATAAAATATAAATTAGGTAGATTTAGGTATTACACACACACACACACACACACACCAATTTAAAAGGCAAGGAAATAAAGTAAATATAAAGAATTAGAAAGATTTTCGACAGAGAGAGAAAACAAACTAGAAAATAAAGAGGCCATTAAAAAAGATAAATAGCAAGAATGAAAGCCTAAATATTGCAAAAATGAACAAACACTTTATTTTCAACAGCTATCTGAAGTTTTTTGTTTTATCTTAGGGTCAGGACTTGGGATTTATGGTTTAGTGCATGAAAGTTATAAATAGGCAAACTCCAAACTATCCCTTCAAACAAAAAGACGTATTAATATAATAATTATTAGTCATAAGGCATATGTTCTGTAATGCATTTTCTGTTCATTTTCAACAAGGTTTGTTTTTCAGAAAACCATATTTAGTGAAAGTGCGCCCCACTGTCCAGCAAATGTGCTTCATGCGCGAGGCTATTCCAAAATCCATACTGACTGGGTTGCTGAAAAAACGCAGCTAATTTGATTGACTTGCTTTAAGTTGCTAATTCGACGCATGCCATGTTGGCTGGGAGGAAGAAACTTGTTGAAGTCGCACATTTCAATTATCATTTGTTTCAGCTTGCCGAACATGCATGTGGTGGTGATGCCTTGTGTGTGTGTGTGTGTGTGTGTGTATATATATATATATATATATATATATATATATATATATATCATCATCATCCTCAAAAATGTTGTTGGTCGCAGATAATAGAATGGATGGAGAAGAGAAAAATAAACTTATCCCGAGATGACATTGCAATGAAGCTGGATCTTATTGCAAAAACCAAAGGGATCACTGCTGCGGAAGACTACATGAACAACCTCCCACCACCTTCAAAGAATCAGTTTACTTACGGAACTCTTCTCAACTGCTACTGCAAAGAGCTCATGTCCGACAAAGCAATGGCTCTGTTTGAGAAGATGGACGGGATGAAGTATCTCTCCCGCTCCTTGCCGTTCAACAATCTCATGACGCTGCACATGCAATTGGGGCAACCAGAGAAGGTCCCTCCCCTGGTACAACAAATGAAGGACAGGAACGTCCCCCTGTGTGCCCTCTCTTATGCTCTCTGGATGCAGAGCACTGCTCGCCTAAATGATTTTCAAGCTGTAGAGGGAGCCTTGGAGGAGGTTGAGAAGAAAGGTGAGGAGGCGTGCCATTGGACCATATACAGCAACCTCGCCAACATTTGTATCAGATCTGAACGGCTCGACAAGGCTGAGTTGGCCCTGAAGAAGCTGGAGGGGCGAATTGAAATTCACAACCGTGAGGCTTACCACTTTCTCATCACTCTGTATACGAGCATTCTGAAACCCGGCGAAGTAAATCGGATTTGGAACATCTTGAAGATCAATTTCCAGAAAACTACCAACACGAGCTATCTCGTTATGCTTCATGCGCTTGCTAAATTGAAAGATATGGATGGCATGGCCAAATGTTTCCAGGAATGGGAGTCTAATTGCCAGAACTATGATCAGAGACTAGCTAATACTGCCATGCGGGCCTATTTGGACCATGGCATGCATGAGCAAGCCACCTGCATACTGCATGGCTCGTGCAAGAGAACCAAATCATCTCTCTCTGGCATGCGTGAGCTGTTCATGGTTTTCTTCTTGAAGAATAATCACCTGGAGCTGGCCTTGGAACATCTGAAGGCTGTGTTCGATACAGCAAAGGAATCCGAATGGCAACCAAAACTAGACACTGTCAGTGCCTTCTTTACTTATTTCTGCGAGGCAAAAGATGTGCAAGGAGCAGACAAGTTCCATAAGATTCTGAAGCATATTGGGTGCCTCAATTCAGCTTCTTCTGCCATGCTGCTCAAAGTTTATGCTGCTGCTGGCAGAGCAGCGCCAAGTAAAGAAGGCACTGACAGTGTCTAGTTTTGGCAGAGCAGCGCCCGAAATGAGATCCAGGCTGGATGAAGATGGTGTTGAAATAAACCCTGAAATCGAGACCTTGCTGGAGGTTGTCGGCTCTAGGTAAAATTAATCTTTAGTGCTAACTTTTTTTATTTGTTTAGCAAATAAAATTGTGTTTTAGTTGGTTTTTCTTTTTTTGTTCAATTCTTCTGGATACATTTTTGTGATTATATAAGATTCTACTGCGTGGTCGTTGCAATTTTGTTATTGATGCCGACTTATCTGATTTATCATTTATTTTTTTGTGAATGATTTAATAATGTCCCAAAAATATTTAAATATTTGGAACCAATATTTCTTTTTGAGATATCCCCCACCAAAGAGTGCGCTCCTGCCAAATAAAAGTGGTTTTTTAGCATCTAAAAAAATAACATCGTATTTTTTTTAAAAAAAAAAAACCTGGTAAAAAGGTGATAACGCAAAAACAAAAAAAGCCATGTTGCCGTTGGGTGCAAAGGCAAACCCCCTAGAACTGTTCCATGTCCATGGGAGCAAAAGGCAAATTCTTTGGCTTAAGAACACGATAGCCCACAAACAGAGAGACACACAAGGAAGCACCTGAAAACATGAGCGCAAAGAGAGCGGCAACAACTGTGGTGCTGCTTCTGGTTGATGGGGCAAGGGCTGCCTTGAAACCTGCCTCTGCAATGTCCAAGAGGATCCAATCACAGTTGATGGAGTAGTGCCCAGATCCATGCCATGGAATTCCACCAACGGGATACCAGAATGCAACAGCTATCTTGCTTGTCCCACCGATTGTGAACTGAACATCCTGCAACCAAAAAATCAAGTATTATCTTCCATGATTGACCCAGTAGTAATAATTGGGGTGAGTTCTGACCTGTCGAAGGTGATCCATGGTTCTTAAAGAACGCGAAAATTCAAAGTGATAGGTGCCCTCAAGACCAACAGTTCCGTAAGGACTGTCTTCTTCTACAAAAGCTGTTAACGAATATATTAATTGATCAGCGTTTTGCTGTGTTAGCAAAGGCCAACCTGTTTCCCCATTTAATAATACGATTCACCCAGCCCTCCTTTTCATGAAATTGCAAATTAAAAAGAAGATTTCTTATTATATATTATTATATTTTTTTTTAGGAAAAATCATGTTTATTATTATAAATAATACAGATAATTATAAATGAACTCTCAGCTATCAACAAAGTTTTTACAATTACGCATGGTTTGTATATTTATTTATACAAAATTATTGCATTATAATTTTGATGTTTCCTTGCTCTTTTGTATAGAATAATCAAATCAATGAAATAAATAATTCAGAACTTTTTCATGATTTTGTCTCTATTTATTCTTTATTTTCTATCATGTATCAGCACGAGTCTCTATAAAATAAAGAAAATTATAAAATATTTGAAAAAAAATTAAAATATTTAAAAATTTTATAGAGAATTATAACATATTAAAATTTTTTTAGAAAAGATAAATCTATTACCTGAAACTTCCTTCTTGCACCAAATATAAGTAATGACATTTTACTTTATTATATTTTTATTTTTCTATCCTATTTATTTTACTTGAATATATAGATACATACAAATATGATAAGATTTATTTCATTAAAAAAAAATAATGAAATAATATATATAATTTCACATAACTAAAAGTTATGAGAAATTATGATATAAAAAATATAATTAACATATCCAAAATCTATACATACTCAACCAAAAGTTATGAGATAAAATTACAAAATTATAAATACATATCGAAAATCTATACATAATCAGAAATTATGAAATAAAATTACAAATACATATACAAAAATCGTACATAAAATTCTTAAATATTCTACATTTTTAAATAATAAATATTCAAATGAGAATGAAATATGATTAAAAAATCTTTTGAAAATATTCAAATCATACATAAAATTCATAATTCTTTTTAGTTAATAACTCAAAATTATATAAAATAATATCGTATACCAAAAACTATAGAATTTTTTATCATATTTATAATTATATAAAAATATTAGTTATTTATTTATATTTCATATCTATTAAATTTTTTTATAATATTTATAATTGTTATTAAAATATAGTAAATTCTTAAGATTTTTACTTATTTATTTATTTTTAAGTATTATTTACCTAATAAGGTATCGAATTTTTTTTTTTATTTTGATAAGTTAAAATATTTTTAATTTTAATTATTATATGTACAATTTTCAGATAATATCAAGCCTGAAAAAATTTGTGTTTGTTGTCCTTGATATTTTAGATTTTACATTATGAAATTCACCAAAATACTATAAATCTTATAATTATTATTAAAAAAAAAAAACATTCATGCATGATCATGCTAATATTTTAAGATAGAATTATGTTTTGGGGTATTTCCCTAGAAATTTTTAAGATTTTGAAACTAAAATTTTGATATTTTTAAAAAAATCACAAAACTAAAAATAAATTAAAAATAAGTATACCCAAATTCGTAAGTCCTAAACTACCCTCTTCTCTACCGCTCACCCTCGCCCTCTCCCCACCCCTCTCCCCCCACCCATCGCCACAAGCTCCTTCACGAAGTCGTCGTTGAGCTCTCAATCGAGCTACTAGAGCTGGACGGCGAGCTCCTGGATCTCGAAGGAGCTCGACCAAGAGCTCCATCGAGCTAATTGGAAGAAGGCAAAAATAGTTTAGAATAAACATAATTCTTAAATTTATCTAGGCGAACACCATAAAACACAATTTTCCCAAATTTTAATATTCTTTCACTATTACATTGATAAAGTACCGATATGACTAATAAAAAACTAATTCTTTCAAAAGCACATCATGATTGAATGTATGTGAAAGTATAAGATTTCAAATCCGTTATTAATTACAATTCTATTTTATTCTAAATAAGCTCACAATTAAAATTATATGGGAAAAAATCACAAAAAAAGAGATTTAAAAAAATATTTACAATATTTCTTAAATATACGCATAAATCATAAAACAACAATACCAAGAGCATCATTTCACCTAATTTTTTAGAATTAATTTCATGTATTAACATGATTGAAAAAAATAATAAAGTTCTACTAAAAAACTATCAATCTCGCCTTATTGAATCTATATTATTGCTTGAAATTAATGTCACATTTATCCAAACTTAAGGACACTGACAAAGATATGAAAATGGGTGAGAACTTTGTCACAGACATGATCATGGTAGAATGTAGACACATTTCCTCTCATTGAGGTAATCATTATAATTCTCAAAATTAGATATCACAATTCAAAATATTAGAAGTGAAATAATTCATAGATACCATCTAAAAAAAGTATGAAACCACAGAACAAACACACATGAGAATAAATATTATAGGTATAATATATAAAAAAAAGAAAGTTATACTTCAAAATATTTGATCAATCTCTATCAAGCCTCAAACAAGATAAAAAAGAAATAAAGTTGAAATAAACTTCATTGATTGTGATGACTCGGTGAACTTAATTTATTTAGATATTTTAGACTTCTTTGAGGATTCTAATAGAAAAAAAATTAACCATTTAATTGATAATGAAAATTTTGTTATAATTAACTATTATGTTTTTATTTAATATTTTATTATATTATCTTCGTTTGAATATATATATCTTTACTTTGACATAAGATTATTTCTTAAAAAATTTATTTATTTATGCTTAAAGATATATGGATCATTCTCACACTTTGATAAATCATATAACATACAATAAAGATATGCATGTATTGCAAACTGTGCTACCACACATAATCCTTCATGATAAAAGATATTTTTTGAATTTAACATATGCAATGTCTAATATTAATAACATATCCCATTTTGTTGATCTAATTTAAAATTCTAGAAGAGCAACTATTATTTTATCTAGTAGAACTAAAATCCAAATCTATGATATTTTTTATTTCTCTTAACTCTTATCAAAATCTTCTTAGTTTTAATGATATTCACCAAAATAAATATCATATTAAAATTATTAATATTAATAATAATTAATACATTCTCATTACTTCAATTGTGTTTGAGAAAATAATATAACTTGAAAAAATACACTTCTTATTCAAGTGAATTATATCAAATGATCCTCAGACTCATTGATTCATATAAAATCATAAGTCAAAAGTTATATCAGTTAAAAATCTTTTATGATTTGACATGAACATCTTGGTTATTTATGTTTTTTTTATAATATATTGTATTATTAACAATTCTTTTGAGTATTCTTTGAAGAACCTAAAAATTCTTTATCTAATGATATATTGTTTTATACAAAATCATCTCCTCTCACAAGTCAAATTAATTATCAAACCTCATTTACTGATGTTGAATTTGAATAAGCAATTTTTCTAGAATAAATTTACTAAAATATTTGTGTGTCAGTTCATCCACCAAATAAATAATTTTGTTATTTTATAATTTTAATTGATACTTTAACTCATTAGTCGCATATTTGTCTTCTTTAAACTAAAAAATATTGTCATCACAAGATTATTTACTCAAATAATTCAACTCAATACACAATTTTTTGATAATTCCATTAAGATAATTCTTATCGATAATACAAATGAATTCTCCTCTCACATATTTTTGATTATTATATGTAAATTGGAATCGATGTTCACCATCCTATGACACGTACCCACACTGAAAACAGAATAGTCGAATCTCTTATTAAGCTATAACAATTAAATACAAGATATTTATTCTTGATAATATAATTGCCTATGTCTGCTTGGGAACAAATTATTCTTCATGTTGCTAGTTCAATTCAAATTCATCCTTTTAGGTTTACAACTCAATATTTCATATTTACATTTTTTGATTATGCTGTTTATGTTACTATAGCTTCATCTCAAGGTACTAAGTTAGACCCTCTATGTCGACTTCATACATATGCTGAGTTTACTTCTTTCTCCATTATCAATATCTTGAACCTTTAATGGGTAATATTTTTACTGTCTACATAGATTATCATTATAATGAAAATGATTTCACACTATTAGGGTTAGACAAGTCAAATCCAAAAAAATAATGAGATATTACATAAAATGTATCTTTATGTCTCATCATGATCCCAATACAAGGCAGTATGAACTAAATGTTCAAAAGATTATTTATTTGCAAGGACTTACAAATTAATTACCTAATGCTTTCACAGATACAAAGAAAGTAACAATTACATATACCAACTACAAATTCTCTAGTACTTATTGATGTTCCTGTGGGACAATTAGATAATATTATGACAAACGATTCTAAGACACATCTAAAACATGACAGACTTATTTGTTCGAAGAATTCAATTCCTAAAAAAGAAAAAAAAAACAAAATATGAAAAACTTTATATTATTAAAACAATTATTAATATGAAAGGGCAGTAAAAACAAATAGTAAGACCTAACTTAGTATCTAGTATTTAAAAATTAATCTCTAAAGAAACACAAATTAAACAACTATCCATTAAAAAAATATTAGTATCTAGTATTTAAAAAAATCTTAGTGAGTCATACAAATAATGAGGAACCACCATAAAATTATTAGATAATATATTTGAGTTCCAAGTGGCTATGAAAATCATAAAATATAATAAAACTAAAAAAAATAAGCTATGAATAATTGGCCAAAATAGAAAAAATCAATCCAAATCGTACTAAACAAAACGCATTAGCAAAACAAGAGGTATTTGACCTTATAATTCAAACATCTAAAACATAGAATCAATTAGATATAAATGAGTTTTTGTGAAAAATAAAATAAAATAAAAATAATAAAACCACAAGACCCGATATAAACCACCAACCAAAACAACATGACTTGTTGCTCAAGATCTTTCACAAAAACCCAATATAAACTTAGAAAACTTATTTCTTTGTAATGAATATAATCACATATACATATTTAATAAGTTTTACAGCCTATGGACTTGATAAAAAACTGATAAATATTGTTACATCTTATTTATATGGGCCTGTAGATACTGATATTTGTATGTATATATACATACATACATACATATGTATACATATATACATATATATGTATATATATAGAAAATCACAAAATAATTCAAATTATTTGAAGCAACTAATTCAAAACCTCAAAACATGTAATCAATCAAGCTACAAAAAACTCTACGAATTAAAATAATGTAGTTGCAAGTGATATAACCATTTGAAAAAGTATACTTATTGTATATATAGATAATTTTGAACCTTAAAGAATTTTCCAAAGAACTCACAAAAGCAACCAATTATTTAAAAAGGGAATTTAAAAATAAAAGATTTAGAAAAAATAAATCATTTCAATCTAAAAATCAAGCAATTTTGAAATAATATATAAATTCATTAAGATGTATAAATAAAAAAAGTAATAAAAAAATATTATATGAACAAATCATATCTATTAAATTTCCCCATGATTATTCATTCATTTGTAGTGAAAAAAGACTAATTCATCTTAAAGAAGAAATTAAAAAATTATTTGGTCCAAAAATATCAGATCTCAATAAAATTGATACACAAATATATTTTACAAATTGTACCATAGCAGATGTGATATTCTTTGTAAATTTGTTAATATAATATAATTTTGCTTAAAGGTATCAATCAGATCGTCATAGGCCAGTAAAGCCAAATTATGGTAGCCAAATTGAGCCAGCCTTTCAGACACGACGTGAACCAGGTACACAAGACATGTTGTGGTAATGCAGGCATGATAACATTAGAGGCAAGACTTGAGACGGCCCGATAGCCTGACTTCCACATCCGAGCATGTTGGATTTGATAGAGTCGTGACAAGTTGATCATGAGCCAAGCTGCCCACAACTTGGACATGGAAAGCCACTGCCCCACTGAATGCTAACTGCCATTTGTTATAATTAAAATTTTACAGTCAATGGCTACTAGGCATATGGAAGTGCCCACGTGTCGTAGGCATTGACTTTCTAAGACAATTTATCTTTAAAATAAAATTTTAATTTTTAAAAATGTATATATAAGAAATGAATTAAACTATACTATAAATAAAAATAAATACAAATCACAACTCAAAAAAAAAATATATATTCATTTTATGGTCTCAATTTCATTAGGATATCACAAATAACAACAAAATAAAAAATTATAAAAGTAAAACAAACAACAAGAATCTATAATCAACAACAATACATCAATTCTATAATATCCACAATCAATCTATATGATTCAAATCATCACATCTCAAGCTCATGATCATAATCTCAATATTTTTGTTATCATGTAAGTCATAATCAACTAATAACTTTTTCACTTAATCTTGAAAGTCCATCAATAAATCTTCTCGATCATTTATGCATGACAAGACTTCTACGATATCTAGTCATAATATTAACCTTATATAAGAAATAAATTCTCAATCATAAAAAAAAAATAAACTATAATATTATGCTAAATATTTGTGTCGGGTCAAGCACGAACCACATGTCTGGCCTGGCTCGATGACCCAGAACCGGCTATAATCAGATCTCAAGTCACATATCTAATCTCATCAGGTTACCAGTTACCACCAGACTTAAGGAATTTTTTTAAAAAAAAATAGCCACGTAAACCAAATACCACTTACGTGGCCAATCACAATTGGACATTTAAAAAAAATTAGACCAGACTAAGTACGACCTTGCAATTTGTGAACCAACTGTGTCACACTATAATGGATCATGCTAACACGACACTACCATTTGACATATCTATACTAAAATCAAAATATATTTTATATTTGTTAATCATATTGCTAATACTATATATACACGTGATATATAGTATAATGCATGTGATATGCGCGTGCGCGCGTGTGTAAAGGCATTTATTTTATAATAAAAAATTCCCAAAAATTTTTAAAATAAAATTTTTATCTTTTGATCTAAATCATGTATAATAATTTTGTATCTTTTACAATTGAAATAATCAGATATCATCAAGTATATATAATTCCAATTATATCTAACATCCATTTTAATTTTTTTTAAGGTTTATTAACAAATATAAAATTTTTATTGTCAACTTTATATCTTATAGTAATAATTTAGTGAATACTTTGTAGTTGGATATCATTACCAATTATTTTTATTCACTTACACTATTAGATTAACTATGTAACATATATACCTAAAGTATAAAATATTATGCAAAAATTCATTTCTAATGATTCTCACAAATATAATAATCATAACATCATTACTTAAAATATTATTAAATATATTACTAAAAATTTTATTTTAAATATCATATTCTCTAAAAATACTTAATAGACAATCATATATAATAGTCATCATAAAAATAAAGGATCTTATGGAATCCTAAAATTTTTTTATAGTCTTTGCTTTGAATCAATATTATGGATAGTGATACATACGAATACAACATCATCACAATTAGTCCAAATATTAAATGTCATGAAAATCACTCCATTATATTTTTTTAGTTCATTAATTACTTATTATTATTTTTTAATTTAAAATATTTTATTATATCATTGCTATTGATCAACTTATAAATTTTATGATAAACATATTAAAAATAAATTTGTATGATATAAGCTAATCTAGGATTCTCCAAAATTTTAATTGAAAGACTCAAACAATAAATCAATGTCATATCTTCTTTTCTAAACTCATTACAAAAAATAAAATAAATTAATAAACTTAAATTGATCTAACTTCAAAAATTTCATCCCTTAGTTGAATTTGCTTTAGATTCAATACATAAAATTTTTAATACATTGATCGGTATATCTTTTAAGATGATTAGTATCACTAATACTCTTATATGTGTGTGTGTGTGTGTGTGTATTTATTTATAATATATATATTGTGTCAAATCTTTTTTAATATGCCTAGTATTTTTATTTTTAATTATATTAAATTATGTTTACACTACTAAAGTTTACCAATATTATAGATTTTTTAGGTACATGAGTCCAGACCTTAAGAAAAAAACTAATTTCGACATCGAATATTTCAATCGGGTTATTATTATTATATACATCCAAGTCAAATTTATTTTTATAACATTCACTATTTTGATATTTTTTTAATCTAAGAGACTTGAAGTATATGAAAAGGAGAATAATATTTTCATAATTTTACTTATTATTAATTAATTTATTTATCTAAAAAAATTTACTTAAAATAAAATATATCCAACATAATGTGCACATTAACTTTATGTGGGTAACAAATACTTTTTCATCTCCATCTCATATTCTCATACCTCAAAATCACATCTCATCACCAAAATTATTGTAATACTCCAAATTAAAATTACAAAGATAAAAAAAATCAACACAATACTATGACACTTTTAAAAATTAAAAAAAAGATAGAAAATTATGAGAAAATATAAGAAAAAATTATAGATAAATAATGATAGACACTATCCAAAATCAAACTCATGTTGGTCCATGGGAGTGATGTCAAACTAGCTCAACTAAATCATGTCGTGCCACAAAGCATGCATGGGCTGCACGACCCACTAGATACCTATAGATCTACCCCAACTAAAAAGCATTTGAGCGGGATTAAATATATAATATGATACTTTCATAAGACAAATGTCATGGGCCTATAATATTCAAAAAAAAACAAAATAACAATTAATTAGATATACAGATACATGATATCTTTTGGATCCTCATAAAACTCAATCTCAAACAAGATATATTTTTACTTGTGAAAGTAGTATAATATCATATAGATCAATTATACAAACAATGATCGTTACTTCCTCAAATCATTTAGAAATATTAATAATTTATAAAGTCAACTATAAACATAGAAAGTTGAGAACTATGATAAAAATATTTTAAGAATCTTTTGAATTATCTTTTCTATCAAAGATATTCCAACAATATTATATAATGATAATAAATTTGTGCATTGCACAATTCAAAGAAAAATATATTAAGAGTGATCGAACTAAATATATTTCTCTCAAGTCGTTCTATATACACGCGCTTCAAAAAAAGTAAAATCAATATTCATCAAGTAAAATCAAATGATAATATTATTGACATATTCATCAATATTCAAGAAGTTAGTATATCAAACAAGAATAAATCAACTTAAAGATCTCAATATTGAAACATTAAAAACAACATAGTCATGTTATTATTAGGAGCAACATCATGAAATTTTAGCATACTATATATTTTTTTCCTTCACCTAAGTTTTATCACACTAAATTTACTAACAAGATTTTTAACGAGACAATTCTAATATTTTTTTAGCAGTAATAGTCACTTAAGAGGGAGTATTATAAATAATATCAATAATTATAAATAACCTCTTAATTACCAATAAAAATCTTATAGTTACTCATAAAATTCTTTATGTTTATTTGTACACATTTAAATATAATATTTAATTCTGATATTTCATAGTTCCTATAAAATAAGAGATCTAGATCAATGAAATAAATAATTTAGAACTCTTTCATAACTATTTTTTTTCAATTTTCTTTTCTAACATTATCAATATTTTAATGAGGCTATAAAGTAAATTTATTAGGATTTATTGAAATATCTTATTTTGATAATTATCTAATTTAAAATCATAATCATGTAAACCTTTGAATATGATTTAGATTATGATTCTTTTTAGTTTTTTGAATTATTTATTTATCTATTTTAACTTTTACATACTTCTACAATCTAGTCCTATAACATCCCTAAACTTTTTTTTCATTTTGCTAGATCACTCTAACCAACTTAAAACAATGCAATTTGATCATTTTTCAAACACTCAATTGAGGATTTTCTTTTCATAAAAAAATCAAGGGCATTTCATCAATTAGTTAAATTTCATGCTCGCTCGAAACAAAAATTAGAGGCAACAATCAGTTCCCAATCAACATATCAAAAAAAAAAAAAAAAACACAGAAAAAAAGTACTTCAAAAGATAATTACCATAGTTTGTGTTCAAACAACTATGTGACCATGCACCATTCCAGTTATTCAATGCGCTAGAATCATTACCTGTAAAGATGAAAAAGAAAGCTAGCCCAATTCACGTTAATTTTCACCATCTTCATGGTCAGCTATTATGGCTTCTTGATTAATCAAATGCTTCAGTTAGCTTAAAAACAATGATGAATCAAGAGTTGCAGCTATTAGGTAGGGTTGTTAGCTGAAACTTTTCACTATTTGCTACAACATATAAACTTAACATCAGTCTTTGACAAAAAGGCCTATGTTTGACAGATGAAGATAATACTTGTCCAACAGGTAAATGATTTGGAAAAAAAATTGTACAATACCAGAAAGATCACTACCATCAAGATAAAGGCAATGAGGATTCCAGGCATAAAGGTCAGCCAAATGGCCAAATCTGCTGAAAAAACAGGAATAAAGCAAACCTGGCATGCATAAAAAGTCATTTGTCAAAAAACAAACCAACAATATTGAATATACCACCTGTCACCTCCACGTCCATCTCTGTTGTCTAATGGATTCCCACCATATAGCTGTCCTGGAATAGCATTTCCAATCGAGAAGTGCATAATATCAACTTCATGCCCTTTACAACTCTTACCTGTGCAACTTCCACTTCTCTCTTTGCAGCCACCCATCTGCCACAACCTTTTTTTATCTTCATTAATTCCACACTAGTTTAAAGAAGTGCATAATAGATTCACAGAAAAATAGCTGCTTGGCATACACTATAATAGGTGGCTTCATCTCCGATTTGAAACATGATTGAAACAGATGGGCACTTTCTGCTATCTCTGCATCATATCAAACAATTGCCATCATAGCAAAATCAAATAAAACTACCATAATAGAACCAAACTAAGTAGTTGCTAATTTTCTCACAGACAAAAAAAGAAATACACACCCACGCGGACGCACACACACACGCATAGAGAGAGAAAGAGAGAGAAAGAAAGAGAAACACTAAGCCTAGATGAAGTACCCTTATAACACAATCACTCCATTACATCATGCAATTAGTATATTGTCCGGCACAGTGGTGCCCAAAACCAAAACCTTCTACAAATTAAGGTGTAGTACACATCAAATTTAACAGCAAAAAAATAATTTAAGATCCTCTTAAATCTTTCTTGAAAATGTTCATTAACTAGCCTCCAATAAGATTTAGGATGGTTCAATCACTATCACATATATGTTCTCCTATGAAACAATAATTTTTCTCAATATATATATTCACTAATAAAAATATATATCTGAAGTAACATGATGTATAATCACACAAAACTGAAACAGTAATTTTATTTGTTGCTTCAATCTCCAAACTGAGATATAATTGCAAGTCCATTTTTTTTCAACAGATAAAATTTCATCCTGAAAAAATAATTTTAAAAAACATTAAAGCTTATTTTTAATATGTAATTATTGATGCATATATTCTTCATATATTATATCTAGATTTTAGAATACAAAAATTTTCAAGTCCCAATATATTTTTTAGAAATTTAAGAATGCAAAAAAAATTATACCCATGTAAATTTATTTTAAAACATCCAGAAATAAGTAATTATATTAACATATATATTATCAAGTTTGATAAATATTTAATAATTATGTTTTCATATAATCTTCTTATATGTGTATATCTTGTAAAATTACAATAATAGTTATATCAAAAGAGAAGTTTGTAAGCATATCAAGAAGGAACTTCGCAAGTATACATCCCAATAGTCAAAAATGCTAAAATAATATTTGATATATATTTTTGTCAGGAGATAACCATCTTCCCACGTAGTATATTACCTCATTTCAAACAAATTAAAAAAAAAACACTTACTAAAGATCTTACCTTTAAACTATCTAAAAAAACTATCATTTGTCAAAGAGCAAATTCATCATCAAATATAATAAAGATATTAAAAAAAAATAGTACTTAAAAAAATTATTCGAATCATATTTATAAAATCATAAACATTAGGATAGATGCCTCAAACGGGTAGGGCTGAGCATGCCCATTTTTAGGTGGCCCAATCGGGGCCACCATTCTGTGCTTGGTTCAGCCCAGCTTTTAACTATTATAGGTTGGGTAATGCTTGGAGTTTTTGGAACTGGCCCGTTCGGGCCAGGTTCAGACCGTTTGAAAAAATGTTAATCCTAAATTCAAAATTATTAAAAAAATTAAATTTTAATACTTAAATTAAAATAATTAATTAATTAATATTTAATTAATTAAATTAGTAAAACATACGCTAAAATCTAAAAACTAATAAATATCTGAATCAATAGCAGTATTAGTGTCTGAATTAATAAAACATGAATATAATTCAATATCAATCACAAAAATATAAGTACCTGAATCAAGCATCAAAATAAAATGATAAAAAAAATAAACAAATAATCCAAAAATTATAAATAAAAATGACAAATATTGTCAATGCATGATCAATGATGATATCAGTATCAATGTATTAATAACAATATGCTATATGTAGTAAATAGGCTCAGGCGTTCAACTCAATCATCAATGCCTCACGAATCATCATCATCAATTAACTCTTTTGCTTTTACTATAGTCCTAACACAATCTTGGATGTTCAAGTTCAAATCATCATAATCTTTCATGCATGTTAATGTCACAATAATATCTGACCATAATCTGAATTTCCTATCTGAAATCCTGTAATAGAAAAAATAGACTTCTATGTTACGCTCGACACCGGAGAAGTTAATAAATTTTGTGTCATTTTAGATAGCAAGGAATAAGTGGACTTATATGATTTTTATCACTATAAAATATCAAAATTCTTATTATCTGAATTTGATAGAATTGAGCAGTAATCAATATCTAAGTACTAAGATAACTCGCACATATTCGACGGGTCACCTCATTATTTCTCTCTCACTAACTAAATAGAAAAGTTATTGTCTCTGAATACAGCATCCATATCCGTACTCAAAGTCTCACTACTACTACCATCACACGTAGTATCATAGTATGTAAAGAACTCAATCAACTTTTTATGAATGAACTCTTTAGGTTGGTCTTCCAAGTTCATACACAATGATATATATGTCAAAATATTATCAACCTCTTCCACCTTAATCCTAAGGTCCATACAAATAGCCAGACAATAAAGAGATAGGATAATGAACTAGTACTTTAAATATTTAGCTTCCATCTCTACAACAATATCACTAAGTGTGGGGACATCTCTAAACTTCCTAAACATGCTACTAATGATGCATATGTACCTGAGTGCAATACAAATCGTGAAAATATAAAATGATGAACACATGTTCGTCGTGTCATAAAAAATCTTCAGGAATTTCATAAATAAAATTCTTATAACCCAATCAGTATCTTCAATAATAAGTTCATCATTCTTACTATTGACATAGTCAGATATTACGTGTTCGTATCCAACATGACTCTAATATTAAGTATGTATAATTCCAACAGTATTTTACATCCGATTAAAATTTCTTTTTCTTTGAGTCCACAGACAAATAGAGACTACCGAACTCCTATTGTCAAGGAGATGTGCCAAAAAATTTTAGTTAGTTAATATATTTTCTAAATTGGGGGAACAACTTTTAACCCTATTTATATTATGAGATTAATGACGTGACATATACATCTAACATGAAAATTCTCTCCTAATCATCCATCTTTAATAGTCCAACCAAATATGTTAATGACTACTTCATTGTTAGATGTATTATCAAATATGATACTGTATATTTTATTTTGAATATTATATTCTCTAAAGATTCTTATCATGCACTCATAAATGACCAGTTCATCATGAGGATAAAGAATATCTAAGAATCATAATATTTTTTTTATTTAAGATCTATTTAGAATCAACATAATAGATAGTGAGACATACATAAGATGCATCATTGTGCCTAGTCCAGATATTGGACATCACGAATACCACTCCGCTATAATACCTCAATTAATTAATTATTATTATTTTTTCTAAGTTATAATATTTTAGTAAATCATTCCTAGATATGAACCTAGAAATCTTATGGTATGGAGGCTAAAAATAAGTCTACATTATACTGAATACCCTTTGATCCTTCGAAAACCTAATTAGAAGACTCATCATAGAGATCAATTTATTCATGCATTCACTCTCTAACTCGTTGTGGTATGTGAAGGGGATCAACATTGAGACTTAACTGGATCCAACTTCAAAAAACTCGCCGCTGAGTTTGGTTTGCTTAAGATCTAATACATCATATTTTTTGGTGTATTATTCGATACACCTCTTAAGGTGCTCAGTCCCACACGAACTCTTACAGGTTAAATTTTTTTTATAATATTTATATTATATCGATTCTTTTTTGACACCCATAATATTTTTTTATTGTATTATATTAAAGTGATTGCAAACTATATTATATTAGCCTGTAAGAGTTCGCGTGAAATTGGACACCTTAAAAGACTTGCCGAATAATGCATCAAAAAATGTGATAAATTAGATCCTAGGCAAACACAACTCAACGGTAGGTTCTTTGAGGCTGGATACAATTCAATCTCAATGTTGACCCCCTTCATATACCGCAACGAGTTAGGAATATAAGACATGACCAAACTAATCATCACGATAGGTTTTTCGATTAAGTTTTCAGATGATCCAAGGATAGTCAATATCATGCAGCCTTATTTTCAGCATGTATATCATAGGATTCCTAGTTCATCATATATAAACGATATACTAAAATATTAACTTAGAAAAAAAATAATTAATAAATTTAGACATTATAGTGGAGTGGTATTCGTGACATACAATATCTGGACTAATCACGATGATGCATCTTATGCATGTCTCACTGTCCACATTATAGATTCTAAATAAATACTAAATAAAAAAAATATTAAAATTCTTAGAAATTCTTTAACCTCATGATGGTCTGACTATTTATGAATAAATAAAGAGAATATTTAGAGAATACAATATTCAAATAAAATATATAGTATTACATTCGATAATGCATCTAATAATAAAATAACCATTAATATATTTGCTAGGACTATTTGAGATTGACCATTAGAAAAAAAATTTCATATTAGATACATGTGTTACATCACTAATCTCATAATACAAGCGGGATGAAGGTTGTTTCCCCACTTTAAAAAACATACATAACTCACTAAAATTTTTTCGTACCCCTCGCAGACAACAAAAGTTAAGTAATCTCTATTTGCATGCGGGTCTAAAGAAAAAAAAATTCCAATCAGATGTGAAACACCATCAAAATTATACATATATTATGTTAAAGTCATGTGTTAGATACGAATATATGATATCCGACTACTCCAATAGTAAGAGTAACGAACTTTTTATTGATGACACTGACTAACTGGGCTATAAAAATTTTATTTATAAAATTCATGAAGATTTTTTATGACACGACAAATATATATTCATTAATTTATATTCACACGACTTGCATTGCACTCAGGTATATATGCAATATTAGTAGCATATTTAAGAAGTTTAGAGAATACCCAATACTTAGCAATATGATTGTAGAGATGAAAACCAAGTACTTAAAGTACGGATCCATCATTATATCTCTTTATTATCTGGTTGACTGCATATACCTTTGGTTAAAGTGAAAAAGATAGAGAATATTTTGACATACATATCATTGTGCATGAACCAGGAAGACCAACTTGAATGATTCATTCATAAAAAATTAATTGAGTTCTTTATATGGTATAATACTAGATCTGGTGATAGTAATAGTTAGGCTCTAAGTACGAACATAGATATCACATTCGAAGATGACTTTTTCATTCAGTTAGCAAGGTAAAAACTACGAGGTATACTGTTAAATAAAAGCGAGCTATCTCGGTACTTAAATACTGATTATTATTCAATCCTATCTTATTCTGATAATAAGAATCTTGATATTTTACAGTAATAAAAATTATATGAGTCAACATATCCTGTGCTATCTAAAATAGCATGAGATCTACTGACTCCTCCAATATCGAGCGTAGCATCAGAGTCACTTTTTCTGTAGTAGTAAATATAATTTCAAATAGAAAATCCAGATAACGACTAGATATTATTGAGGCATTAACATACATAAAGAATTGAGATGATTTGAGCTTGAACATCCAGAATCGTGCTGGGACTACAATAAAAGCGAAGTAGTTAGTTATTGATTATGATTCACGGGACATTGATGTTGATGACGATTGACAACTGATATGAGATTGAAGCATTGATGATTGAGCTGAACACATGAACCTACTTTACTACCTATGGCCTACTACTATTGATACACTGATACTGATATCATCATTAATCATATACTGATGATATTTATTATTTTTTTTTATCATTTTTAGATTGATTTTATTATTTTTTTGTCATTTTACTTTGATGCTTAATTCAAACACTTATTTTGATGATTGACATTGAATAAATTCATGTTTTATTAATTCAGACATTGATACTGCTATTAATTCAGATATTTATTAATTTTTAGATTTTAGTTGTTTATGTTTATTAATTTAATTAATTAAAAATTTAATTAATTAATTACATATTTTTATTTAAGTATTTAAATTTATATTTTTTAATAATTTTGAAATTAGGATTTATATTTTTTCAAATGACCCAAACCTGACCCAAACGGGCCAAATCCGGCAACTTGAGGCATGACCCAGCCCAAAAAAGTTAAAAGCTGAACTGATAGGACGTGCCGTGCCAAGCACGGCACTATGGCCCGATTGGGCCACCAAAAAAAGGGTCAAGCTGGGACGGGCCGGGCCGGGCCATTTCACATCTCTAATTAGGAAATAAATAATTGAAAAACAAACTTGTAATGACCGTGTAAGATTCTGATAGTGGTGGAAAATAAGTGGTTATTTTGTGATGATTTGATAAGTACACGGTGGTTCCGATAGCAATTTCTATGATAAATCATGCAATGGTGCCAGTACAATAATGAGGTGGTGCATAAATAAAGATTAATCAATGAGACAATAGTTCTAATGATAATTTTATAATAATTTAATAGGTGATTGTCCCATGGTGATTTCCAATGTGGATCTTGCAGTGGCGCCAATACAATTTTGTGGTGGTGCTTGTGTTAGATTTTCAATTTGAAACCATAGTTATTTTGTATTAGTTTTGATACCATGTATTTGAGTTTTGTTCTCAAGTCTCTAATTAACAAGATGATAGAAATTAATATAAAATCACAAGGAATAACTTAATACAAATTAAAATTAAACACATTCATTGTAAATTATTTCAAGAATAATTTAATTCTTAAGCAAAAAATTTATGACACATGTATTAGATAAATCATCTCAAATTAAGTCAGGTGAGTAATTGATAATCAATACACAATTCTTTGATCATCTCTTACAATTGATTAACCCAGGTATAATTAGCATAGTTAATTCTTGTCATAGTTCAAGAAAGTTCAAGACTTTTCTAAGTAGATGTACACATATATGATGTTCCATTTGCATTATAGTAATACTCAATTATCACTATGTAGACAAACTGAAAGATGGAGATAACTCATTAGGCAATATAAAAATAATTATGTACGACAATTGATTTTATGAATTCTAGAATATTTGGTATTATTGTGGCTAATAACATCATCATATGAGTCAGGGGTATTGTAATGTCAATATTTTTTTTTTTGACATGTTCTCTTTATACCTAAGATTTATCATACTTTATTTTCAGTTTATTACTTTAATAAACAATTAAATTATAATATTTTTATGATATTTATGTATATGAATTAAATGAGATAAATTATACATATTTTTCTCTACTAACATAAGCCTCTCTAGCTTGGCTACTATTGAACTATTGATTATGCACTCTCATATTAAATATTTATTATTTGATAAGTAATAAATTCTAGAAATACATGCATACTTATTTACATCAATATGCATTTATACATCTATATATAGGCATGCATGATGCATGTATATATATGGATACATATATGTATGGATATTTATATACATATATGCATGTGTGTGTGTGCGTGTGTATATACTTATATGTGTGTGTGTGCATGTGTATATACTTATATGTGTGTGTGTGTCTACGTATCTACATATATATACACATGTATAACTATATACATATATGTATAATATACATACGTACATGTATATGTATATACATATGCATGAATGAGTATATTCACATATACGCATTCATATGTATATATCTATATCCATTCCTATATATATACATATATAAATATATATATATATATACACACACACACACATACACAAATATATAGATATATATTGAATTACAAAAAATTTATTATATTATTTTAGAACTTTAAATGATTGTATTATTGTAAAATACTAATAATATTTTATTTGTATGATTAATATATTTTATTTGATGATATTTCATTAACATATAAAAACTATTAATAATATTTTATAAAGGATATAATGTTTATATAAATTAGATTGAAATTGAATGCATCTCAAAAAAAAATGTTCTTTAATTATGCTTTACGGCTAAAAGCTCTTCCAAAAGGTTTTTGTGCCTCTGTACATCTTACGCCTCAATGCGCTTTGTGCCCCAATTAACTATGATTGATTCTATGTAATAGATACTCTAATATAATGTCACTTTTTTTTATATATTTTTATTAAATTAATTTTTTATTATATTATGAAATTACTAAAAAATAAAAAAAAAATTATGACTTGCACACAAAAAAACAAGCATATAAATCATGAATGATTGTTCATATAATAAAATAACTTTCTCAATATAAATAACAAAATCAATCATATCAAATAAGTTTTTACTCATACTAGTTTGCATTCAAGATAGGAAGATCTAACATATTTTCTTAACTGACAAGGCTCACACTGTAGGAATTAGTATAATTTAGTTTAGGAATATAATAAAATATTTTTAATTTGACTAGTAACGAATAATCATATCGAAAATAGATAAAATAAATAATTCAACACACTCAAACTTAAAGTAAAATATATTACAATAAATGAAAAATTATATAAATCATCTTGCTCAGTTCTAAAAAAAACCTCCTCAAAGTCTTTAAATCATGTAAATAAATACCAATTAAGAAATATAGTCAAAATTAAATTATTTGAAAAGACAATTCACAAAAATAATATTAACCAAATCATTGAGAATAAGCATAAAAATAATGAGCATAACTAAATAATATTATACCCAATGACTTTTAAATGGTCATCATTGATTACAATCATATTCAAGAAACAAAAAAAAATAAAAAATTAATGATTATAAATAATATAAATATTAGTTCTTATATTAACAATCTAATAAATATAAAATGAAAAAACAAATAATAAAATCAATAATAACTAGAGAAAAAAAATGTCTATTATTATCATTCAATATAATTTTATATATTCCTCTCAAGTACCAATCAACATAATAGTTCAATTGGCAAAGAGAATATATGATTTTACTCTGATTAAACACATTCCATCCCCATGGATGTTGGATATGCTCCCTAAAGTGTCAATACACTCTGTCTCTATCATGCTATTATAATTAAGGTATTACCTGCTTTGATCTAGGTGTCAAATGGGTCAGGCAACTCGGACATGACCCATAGCACAACATAATTCAACTATGTCGTGCCCAACATAGCACAATCCAAAACTATATCTGGACCAAACTTGTGATGGCCCGTGGTACAGCTCGTGCCATGGCATGCAAAGGCCACATGAACCTCGTGTCATGCCTAGCACAAAAGGGACGAAATGTGGCATGGACCATACTTCAAAAATCCAATTATTTTAAATTGGATGCTTTTCACTGACACGAAAATGCACGTCATTGTCTTGCCAACCAAATAAATAAATAAATAATTTTAATATTTTTAGCCGTTGGATTTGATCCAACAACTAAATAAAAGAATTTTGATATTATCAGATTTTTACCCTAAAAAAATATTTTTAATCAAAAATTTTTTTATGCATAACATATTAATATATTTTATTTTTCATAATTTATTTATAATCTCATCTTCTCTCTTGGCTCTCCTATTTTTTTAAAATATTTAAAAGCACCATAGTACAATGTTTATGCCTATAAACATTTTTATATTTTTAATTTTAATTTGACAGAGCATCAAAGCAATTTTAATAATGAGATATGACTTTGATACATAATAATACTAGGTTAAGGTGAATAAATATTTGTTGCTTACATATAATAAAAAATACACATTATATTGAATATATTTTATTTTAATTAATATTTTTTAAATATATAAATAACTTGATAATAATAAGTAAAAAATTTAAAAATAGTATTCATCTTCTCCTACCTTTAATCTCTCAAATTTAAAAAATAATAAATAGTAAATATTATAAAATTATAATTAAACTTAGATATAAATAATAATGAAAACCTAACCAAAAGATTTAAAGCTAAAATTAGATTTTCTCTCATTATTTTTACTTATGCGCCAAAAAAACCTAAAAATAAATAAATTTCAATAATATAGACATGTATTTACATAATTAAAAATAAATATTATAGGAATATTAAAGAAGATTCAACAATATATATATATATATATATATATATATATATATATACATATAAAAATACTAATAATATTGATCGCCATGAGAGACATGTCGATAAATACACAAAATATAGTGCATTGATATCCAAACAAACTCAACTGCGCGGCGAGATCTTTAAAGTTTAATCAATTTCATATTAATTGACTTCATACATTTATCACATTGAAGTTAAAAGAAAAGACAATAAAATTAATTTCTAGCATGAAAATTTTAATTAAATATTTAGCGGATCCTATAATGATTCATATTATGCAAATATATTTTCAACCTGCTTGACATAGAATTACTAGATCGACTACTAGATATAACATAATAAAATATTTTATATTAAAATAATAATTACTAATTAATAAATTTAGAAAACACATTAAAATAGTCTCCATGATGTTCAATGTCTGGATCAATCACAATGATGCTATATTTGCATGTCTCATCACCCACTATATCGATACTAAGTAAAAATTAAGTAAAAGATTTTAGGATTTCGTAAAATCCTCCATTCTCATAATAACCTACCATGTATGAGTTAGATATATATTTGTGATTAATATATTTAGTATATCGATTCTAAGTGAAAATTAAGAAAAAAAATTTAGTAATACAATATTTAAAATAAAATTTAATATTACGATCGATAGTACTTTAAATAACTATGTTGGGATTAACATATTTACAAAAATCATTAGAAATAGACACAAGTAATATTTTCATATTAGATATATATGTCACACGATTAACTAAAAACACCTAACAGACAGTGAGAGCTTCACTTTATATTTGTCAATAAGCCTAAAAACAAGAAAAAAATTCAAATAAATAACAAACACCATTGAAATTATACTTACTTGATATTAAAACTATACATTACTACCAACATGTGACATCCAACTATTAATAATAAAAATGATAATTATTATTAATGATTCAAACTGTGAGACTGAGACAAATTGTATTTTTAAAATTTCTAAAGTATTTTTATGATATGACAAATTTATATTAATTAATGTAAACTTTCATCACATGTATTGTATTTGGATGTATATGCAATATTAGTAGCATATTTAATAAATATAGAGGATATCCTAATTTTAATATTATGACTATTGAGATAAAAAGTAAACAATTATATACTAGTTCTCTATAACATTTTTTATTTCTTGATTGATTGTATTGATCATAGGATTAAGATAAAATAAGTAAAAAACATATTAAAATACATATTTACCTACATAAATTAAACTGAAAAACTAAATGATAGGTTTCACAAATAATTACGTAACATGTTTAAATATTATGATTTATGATACTATATATAATAATAATAGCAAGCCTCCAAGTAAAGATATAAACATCATATTTGAAAATGATAACTTTTTTATTAAGTTAGCTAAGAACAAACGACGAGAAAATTTGTCGAATAGAAATAAACTATCTCAATACTTAAATATATACTATTCCACAATATCACATTATAATATTAAAAATTTAAGTATATTTGGTTGATGAAAATAATACAAATTCATTTATCCAATATTATCTAAGAAGATATGTGATCTACTGTCCCATTTGGTATTTAACATAATACTAAATTTTATTATTTTTTAATTATAAATATTATTTTAGATAAGAGATCAATAGTATGACTAGATATCATAAAAGAATTACCATGATTAAAAGACTGTGAAGATTCACAGATGAATCTTCATGATCAAGAGAAATAACTACTATTAAATGATCACTCACATGACATTGAGAATATCTAGGTAACGACTACAAGCTTAAGATGTGATAATTTGAACCATATAAATAAATCACAAGTTTAGAAAACTGTTATTATTTGTCGTACTTTCATAAATTTTCATTTATTATTACTTATGATATCATGAAGAAACTAAAGATATCAAGTGGATCAGGCGACTAAGGCACAACATTAGATACGACCTGATTTAGTCATGCCAAGCCCGACGCAATACGATCTAGAACCATAATTGGACTTGGATTGTGTCATACTAGGCTAGAGCCAATAGTGCCTCATGTCAAGCCTACACGGCCCACATTCCTAGCTCATTAATATGATCCACAAGCATGATGACGCATGACCAGGCACAATTAGATCATGGGTCATGAGTCACTATTTATCAGGTAACTGGCCAATAAGGTGGGAGTTTTTTATAAACAGCCACACAAGCTAACTTCAACCTACATGGCTATTCCTGTTTGGCATTAGTTGCCAATTACGTTTTCACATAAAAAAAGACAAGAACGAAAAAGACAAGCACGACCTATCACTTTCGATGTCTAAAAAAATAATTTTTTAAAAAAAATTATAACTATCAATTACATTTCCAATGATTTATAAAAAAATCCAATGATTGTTAGGTTTTTGTCCATATATTTATAAAAAAAAATAATATATATATATATATATATATTAATATAAAAAAATTATATAAATAACATAAAATTCTTAATTTTTTCTCAATTTTTCTAATTCTTTTCTCTCATACTCTTCTCTCTCCTCTCTCCTCCTCTTGTGCTCATACTCTTATTGACTTTTACTATTAGTACATTTATGAATAAATGGTGCATCAATTACCCATTACACTTACACATAACAAAAGATAACAGCAAAAAAGATAGGCATGAACTATCACTTTCAATGTCTAAAAAAAATATTTAAAAAAAAAATTGTAGCCGTCAATTATGTTTTCAATAACTAAAAGTAAAAATCCAGCGGCTGTCTGATTTTTGCCCATATATTTATAATATATATATATATATATTTTAATATAAAAAATTTATATAAATAAAAAATATACATTTCTTAATTTTTTTTCTCAATTTTTCTAATTCTCTCCACAGTCCTCCTCTTGTGCTCCTACCCCTGTTGACTGTTTATTGTTATTACATTTATGTATATATGGTGCAACTAAAAATTTTAGTAGAAATGACACAAAAAAAAGTAACTATAATAAAGTAGTTGTGGACTTGTAGTTATGATAAATATTTTTTTTATTAGTTTATAAATTTTTTTCAAATTTTTTTCAAATTTTTTTAAATTAGAAAAAATAGTAAATAAAAAATTTAAGAATATAGAATTTGACATAAATATAAATTATAAAAAAAAAATTATCAAAAGGCCCAAGACTAAAATTAAGTTTTTTCCAATGATCCCGAATGAAATTCATGTGCTACCTAAAAAACAAAAAATTAGATAAATTTCAATAATATTGACTCACTTTAAGTTAAAATTATAAATTAGGAAAGTTGAAGAAGAATTGATATAATACACATTATCAAAAAATACATACATGTAGGAGTATATGTGACACTAGCTACCTTAAAAAACATAATAATCAAAATACAAAAAATATAATAAATTAAATCACAGGCAAATCCAACTGAGCGACGGGATCTTTTAAGTTAGACATAGTTTAACTTCGTTGATTCTCTTTATATATTAATTTAATTTTGAGATGAACGACATGATCAAACTGATTAAAATAATAGACCTTCCAATTAGATTTTCAGAGAATCATATCATAATCAATATTATGCAACAACATGCTTATCCTAAAATTTCTAAGTCTACAAGTTGAAATAATATAATAAAATATTATAAATTAAAAAAATAATTAATAATTAATAAATTTATAAATATAATAGAATAGTATTCATGACATCCAAAATCTTAACAAATCACAATGATGGATTATTTGTATGTCTCACCACTAGAAGTGGCAAACGGATTGGGTTGGATTAAATGGGTACGGGTTAAATGGGAGACGAATGAAAAATATGTAAACCTGTATACGACTCGTTTATTAAACGAATAAAAAATTAAAATACGAACACGAACCATTTAATAAACAAGTAACACAACACGACTCGTTTAACTCGTCGAATTTTAATGGGTTGGACCGGGTTGGATCGAGTTGGATCAAGTTAGCACGAAAAACTACTCGTTTAACCCATTTAACACAGTAAACCACTCGTTTAACTATTTACTCATTTATTTTAAAATATTAACTTAATTAAACTAATAAACTAATAGTAACACAAAAAATGTAATATTTATAGACATCATTGATCATTCATAGTTTCATTTTCATACCACACCACTCACCACACTACTATATAATTAAATTAAAAAATACAAATTACAATCTAAATATTCAAATCAAAAATATCAAAATTCCACCAACAAGAACAACCATATTAAAGTGATCTTGGGGCTGGGTGGGAAAGTACAAAGCAGCAGCAGTAGG
Source organism: Sapria himalayana (assembly GCA_029783825.1). Lineage (NCBI taxonomy): Eukaryota > Viridiplantae > Streptophyta > Magnoliopsida > Malpighiales > Rafflesiaceae > Sapria > Sapria himalayana. The sequence continues at coordinate 1,863,874 of JAREIK010001381.1, read as the reverse complement.
CAGTAGCAGTAGGCAGTAGCAACCTAGCAGGCTGGTAGAACATAGATAATCCAGGACAGACAATAATAACATGGCAGAATACTAAAATTGAATACACGAACACGACTGACTGATAGGGCAGTGGCTAGTGGCAAGGCAAGTAGAAGCTCCAAGTAGGCCGAGGGAAAGACCACAATAGTGCCAGTAGAAACAACCTTCGAATAACTATGAAGACCATTGCACTTGCATTCGCATTTCCTTGGTTCACTGCCTATTATAAATCATAAAAACAATCCGAAATAACAATTTAACAATTATATTACAAATTACAATCTCAGACAACTATAAATTCCATTATTAACATAAAATTCCATGAAAGATATTAAATCTCCACAATCCTCATCCAAGACAACAAGCAGGTTTAACAACCAAATTCTCATGGCCTACACAAATTAAAATGAAATATTATATAATATTAATAATTAAATAAATTCATAATTAAATTAGTACCAAAAACTTAACATTATCTTTCTTTTGTCATGATCAATAATAAATATAGAATTTAAACATTGTGCGAATATAATTTTATTAGACTTCATATTTTGATTGAATACATCATTATTTAATTCCCCTTCTGAATCATCACTTGAATCATCTACAACTAATAACAACTAAAAATAAATAAATCAACAATCATATAAATTAGAATAATGAGAAAAATTATACTAGTAAACACAAATAAAAATCAAACTTACTGCTCTTCCCACAAATCCAATCTCTAGTACAAATCAAAACTTGGACAATTTCTAGCAAAAGTAAACTTCGATACTTATTCAAAACTTTATTACTGGTACTAAATACAGATTCAGATACAACTATAAAAATATGAATTATCATCACATCACATGCCAACCGAGATAATATAAGTTATCAAAACTGTTCACCTTTCCAAAAAATTAGAATATCCAACTCATTTTTTTGATCAAACCTTTTTTTATTAAAATACAACTGTAACTCAGTCACTCGAGAAACAAATGCATCTTCTTCTTCACATTTTTCAAAATCTTACATTTTATACAAAGTCATTTTTAATATATACTAAACTACCTTGATCACATACAATTCAAACAAAATAAATAATATTTTACCAAAAAAAACTTTTGGAATCATCAAGGCTATAAGTCTTGCTTACTTATTTTTTACTACTTGAAATACTTGGAACAAAATATAATAAGTTGACAAAGTACAATTCAAATAGCTCAAATAAAGTATACTAAACACACTTGAATTGATAGGAACCACCAAGAATCTAAGATAATAGCAATTGAAAGAATCACACTATACTTTAACCAAAACTTGTCAAACTTGGCATGCATTTAAACTTATTATTCTCATAAAACTATCATTGTCTGTCAATGTCTCTTTCAAAGTATGTTGAATTATAAACACTTGAGATAAGTATAAATTAGCTATAGGATATGATGTATCATAGAATAAGTAAGTGACTTTGTGAAATACCCTCAAAAAATTAAAAATCTTTTTAATTTTACTCAATTATTCTTGGGAAAGACAATGTCTATAATTAGAATCACTCAACTGTAAATGAATAAATACACGACGATAAAAAAGTACAGTGTCAAGCATAATATAAGTTGAGTTCCACCAAGTAGAAACACCCCCTCACGAACCTTTTATATTCTAAAATGAAACTTGAGCAACATAATCTAACTTCTTTTTTCTTCCCGATGAGCCTTTAACATATTTGATACTTTCTCGAATTTTTATCACTGATTGATCAATTTCTTTCAGTCTATTTTGGACAATCAAATTAAAAATATGTGCACAACACCGAATATGAAAAAAACTCATCATCCCTCAAGAGAGCATATTTAATATTAAGTTGACTCTTCAACAACTCAACAAAACAATCATTACTAGAAGCATTATCCAAAGTCAAAAAATAATAATTTCCTTTTAATTCCTCAATCAATCAAAAATGTATAAATTTTCTCAGATAATACAATACCAATGTGGAGAGGGAGCATGAGACAAAAGTTCAAAATTTTTTCTGCAACTTCCAATTTAGATCAACATAATGAGCTGTGAGAAAAACATATTTATCGGTCGATATAGAAGTCCACAAATCATGTGTCAAACAAATTCTCCCATGAAGGAAACCCAACACAATTTTAAGTTTATCTTTATCTCTCTTGTACATTTTTAAAACATCTAATTTTACAGTATTCCTAGAAGGCATCTTGATATTATCATAAGCATACTTAAACATTATTCTAATACCTTCATATTGGACAAATCGAAAAAATAAATCATGCTTGAGTATTATCTCAACCGCTAACTCATGAAACTTTTCAGGATCAAATTTTGTGGATCGCATTAGCATAGATCCTTGACCTTTACTCAAAAGTAATTGTCCAATATCTTCATGATTTTTTTGCATACATTTTTCCATGTGAGTATGCATGTTACCAGTTCCATGACTAGACTCACATATATATTTGATACCACGGATATTATATGCAGCACGCTTCTTACCGTCTATATATTTTTCCTTTAATTCTGTAAAGTAGTTCCATACTATTGAAGTCTTTTGTCGCTTACGATTTGATTTACCTTTTTCTAAAGTTGTACCAGTTGATGTCTGAGTCTTTGTTGTTAGAGTTGCAACTATATTAGATTCAAATTCATGCCTAACTTGATCTTCTTCATCAGAAAGTAGAATATTATCAGAAGAATCCATTTGTTTAAGACAAAAAAATTATAAATAAATAGAATTCATTTGCTCAATACACATACAGACATACAATTGTCTATAAATATAATGTCCATATATCCATTTGTTCTAACCAACTTAGTTACCGGACCTACGTAAATTACTTCCTGTCAGTTATTTTTTATTATTTTATTTATAATATAATTAACAAATATCTCTTGCATAACTTAAACAACAACAACAAATCTCTTTCATAAATTACTTCCGGACAGTTTGTTAATTTAAAGTCCAATATAATTGGACAAAAGTTAAATATGTGATTGTGAACAATAACAAACTATGTTTTGCTTGGTTCAAATTTGAATAAATAGCAGACATCAAAGTTTAAATGTGTTAACTATTTTATTCTAACTTAAGTTAATTGATTTGGAGGGAAAAGCGTATTCAAATTTAAAACTTCACTGCATTCCTATATATCACTAACTCACTATCAATTCAAAATTTTAAAATTTTTATGTCTCCCTTTATGGCAAGAAGAGAGGTGGTTATGAAAATAAGTTTTCTTCACATATATGTATAACTAATGTATTCTTTATTTATGAAATATTATGATTGAAATGAAATATTATGAGTAAATCATGTATTAGGTAATTAGTTATCGCCTAACTAAAAAATCACATATAAACTCTTATCGCCCACTATAAATAATTTTAATTTTAAACATTCACAAAATAATAACAATAATTTTATTATCCTTCATAAATAAATACAATAAATCAAATAGTAATCCAATAAAATGCAATAAAAAAATTTTCAAGCTTTCATCAATATTCAATAACACTAATTGCACTGCACCGTAAGTCCACAACACCTCTAAGTCTGACCTTACTCGCAAATCACAACCCACATGTTGTGGCTCCAATCCACTATACAACAAGATAAAATATTATTTCACCTACAATAGAAGAACAAGCATTAGAGATTAAATAACAAAAAAATATATAATCAAATTTAGAAATTAAACACTACCCATTTATTTGATACTATAGTCCATAACTTCAATATAGAATCTTTATTATACTCAATTACTTCACTTTATGTACTGTATATTTCTGAGATAGAGAGTTAATTGACAATGTCGTTACTGAAATGAAAATCAAAATCCAAAGAGTTCATTGTTTTAAAATCAGCTCCAATTACCATAACACAAATACACAATTTAGTAAAAATTCTGTTACCATGAAAAAAATTAAGATGCACACATTGTTACTATTAGGGTTAGCTATCAAGTATCAACTATCAATTATCATTGGTCATGACCATGGGAGACGGAGAGGAGGAGAGACCGAGAGCGGAGAGTCGAGAGACAGAGAGGAGGAGAGGCAAAGAGAGGAGAGTCGAGAGACAGAGAGGAAGAGAGGCCAAGAGCGGAGAGACAATAGACAGATAGGAGGAGAGGTCGAGAGCGGAGAGTCAAAATCAAGAGACGGAAAGAGGGGAGGCTGGAAGTGAAACTTACATGTGTTGGTCATGGACCATGACCATGAAAGAAAGAGAGAAGGAGAGGCCGAGAACGGAGAATCGAGAGACCGAGAGAGTGGAGGGCTGAAATCTGGAGCTAGACGGCGGATGCTAGTCGTGGTCACTGGAGCCTGGAGGCAGAAGACAGAGCAGCAGAGGCACAAAGAATCAAAGATTAGGATTTAGGTCAAAAACTTAAGATTTTAGAATAATTTGCATTATATATTTTTCTATATGACATTTTTTTAAAAAAAAATTATTTATTAAATTTTTTTAAATGGGTTGACAAGTTATAAACGGGTTAGCATGTCTCACCCAAACACGACCCATTTATTAAACGGGTTAAACGGATTGACCCGTTTATCACCCAAACTCATTTAGTCCTCATCCAAACCTATTTAGTCATCGATTAATCATGTCGGTTAATCGTGTCGTGTTGAAATTTGACAGGCTTACTCACTGCTCACTATGTTAATTCACTATGTTAATTTCAGAAAATTAATTATTTTTTATTAAAAACTTAATAAAAAATAATTAATTTTCTGAAATTATAATCCTCATGATGACTCTTGCATATATGAGTGTATGACGAATATTTTTAAAATTTATAATATTCAATATAAAATTATAAGTATCACATTCGATAATACTTATAATAAAAAAGTTATCAATAATACGTTTATCAGAACTATTAAAATGAATCAATAGGTAAGATTTTACATATTGAGTATATATGTCACATAATTAATCTGATAATAATACATGTAAGAATAAAACTTATTTAAGATAACATGTGTTCTACTGACATCTCTAGTGTCTGGCAAAACATCAAAGTCTATTTTTTATATGATAATTAATATTATTTTAAATAGAAAATCGAGACTACAACTAAATATCATGGAAACATTTGCATGCATAAAAAACTAGGAAATTCGAGGTTGAACATTTAAGAAAATATATAAAAGTTACTGACAGATGATGATGACCTACATGATGATGATGATGGGCTATAGGTGTCAAACGGATGATGACAACCCAGCACAACCCATTTTTTTGGGCCCATACGAGCCTACATGCTATGCCTAGCACGACATGCTACAATAACCATGTCATGCCTGGACAACACGGTTCACTGAAGGGCAGGCCTGACACGACTCACCACCTAAAATCAGCCCAATTTCAAGCCAGTTCATGCCAAGATTTGGAAATACAGACGCTCCCCAAAGCAGAGCGAGCACTCTCGCTGACCCGCTCAACTCATCATATCGCCCATCATCGCATCACGCCAACAGCCCATGTCATGCCCATGTGACAGGCACCAGGTAATGCCAGGCATGGCACACGGACCAATTTTCTTTGACATGACATGGCACGAGTCTTGCTGAGAGTGCACCCGACATGGGCCTAGACATGGTCCTGAACCATGCTATGTCATGTTCCAAGCCAGGCCTGGGCCACCTGACCAGATTGACACCTCTATGATAGTCTGCATCTACACTACCATACTAGTACTACACATACAAATTAATGACTCGTATGATTTTTTGTTATTTGCTTTCATACGATATCATATTTTTATTGTTTTAAAATTTATACCAATTATGTCATTATGTATTTATGCTTTATCTTATACTATAAATGTGTGTGTATCATATTCTACTTTTGATTATGGAATAAATTATTTTTTTATTAAATATTTTTAATTTTTAAATTTAGTTGAATGTCAAAAAAAATTTTAATTATTTATTTTATTTTATTTAAATTTATAATGCAATATAAATATATAATATATATTACATTTATACTTTTTGATTGTATTATTTTGATATATAATTATGTAAATAATAAATATAATAATTTGAATAAATAATAAATTACTTTAATTGAGGATTAGACACACACAAATACAAATTCAATTCATATTTCATGGCTCAAGCTACCCACTTGGTGCTTGGTGGTTTGACACTTGCCACTGTGATGTAACCCAAAATTCAGCAAGATCCAACATGACCAAGCATGGTCAGACATGAATGTGCCCAACTACAGGCCAAACGAACCATGTCGAGCATCATAGATTGGCATCTATGTTGTGCCCAGCATGGCACGACCTATTTGACACCTCTAGATGAAACTGTAACTACAAAATAAATATATATTTTTTATTTAGCTATGACTTATAATGATTTTCATTTATAATGCAAAGCTATTAATTTTAAATTTTTAAATTTTTAAATTTTTAAATTTTTAAATTTTTAAAAATTAGATTTTTATTTTTAAGAGATACTTTGTTTGAGAAAGGCAGGGCCCACGAACCCACGGCTAGTGGCCAATGGTTATAACATTTTTATTTATATTATTTAGATATATAAATCATAAATATAATATTTTGAATAAATATCAAATTAAAATTTTAAAATATTTTAATTGAGACATGGGCACACGCAAATGCAATTTCAATTCAAATTTTAGGACTTAGGCCGCCTGCTTGGCATTTGCTGCTGCCCAAAAATCAACATGATCCGACATGACCCAGCATAGACGTGCCTAACTGAGTGCCAAATAGGCCATGCCTAGAATGATGGATTGGCAACCATGTCGTGCTCAGCACGACATCACCCATTTGACACCACTAGATGAAACTGACTAGAAAAACAAATGTATTTTTTTTATTCAGCTATGACTTTTATTCATTTAAATTTACAATGAATTGCTGCTTATTTAAAATTTTAAAAAATTGAATTATCATTTTAAAGACATTATCTCTGAGAAATGCAGTGTCCAAAACCCCAAGTCTAGTGGCCAATGGCTGTAAAATTTTAATTACAACCAATGATAGCGTTTATTAGGCAATGACTGCTCTTGACTGGTCAATTGCCTAGTCCAATGGCAATGACCAATGATTGACTAGGAAGTGGCCAATGGCCAATAACCTAGCGGCAATGCTAGGATATAAAAGGGCCACTATGTAGCACTAAGGCACTACTTAGTGCCCACTAGGCACTGGTGAGTGGTGATTATCCACTGCCAATGCCACTGTCAAATAGTCATGGCTTAGTGTTATGGCCAAGCTGAGGGCAACTTGGCCCGTGACTAACCCAATACAACCGGACATGCCCAACTAAGAAAGTCAAGCCATCGAGTCATGCCTAACCAACCTCTCAAGTTGTTGTGCCAGCACGAAATAACTCAAGTACTCAATTTGTGTCATGATCGACTAAGACATCAAGTGAGTCAAGTAACCAAGGCATGACACAAGGCATGGGATGATTCAATTATGTCTAGCCCGATATAGCACATTCCATAATCATGGTTGGCCATAATCATGTTAGCCCATGTCATGGCTTATTTTGTGTTGTGCCGAACACAACCTGAATACCTGTCATTTTAAAAAAATGAGTCATTTCAATTAATTTCTTTTTGTCACCACGGATGGGGTACAATTATGCATGTTGTTGTTATATCAGCTCGGCCTTAAAAAAATTTAATTTTTTTTTGCAATCACATGAAATATAATAGCTCAATGATAGAAATCCAATGGCTATTAAATTTCTATCTTAAAAAAAAATTAAAATATATAAATATAATATTGATATATTTTATTTTTCATATATTAAAAAAATCACATGTAATCGTTTCTCATCTCATCTCATAACTCTAAAATTTACATAGCGCGCTATTTTCACCCACATATTTTGATTTAAAATTATTTTGATAACTAGTTATGTCTTCCAAGAGAAAAAATATTAGGTAGAGATGAAAAAATATCTACTAAACAAATAAAGTTAAAATACATATTGTGTTGAAGTCATTTTATTTTGTTTAATAATTTTAGATAAATTAATTAATTAATAATAATAAATAAAAAAATAAAAAAATATTGCATTTTTTCTCCTACGTCCACTTCCAATCATTTCCTACAAAAAAATGATAAATAATTAATATTATGAAAATGAATTAAACATAAATATAAATAATAATGTCAACCCAACTAAAAAACTTGTTTCTTCCATAGTCTCCATCCACATGTCTATAGCCTAAAAAATCTAATAATATATGAACTTCATTAACATGGACGCACTTTAAAATAATTAAAAATAAAAATAATATAAATATTAAAGAAGATTCAACACAATATTATATATATATATATATATATATATATATATATATATAAGAGTACTAATAATACTAATCATATTAAAAAACATACCGATCAATATACCAAAATATATGATATATTGGATCCCAGATAAACTCAAATTAACACCAACAATAAGTTGGTCTCACATATAATTATTTTGACACTAACAATAAATTAGTGTTACTCATAATTACAACTCAAAAAATTTGCCCCCATTTTTTTTATTTTTTTCTTTCACACAGCTATATTGTACACCTACACACAATTCAATTATTGTGTGAGTCTATTGTGCAGAGTTCACCATAGACATTTTAGTGTTGCATTTGAGTGCCACAATAATCTATTACATGATGGAAAGAATAGGAGGATGCACTTTCAATGTGCCTTCTTCCCCACAAGCACTACACTGATATGACATAAACACTACCCAAGTCCTACAAGTGCACTATGTTATTATAATGCATGTGTTATCTCTCTTTAAATCTTAAGATTTGCAATACTTGAGGATTTGGTAGGCCTAAACTTAAAATTGAAATCATTAAACACAAAAATTCTAATAGAAAACTCTAATAAAAATATGTATAGGATAAACCCTTATATAATAGGCCAGTTAGATTAAGACAGCCCATAAGTTAGATGCACTCATCCAAAAAACAATAAAGTAAAATATCAAAATTATATATATATATATATATATATATTTTTTCTAAACTACAACCTTTATTTTAGTAAACAAACAGTTTTAATTACTTTTTAGCACAAAAAGACTTCTTAAAATCAAAATCAAATGAGCCTAGAATACATATTACATTTTTTGTAAAACACTCGAGTTAATTCCAAAATTGATGGTACTAACAAGCACAAGAGGTGATGACTAGTGAAGGCGGTGATGACCAATAGAAGTGGTGGTGGTTGAAAGAAGCGGCGGTGGTTGAAAGAAGTGGTGGTAGTTGAAAGAAGTAGTAGTTGAAGATGTGATGACTATTGATTACAAGTGATTGCAATCAAAAATAATTGTAACATATGATAAAAGTGGTAGTAGAGATTTATCACTTCTAAATCAACCTTTTGATATCATAAAAATATTAGGAAAAATTATAATTGGATATGGATCTTTCAGAATAAATATATTTATATTTTGAAATAAATATTTTTATGTTTAGGTATGAAAAAACCCAAAAATATTTACATTTTGAAATATTAAAATATAACTCAAAAATACTCTTAACCCGCATATGTCAACATTTAAAAACACACACATCAACATACCATGTGCGAAAAAAATGAAAAAATAAAAATAGTTTTTTACATAAGCGTATATATGTATGTATGTATAGAACAATAAAATATCTATATGGTTATGTATATATTTTTATATTTATTTTGATAATTATGTATACATATATTTATCTATGTAGAGTTATGTATTTATATATTTATCCATATATTTATCTATCTGTATATAACTATATAGGTTGTACACAATACTTAAGGCTACTACTTTAGCACATAATTTAAAAATAATTAATATATCAATAAAATATATTCTAAAAAATCAAAAATATTACGTATAATGAGTCTCAAACCGCAACACCTACCGTTCTTGGATGAAACTATTTATCATCATATCGAAATATGACTTTCAATACATGTATATAACACAAAGACTGCCCAAATAATTAACCATCTTAATATTATTCTCGCTCAATCATTTTTAACTTTAAAAATCTTATGTAATTTGGTGTACCAATAATTATGCAATAGCAATATCTATACATAACTTTATCTACATATATTTATAAATTTATGTATCTAGATATATATATATATCTATGTGTGTATGTATATATAATTATATATAAATATAGCTATTTATACATACAAATAACTAGATTCTTCTATATTTATATATTTATGAATCTGTATGTTCTTTTTTTGTCCCCACTCCCCTCAACCTATCCCATATTATCCCTCAATCTCTCATACATGGACCTTGAGGCCTCAAAATCAAAGTGGGTAAAGCTCACATCCCAGAAATATGGGTAAAGCATTTGGAAAAGATATTCTAGGTCACATATTCAACATCCTAGGAATCGAACTCATATCCCTAGGGTTAGGCGGTCTTGCCCCTTTACCAATAAGATTATCATATTATTGATTTATATATCTATATTGTTATGTATCTATATATAACTATATTTATCTATATATTATTATAGGTATGAATATATAATTATATATATAGTTATATAATATACATGTAGAAATAGGGACAGCTATATATCATGATAAATACGATTATATAACATAATGTATATACTTAGTATATATACCTAATGTAAAAAAATTAGTTTTTTATTTTTTTTTAAACATAGATTTAGTATTTTATTAATGTTGTCATTTATGGTGTAATCATATTTTCGGATTGATACATTTAAGTACGACAAAAACTGAAATACATTTATTTTTGGTACAAAAAAACATAAAAAAAAGTCCCAAATATACATATTTTTAGGATGGGTACTTATGTATAATTTTCTCAAGATGCTATAAAAGTATGAAAGCTTTATTTGACAGACAAGAATGATAATGATACGTATAAAAAAAACATAAAAAGTAGTTTGGCATCATTACACCATGAAACTCCACTAGATACAAATAAATAGAAAAACCTAACAGCCACGAGTATGGATATGTAAGAGAGAAAAAACCAGTAAAAATGTAAGAAGAAAGCAGGCCTGAAAAAAGGGTTTCACACCCTTTTTTCAGGCCTGCTAATTTCAATCAAAAAGGGTTTCCCACCCTTTGGTGTAGGCGTAGTCCCCATTAACTTGCAGCAGAAAAAAGACATTGTTCCCATCGTGCAGGGCCTGAAAAAGTTGCCATGCATAAGTCAGGAAGCAGGTATTAATCTTACGTTTTAATGCTCATCCCGCACCTTACTGAATTAATCAAAGCAATATATCAAAGTCAACATAGACCTACTTTAAAAGTCATCTTGCCATCTGTATACGCTTTGCCAGAATCTGGATCGAGAGCAGGAAGAAGAGAGAACTCGAAACCATCTACAGAATCCCAGTCATTTGGACGTCCATCGAGAGTAATAGTTCCTGGCCTAAACTCAGCAAGTAGCAGGGTCGATCTACCCGCCTCGCAGGCCCACTCGCCCGGCTCCATGTGCGCGCTTGAGGGTTGTTTCAAAGAGCTCTGAATCAGGAGCAATATCAACATGACCAACATCTTGCTGAAAGCCTATGTCAACTGACATTAATTACTAAGTCAACATGAAGGGTATGGGTGCCACCCTGCGGCCATTTTATTCTTCATTTGGAGAAATTCAATTTCGGGATAATTTTTAATTTGGGAGAATTATGCTGAGTTTTGTACTGAAATAATGTGTTTTAAATAAAAAACTCAAAATATAATAATAGTTTAAAAATTATTACCAAACTAGTTCATTTAGAAATAGTATGGCAATGACCATCGTTACGCTTTTGAATTTTTAAAATCAGATGCTTGCGTTGTGAATGTCAGCTATTGAATTTTAAAAATTTTCAAATATCAACATTGTGAACGACAGCTGTTTAATTAAACCAATGGTTATCATTCATAATGCCGGCTATTGAATTTTAAAAATTTTCATATGCCGGCATTGAGAACTACGACTATTTAATTAAACCAATGGTCGTCGTTCACAACGTTTGTTATTGAACAAGTTTATGTTCGACCTATATTATTCTTTCTTCCCCTATTTTTCTTTTCTCTATTTTTACCTAACCCCCCAATTTTCTTTAGCCATTTATTCTACCAGTGGCCTCCTACTCTCCACCAGATCATGTAGCTGCAAAAAATTCAGCATTTACATAATATATAGAAATATTCATCAGTGTTCTAATCATTCACATCTCAAGTACAAAAAATTAAATTACAGGATACATAGATAATATTGTATCCAACTAAATAAATTACAAAATAAACCAAAGCCACATCTCAAACTAACACACCCTAAGTTCTAATCATCCAACAAATACATAAACTTGCTAAACTTCAAATCACATTTACAATGCAAAACTGACAATCTTCTCTCATTTCCCAAAAAAAGAGTTGTTGGTGCCTCCAGCTTTTTTCTGTACATGGTCTACAATAAGTACTCTCACAATCTGATCCCATGTATAAACAATCTCTCAGAGAGATATTGGTTGTGGGAGGCATCGTAGCAAGTGGCTCAAACTTGATTTCACCTTGGCAACAAAATCTATATTCTCCTTTCTGTTTCAATCAAAACACACAAAACATTACATGTAACAAAAAATAGATAAGCATATTTATTAAAAAGACTTGAAGAAGATAAAGTTAACATACACCCAACTTCAGCAGGAATTGTGTCCAAGATGATATGAGAACATCTTAGATAATCAGAAGGAACAAGTACTTTCAGAGGAATTGTGTCAATGTGGGTGTAGAGAATGTGATGTGTCAATGTGAGTGGGTATGGAAGGTGATGTGCAGGTGTGTGGAGGTATAAACATCTCGAGCAAGACCTCGACGATCAACTCTCTCTCCCTCTCCCTCTCCCTCTCCCTCTACCTTGAATGGGCTACATACGTTATGGTGTTGATGATATCAGAGGTCTAATAAATGGCTCGTGTGATGTCGAAGCCTCCTCAGTGTACCTGGCGATACGATGGTCTTCACCAATCTAGTATAATACCAATCAGGTAATATGATGTATGTCGAAGCCTCTTATAGTATATGTATGCTATTATATATATTAATATATTATTGACTATATACCGATCTGGTGATACTGATCTGGTGTGAAAACATGCACACATAATATATATATATATATAATTGGATATATATTAATTTCATCACTTTCAAAATTTTCAAGTAAAACCTATAACATACACATGTTTATATATAGTAGTATATGTATGCTATTATATATATATATATATATATATATATATATATATATATATATATATATATATAACATATATACTTATATGTCTATATATGCACATATATATGATATTATATACATATGTATAGTAATATATATATATATATATATATTTATATTTATATACAATCATTATATACGTTTATTTAAAATACACACACACACACATACACACACATATATATATATATATATATATATATATATATATTATGATCTATACATTTACTGTAGTAAATGCATGCAAGTATTAATTTTCATTAAAATTAAACTATTTTTTGAATTTTTTTAATTAGAAGCTTATTTAATTATATTGCATAATTCCACATATAAAGCATTGTAATTGAGATCTTAATATTTTTTTCATGAATATTTGATTGTTGAATGATTTACTAGTCGCCTAGTTTAGCCTAGCGAAATTGATTATTGATCAATTTATTAGTTTGGTAAATTGGATGACCAACAAATATTGTAAGAAATTCGATTAATATTGATTTTGAACTTGATGGTATTTAGTATCATGTCATATATGATAGTAGATTGTCAAAACCATTTATAATTTCATATAAGGGTCACTTTTCATTCATGTCTTTTAGTGTAGTGTCAAAATAATTATTCTCATTTGATTAATGTTGATTTTTCAAATAACTTTGTAATATTATATTTATGATATATAGTGGAGTGTTGTAACAAGCACAATTCAATATTTATTGCATGTGTATATCCATTATAACTAGATTTCAAAAGTACATGATGACTAAACTAACATTATAATTGGAAAATCATATTTACTAATTATCAATGCACAAAAGCATCCTAAACAAACATACTTCACTAGTTGCTTAGTGTTTACATTACAATTACATATTAAACTATATAATGTCAAAACCAATATTCTTATTCAAATCTAGTATATGACAATTATCAATGAGTAGAAGCATATTATACAAACACACAATACTATTATAGTGTGTTGTGGTGTATATATATTACAAGTATAGTGTAATGCAATTGTTCTCATGTATTCATCAAGAAATGATGTGTTTCAACTCTTCTCAGGGCCAAGCAAATTGATCCTCAAACCCTTTGCTACCTATGATGACCATGAGAATATTTAGTTATAGAAATATTCAAAAAAAAAAACATTTGATTGCATTATACACTACACTAAGCTAACCTACTTAAATTGTACTACAAATCATTTGGAGTTCATATGTGATGTCTTGATCATCAAATGATATATCATGCTATATAAATGTATATATAGATAGACACACATGTACATGATAGTATGTATCTATTGATAATATATACTCACATACATTTATATACATACAACACTATCTAAGTGTATGAGTGAGTGAGTGTGTGTGTGTGTGTATTTAGGCATATATACTCTCATACATTGTGTGTGTGTGTGTGTGTGTGTGTATTACTATGGTATATATGTATTCTAGTATGTAACATATTACTATTATAATATAAATAGATGTATATATACATCTATATACAGATGTATATATACATCTACACACACACACAATTGTAATATATCATAATAGTATGTAAGTAATTATATATATGTATATATAACACAAACAAAAAAATAAGAAAAAGTATACAACACATATATAGATAATTTGCACTTACATGCATCTTTAAATATACAATAGAAAAAAAAAATAAAAAAAATATATAAAAAATATATAAAAAATATAAAAATGATACACCAATATCTAAGTGTATATATATAAGCATATATATTGCTAAACATGTGTGTGTGTGTGTGTGTGTGTCTATATATATATATTTACACAAACACACACAAATAGATATATATGTATATATATTCATGTTATTGCAATATATATATAGGTGTATACATACATTTATATATACATAGCAATAATATATTATAGCAGTAACATGTTGCATAATGTAGTTTATATATTATTGTAATACACACACACACACACACACACACACATTGCTATAATATATTGCATGGAAAAATGTTATATATATAGATGATCATAAACTTACATTCTTCATATTGATTAAAAGTTTATACAACAAAAATAGTACATTATACAAAATCATTTGCAAAGAAGTTTCATAATATATGTACTAATACAACTAGAAAAAAAGTTAATGATTCAAACAAATGAATTTTTACGAGACTTTCTAAATAAGAGTAATATAGGTACACCAAATAGAATTGTTAAATTCCGTTATTTTATTTTTAATTTTTAAGGAAAATAAATTTTCATTTTTTAATGAAAATAAATTTTCATTTTTTAATGAAAATAAATTTTCATTTTTATAAATTTTATAGATTAATCCATAAGTAATTGAATAAAAGTAATTTTTCATTTCAAAAAACTAGAAGAAACACTAGTTTACATACATACATACATACATACATATATATATATATATTTATTTATTTATTTATTTATTTATTTATTTATTTATTTATATATATTATTTGTGGATAAATTTCTCATCAAAACTATTGAATTTAAGGGAGTTCCAATGGAATTGCATTTGAAAAGTAATTTTGACATGCAATACTAGATCACTGGATGTGATGAAGATAAACATCATATTTAAATCGATAATATGTTTCATTTTGTGTCCATCGATATGGTATTACAATTTGTTTAATAAGACTAACATATTGTATGACTAATAGCATCAAGTGAAGTGTGTGAGTGTTCGAGTGTGTGTGTGTGTGTGCGCGTGTGTGTGCATGCATATTTGAGTTTATCTTTGTCAATGTTCCAATATTATTATTCTTGTCTTTTGTTGACATACAACTCACATAACTACTCAAATTCTAAGTCAAATCTACATCGTCTTTATTTTGTTCAATCAAATATCACGTATATTACCACATGTGGATGTGTACAACAATATACATTTGTGTATACATAAAACAATAAATATGAAATCATATAGACAATAATATATAAGTATCTATATGTAGATATATAAGTGCATATGTATATATGTGCATACTAATGTATATACAAATACACACACACACACATAAACATAAAGATATGAGTATCATCATAACACACACACACACACACACACACACAATGATATATATATATACATATGCATATACAACAATATATAAGTATCTATAATATAGATATATATGAATACATATAAATCTATACAAATACTATTGTATGTAAAATATTTATTCATATTGTTGTATATATATGTACTATTGTACACACACACACACACATATGATTTAATTATATTTAGATATATGTACTTAACAAGATCTACATCATAAAAATAAATCAAAGGAGTGAATATTGGGGCTCTAAGAACCACTGAGACAACTGATCAAAAAAAATAAAATTATTATCGATAATAAGATAATAGTCAAAAGTATTACTAATGAACTTGCTATTACTGGATCCTCTCTTAGTGGATAATACATGATAATAACTGTTCTCAAAGGCTTAGGACTAGAGCTCATGGAATAAGTACCACAATAAGAGCTTAAGATTCCTACATATTGTTCAGCACTCAAAGTATTGAGTTTTGTGAATATTTTGGCTTTTGTTAATGATATATTTGTATATGTAATATGCTTTAAAAGTGAGTATTTCACAAAATTACGTTTTTGATGAATGTAGATAAATATTAATAGAATCAACCATAAATTGAGTACAATTAATAGATTTGGTGGAAAGAAAAACTAGAGAGTAGATTAGTAAGGAAAAATTATGATATTTATAATGTCACAATATTTATACACTAGTACTGGCCTATTAAGAAGTCGTAGCCATATTTGTTGCCCACAACTCTACAAATAAGTTGCAACATTCATTATACACCAAGACTTCATCACTCAGTTGTCAACTTGTCATATTCTTTCATTGTGTAATATATATCTTGTGACTATAATATTATTTTTGGAGTTGTGACCATATTTGTTCTAAGCATAATTTTCACCCATGACACAACTATTGATTTAAAACATAAAGTCATGACATTTTTCAATGCCATGATATATTAATTACAAAACTAAAATTATGCAACAGAAGATAATTCCAAGTCACACTATTATTTACCACCATGATATTTATTCCAGAGAGTAATTTCTCAAGTCATAATATTTTTAGCATCGTGACCTTATTTTTATGCATCTATATGATGTCACAACATTGTTTGCAACATATTATAACATTGTGTTCCAGAGAATAATTTATTGAGTCATGACCATTTTTAGTGTTAAAACCTTTTTATTATGCATCTACATGATGTTGTGACATTTTTCATGACATCCCATTACATGATGATCCAAAGGAGGTCTGAAGTTTATTCAATATTGCAACTTCAATCCTATATTGGGACATCAAATTTATTAAATTGCTATATTAGATGAAGAACCCACTTATATAAAATGTAGACTTAAAGAATTTAAAGAGGAGGAGAGAAAGTGGGGAGTAGAAAATTGATGGAATCTAACACCACACAAGGCACACTACCTCCCCTAATTAGGAAGATAATCTCAGGCCGAAGATGAAGCAAAATAGATTAGGAACTAGATTTGAAACCTATATCTTAATTTCAGATTTCATTAAGAATACCCAATCCGAGGAGGTGATCTTTCAATCTCCAGTATTAAACTAATTAGTAACCTAGGGTTAATTTATATCAATATTTATGATAAATGTAGTTTTGTAATGAATAATTATGGTATTTCTATGCATCGAATATTGATGTATATTGATATTTGTTAGAATAGAGATTAAGGGTTTACCATACATTCAGTATATATGTGTTGGGTGTGATGAATGGTGATAAGTAAGCCATGGGATGCGTGCACAAGGTTGGTGTTAATAACTAGTGACGAGCCTCCGATTTCTTTTTCATGTGATGGATCTATGTGTGAAAACCTTAGATTTATATAAGTTTAATTAATATGAGTATGATTCTTATGAAGTTATAATTATAAATATATATATATATAGCCATTCTATTATGTATCTTTTAGAAGGACTTGCCCTCGGATGATATGATAGATACCTAGAACATTTAACTTAGGGTTTAACTAATTTTTGGGAGTTATGTGTTAGCAATGATAGATGATGATAGGTAAGTCATGAGACATATACAAGGAGATATTTATTTTCAAAAGTTGGTGATAGCCTTGTAATAATTTTTTACATGACTTCGATAGGTAGAATTTTTATGGAGATATATGTTAATTGATGTGCGTATTACACTAATGAATGTAACAAGCACAAACACAAATATACCACATCATTACATATGTTGATGACAAAGAGGTTAGAGAATATATATACATAGTTGAAGTAATTATCAAAGATAATTGACATATTGCCTAAAAGGTATAAAAATATGAGAGGCCAAATGATAGGTAGATGTGAGCTTTAGTATACTTGACAAGTACATGGAAGGTAGAACTACAAAATGTTCATTCATAGTGGTAAAAACTAGTGGATGACAACTTCTTGAATTCTAACAAGATGTGACAAATCACACATTATTCTACAATTTGTCCAACAAACTGGTGTGACATTACCACAACACAAGAAAAAATTTCATTATACACAAAAAAGAAAAACTCTCCTAGAGTCTAAGTATCTATTTGAGATTCAAGTATATCTTCTCAACTTAAGTAATATTAATTAATTATTGATTAATCAAACTATAACAATGTTGTAACATCACAATCCAAATATAACAAATATAAAAATTGATGCTAAACTTGAGATGAACTTTGTTATCTAGTTCATAACATTTATATGTGTCTAGTATTCCAACTACTAAATATTATTATATATTTTGATGGTTATTTGATAATATGGGCACATAAATAAGATAATTATAGTTCAATTCATAGCTTTGAAGTTTTATTATATTTTGATGAATAGTCATGAAATAGATAGGGTTTTGGAGATGTCTGGCTGAGAGGTTGAGTATGGAGTCTCACAGTTTTAAAATCCATTTTTTATCAAAACTTTATCATTTTGGTCGTGACAATCTTTGTATGCCATGACCCTACTAATTTATTAGTAATATCATTCCACTATATAACATATTTTTTGTGATCATGATATTATCATAGAGTCACACCCAAACTTATCTCATATTATTTAAATACTATGATATTAATTTTATATAATAGTAACCAAACATTCTACTAGTGCTAAAAGTAATGGTCATATTCTTGAACCACAAATTTATCTTTAATATTGCTCGATAGTCTCAAGTCATAGCCATAAATTTTTTACTAAGTTATAACTTTTGAGCTATAACAAAATTATATAGCCAAAACTATTTAATCCAAAGATGTGACAATTATTTAGCATCGTGACTTTTGAGATATGAAATATTATAAAAGACATTACTCAAGCATGACCATTCTTCAATTCCATGACTCTTGTCCGTAAGTGAAGGCAAAGATATAACTTTTATGTCCAAGTTAATTGCCATTGTCATGACATCTTTATAGCACCACAATAATATGATATATGAGAGAATTCATGACCAATGTTATAACCACTACTAAAGTCATGGATATTTAAGACACATGAAAGATCAATTTTTATACCATGACTATTTCCTAGTATTGTGGTCTTATTACACACATGAGAAATATTCTTAATGTCGTGTCCATTTTCTAGCACCATGTCATATTACAATCAAGAGAGACCAATACTAATGTAGTGGTCATTTTTCAATGCCATGAAAATATTAGGAAATGAAAGGTCATAATGTCTAGGCCATTTTCATTACTATGGCTTTGTATAAAGAATAGTAAAGATAAATGCATGAAGCCATGACCACTTCCTAGTCCTATGAATTTGTGTTAAAGATATATTAGGCCCAAGTTGTGGTCATTACCTAGTATCATGATTTTGTGTTACAAAATGATTGAGATACACTCTAGAGTCATGAATATTCTATAGAGTCATGACATTAAGCTTAAGGTATGAAGACTAAAGTAGTAGCTTTCTTCTAAAAGTTGTGACTTCCTACTTAAAGTAATATATAATCTTTGAGCATAAAAGAGGAAGAGAGACAAAGGATTTTTCCATTTTTCTTCTTCCTCCACATAATAAGCAAAAGCTATGGTATAACATCCAAATCTTTTGGATGAACTTTGTATTCCCTTGGTGCTCCACAAGCAAAAAAGGGACACAAGGCTTAATGTCAAACCCTAAAGTTGGAGAGATGACACTCAAACCCCCCCCCCACCCAGAGTAAATTTAAGAATTTCTATCAAAATTGCAAGTGCTCTAGAATTTTTGTGACTTAGTTAATGTTATAAAAAACTGGTTTTTTATTAATGAAAGTATTTTGATTTATGTTATGTTGTGGACATTGATGGATACATAATTAAATAAAATTTTAATTAGGATTTCAACTATTATTAGGTTTGTACGAATTTGTCATGATAGATGGTGATAAGTAAATCATGAGGCTCACTCATACATATGGTAGGAAGAAAGTGATAGCCCTTCCAACTATAATGCACCAGATAAACTTATATGTTAAAACTTGAAATGTGAGCATGTTAATCATCATGAGTATGATGCTTTTGAATCTATAAAGTATAGATATTTTTACACACCAATCCATTGTACATGACTTAGAAGAATTAGTTCTTAAATGGAATGGATGTTATATAGAATATTCTCCTAAGGATTTTACCTTCAGTGTGTAAGTCACATCATCATCGAGGAGGATGATGATGGGCAACCATCAGGACATGCATGAGTATGTTGTAAATCATAAGGTGATGTCATACTTTGTGAGTTGATTTTATTCATATAGTTCTCATCAGTAAAACTTGAGGGAAACATAGGTTAATTGTATAAGTATGATGCTTATAAATCCAAAAGTACAAATACTTATAAATCATATCAATTCTTGATCTTTATGACACTTGAGGCTAGAGAATTAAAGCATACATACGAAGTAGCTATCAATGGTAATTGAATAGTTTCCTAAAAAGTATAAGATCATGAATGACTCTGAAGTAGAAATGATTTGTTGTCTTGATAGTGATGTACCAAGGGAATAACTATGAGTGGATCACAATTAAGATGGGATTAATAATAATAATCATCTTGTATGCTATTAGGACAAAGAATCATTATACAATAACTAAGCCTTTTTTATGCGTCTAAACATAATATAATTCAAACCAATTTGAATATACATCACATAAATTAAATGAATAAACTCATGGATTTAAGGTTGATTGCATAATCCAAAATATCTATTTTACTAGAATTGAGCTGTCTCACTATTTAATAATTAATATGTTGATACAATACATATGAGATCAATATCTAAATGAAAGTATTCTTTACTAATCATATGATACATATACTTGTTTGATGAGATATTCTCACTATCGAGCTTTTGGGATATCACCTAACCAAATCAATTAGGTAGCATAACAAAGTTGCATAAAGTTTTTGATGTCATTGCTATAAATTATATATTTTGGTTAGTCAATATAAGTTGACATAATTATCCTAATAAAAGGATAATTCTTTTTTAGTAGTTTAGATAACATTAAGTTTGATAAATCTTACCGAAGCTATATGCTACTCTTGTTAACTTATTTGGAAAATAGATAGTTATATTTTGATATTTCGCTTATATCATTTTCCTTATTTTTTAGCACCTTTTATGAGCCAAAGATATGAGAATGAACTAATCTATCTAGGCCAAGAAATTGAAAGAACTAGAAGAGTAATTGGCAGACAAGAAGTTAATGGAGGGAACTAGAAATAATATAGAGCCTTAAGGCGATGATGGGCAAGGTGTCCAACAACTCATCTACCACCAAACCTAATAAGACAATTGGAGGCCCATGATGATGTGTAATTTTTTGGGTATTTGATTATAACTAGTGAAAGTAAACTAATATTAGTTGAAATCGAGTCTTATAGCTATGGTTCAATAGTACTATTGTAGTGGAAAAGCACCAGAATATCCTAATCAATATGTCATAATATTTTGGAGTTATGTAACATGGTTAAAATGAATGGAGTTAGCCATGATGCAAAAAAATTACTTCTGTTTTTATTTTCATTAAAGGATAATGCATAAAGTTTGTTTGTTCTAGTATTTCCCATATGACTCCATTGAGAATTGAGATGAGCTAGTGAGAGCATTTCTCATTAAGTTTCCCACCTCAAATTACTTCTCAATTATTGGGTTATATAAGCCAATTTTGGTAAGATAAGTATGATACACTATATGATGCTTTGAATAATTTAATGAGTTATTGAGAAGATGTACTCAACATGGGTTCAAGCTGTGGTTCCAAGCCTAAACTTTCTACAATTATCTAAATTATATGATGAGATTCATGGTTGACATGACCATTGAAGGGTCAATTATGAATAAATCATTATAAGTATCATATCATTTATTTAAGAAACTAGTGAAGAATAACTAACAAACTCCAATAGATCATTCACTTGGGAAAAGATAAATTAGAGTATTGGAGTTAAGTCAGTTCATTACAATTAAAGTGAAGATGGAAGCTCTCTTATAGAAGCTGATATATAAAAGGAAAAAAGAAGTATTAGATAAGATTTTCATTTATCAAATGGAAGAAGCCAACCAAATATAGAGCAAAGAGTATGTATTTTTAACCAACAATAATATCTTAATACATTACTATCTAAATGTGAGAAATTATGAGAATTTTTCATATAGAGATAATGGGAGTGAACTATAGGATATTGAGCAATCTTTAAGAAAAATTGGGAACAATTTAGTGAGCTATACTAATCAAGGATGCTCAAGCTTGAATTAAAAACCATCATGAAGAGAAAAGAAGATAACCTTGAAATAAGGTATAAATATCATCTTAGTAGAATTGAAAAAAATAAATGATAACTAAACAAATGAATGGGAATGCTTGAAGTGAGAATGAAACAAATGAGTTTGCCAATGAGAAATATTGAAAATCAAATTAGACAATTGACATTATCTATGAAGGGAAAAAGAGTAAATAAACTACCAAGTGATGTCAAGGTAAATCCAAAGAGTTGATTCTTTATATTGCTTAGAAATAAAAAAGAGCTATAAGGGTAATGAATGGAATGAGATGATTCTGAAACTTTTGGAGCTGATAGCATCGTGACTTTTTCAAAAGTCACAACTTTGATTGAAAATTTCCAAGAAGCAGTAACTTCCATAGAAGAGAATTTGAAGGATGAAGGATGTGATGGTGTAGAACCTAATAAAGTCACGATTCTACAGGAAATGCAAGCCCAAATCTCATCCCAAGATATGAAGGAGGGAAATGAAGAAATATAGGAGTGAATGGTGGTTACTCAAAGCTATGGAGATATAAATGAATTAGAATGAAACTAAGGATAAGTTTTCAATATATCTTCCATTTTCATAATGGCTTGGAAAAGAAAAATTAGATAAATACTTTGAAAAGTTTCTCAATATATTATGTAAGTTAGAAGTAAATATAGTTTGTCAAAGCTCTATCCCAAATATAAAATTACGTAAAGTTTATGAAAGACATAATAAGTAGTAAGAGAAAGCTAGAGATATACGAGAGCATGAATATGGCCAAAAAGTAAAGTATAATTATTCAAAAATAAACTTCTAAGAGAATTGAAGGACCCAAGAACTTTTATTATATCATACACTATTGTAGACCATATATTTTGGAAAGTAATATTTGACTTAGGATCAAATGTCACTTGATGCCCTTGTTGATTATGCAAAGATTAAATCCAAGCAAAATCATTTCACCATTTCTCTCACTCCAAATGGATGATTGGAAAATCAACCACTCACATGGGATTATTGAAAATATATTGGTTAAGATGAGTATCTTTATTTTTTTACCAAATAAAGTGAAGTTCACTCTCCATGGGACATGCCCTTATAATTATCAAGAAAGAGGAGTTTACTCTCCATGTTAGTGAGGAGTAAGTAAATTTTAATTTGTATGATGGTTTAAAGGGTTGAGTTGATAATTATTTAGGGTATTAAAGAATAGATAATCTCTTCCATACTACAATGCAATTAAAGTGGATTTTTAATGATATGATTTTGTAGAAGACTATTATTGGATAAAGATAAAAGAGACAAATTTAGAGTTGTAAAAGTGACGAAGATGAGAAATATGAAAAGAAAAAAATATTTGGAATTACAAAAATGAGGAAAAAAAAGGAAATTGACTAATATGAGGTCATGATATTCTTTGAAGTTATGACCTCAAAAGAATTTTATGCTAACAATTTCAAGAAAAATGAAATAATAATTAAAAAAAGAAAAGGTTGAGATAGAAAATATGGAAGATCAAATCCAAGGCAAAGCTATAAATATGAAAAACACCACAACTTATGGAATACAAAAATAAATTGGCTAAGTAAATCTTGAAGAAAAAGCCATGATTATGCACAATGTCATGACTTTGGTATTATAGAATTGAAATGGCCAAGAAAAGCTTGAAGTCAAAATCATGATTATGGATAATACCACAACTTTGATGTTACATAATGAAATACTCTATCAGAAGCTTAAAGACAAACTCATGGCAATGCATATCACTATGACTTTGGAGTTATAGAATGAAAAGGACAAAGAAAAGCATAAAGACAAAGTGATGGCTATGAATATCATGATAACTTTGGAGTTACATAATTAAAAGGCAAATAAAAGTTGAAAGGAAATGCTATGGTTGTACCCAACGATATGACTTTGCAGATCTAGAAAGAAAAGGGAAAAGCTAACACAAGAAAAATCCACAACATTCACAAAATATATGATATCTAATGAAGAAAAAGCCCAAGGGATGAGTGTATGTTTACTTCTTCATCCTCCACTAGTATTATTGCAGACTCTAATGTTGATTGGGCTAGTTATCCTAATACTCATCACTCAAATTTAGGCTATTATATTTACCTTGGTAAAAATCTTTTTTTTTTCAAGTACTACAATCAAAGCCACCATTTTTTGCTATAGTTGTGACTCTAAGTATCATGCTCTTGCTGTAATTGTTGCTAGGTCCTTTTATTAACATATATCCTCCATGATCTTCATGTTCCTATTAGATATCATTCATTTTTATTGAGTGACAATAAGAGTAATGTCTTCTCGAGATCTAATTTGGCCTCTCACAAGAATTACAAACACATTGATCTTGACTATCATTTTCTCTGGTAACTTGTGATGTTTGGCACTATATGTTAGGGGTTTGCATCTCTTCCCATGATAATACATATATATATCAGGATCAATTTTTTTGTTTATGGGATGAATATTAATATAATGATGTTGAAAACATACCTGAATTGTGAACTCTACATATACCCAAAATCATTTTTCGTATTCTACTTCAAATCACACAAGGAAGAAGAATAACATGGGCTTATTTTACTTCTTTAATAAAATCCAAAAGAATGCAAAAGAAACATATCACATCACTTTTTAAAAAGTGATGTGACATTTTTTTATTTTATCTTTAAATTATTATTAAAGATTTTCTTATATATATATATAGATAATTTGATTTTAATTCAAATCAATTAACTTGATTTTAATAAAATTCATTTATATGATTTTAATCAAATTAATCACTCCAATTTTTTATACTTATATACTATAAACAAATAAACAAAATCTTTAATTATAAATTAAAAATTGTATTATGAGTTTGGATAAGCCTATGGAAGAGACCCTGGCTAAAATAAAAATTTGGGTTCTTATTATAAATTATGTTATACCATTTAAATTAATTATAATTCATTCTATTATAGAATTATAATTGTATTCCCTCACTTGTTTGAAATAATTAAAGCCTCTTATTATTTAACACTTATTAATATCCATATGTAAAGATTACATATTTCCAATGATTAAATTAAATTGCTAACAATTGAATTCAATCAATGTCATATTATTTTTATAGACACTCCACTAAACTTGCTTGGTATGCTAGATTAAAATTCATTTATATGGTTTGATAATATCAAAACTTATAAGTATCATCAAGAGAGTATCATCAATCCATTTAATAGGACATAAATTTTATCAATAATTAATATTCTCTATATAACTTATTAAGTTTATTAATCTATTTATAATATTTATAAAAAGGATAATATCATTTTATTTTTCATGTCAGTATAAAATAATCACACCAAAGTGGTTCTATTCAATACATTTAAGTGTACTAGCATAATAAGTTAGAATTTCACCAATCCTCCTAGTCAAGACATATCTACTAAAATCTTGTACTATAATCATACCTATGATATGTCCAAGTCCATCTACATTATGAATAGTAAGATTATATTCTATTAGAATGATGATCTAATCTTCTCTATATAAGTCAACTTTATGAACCAAGTCATCTACTATACAAAATAAAGGATATATGCATATTAATTTTAAATGCAAATTCAGCTTATTGTAAATTCACACATAATAAAAAACAATAAAATGCATTCAACCAACTAATCAAAAAAAAATAAAATAAAATATGTTTCTAATATAATTACATAAAACAAAATTGGAAATCATTTTTAAAAAGAATTCACAGTTATACTTTTCAGCAAAAAATATAAATTATATTATTTAGCAGAATTAAAAAATATTTTTGGTAGATTTGTAAAATATATTTCTAATAGAATTTTAATTCATGGTGTGTATTTTTACTTTGTGATGGTAAAAATAATGATATTGTGTTTTTAATTTATATATCAATATGAAATAATCATACCATAGTGGTTCCATTCAAACAAATAAATTTATTAGTATAATAAGTTAGAATTTCATAATTACACATAGTCAATACATTCATACTAAAATATTGTGCTGTAATCTTACCAATAGTATATCTAACTTCATATAGATTGTGAATAATGGGCTTATATTCTACAAGAATTAATAATTTGATCTTCTATGCATAAGCTAAATGTTATGTACCAAATCATTGTAAATTTATGTACCATTCAAACACAAACTTTATGTACCAAATCATACTATGTAGAATAAAGGATACACATATATCAATTTTAAATGCAAGCTTGAGTCATTATAAATTCATTCATAATTAAAAACAACAAAATACATTTGACCAACCAACCAAAATAAAATAAAATAAAATGGCTTTCAATATAAACATACTTCCAATAATCTCCCATTTGTACTTAACGCAACGATGCCACATGTCTTACTTATATTTCTTCCACATGCTTTTCAAAGGTGTTAACAAATAATATTTTCATAAAAGGATCTGCTAATTTATCTACCGATGCTACTTTGGCCACCACTAAATCTCCTATTCTCATAATATCTCTTATTAGATGATATTTTTGCTCAATGTGTTTTTTCTTTTTATGGGTTCTAGGTTCCTTTGAGTAAACAAATACTCCCAATAAAGTGTTGTAGCTAATTGCATAAAAAGAATGACTCCTAGTCAAAAAGTTTCTAAGCCATACTGTCTTCTTGGCTATCTCTGAGGATGACACATTTTTGACCTCTATGATAGAATCATCAATACAAGATTACTTTATACTCTTCTAACTAATGGCTCCATTCCCTAAAGTAAACACAAAACTTGAGGCTGACTTTCTTAAATCCTTATCTAATTGAAAATATGAGTCTATTTACCCTATAGCCACAAGATCTTCCTCTTGGTACACAAACATATAATCTTTCATCTTTTTTAGGTACTCAATAATATGTTTCAATATTATCTAATATTCTTTTCCTAGGTTAGACTGATATATATTGATCAATATGTATGGCAAAGTAGATATCAAGTCTAATCTAAAGTATTTCATACATTAGACTTCCTACTAGAGGTGTCAAATGGGCCGGGCTGGCCCGGCCAGGCATGAGGCACACCACGGTTCAGCCGTGCCTGGGCCAACACAACATGCTACAGTGCCATGCCTGGGTCCCATGCCGGGCACACCTATTGCACGAGTCATGTTGTGCCGGGACAAAGTTTTCAGCCCGCATGCCGTGCCAACCACGACACGACACGCTTGGCATGTCGGCACGACGCACGTGACCACGCATCGAGCATGGTCACAACTAGATGATACCTGACTGGCAAGGCTTGCCGAGCCCCGAAAGGGCGAAGATGTGTGGTAGCACGGTGGCACGTAGCCGAAACCCTAATTTTTTTTAAAATTAGGGTTTTGGCTCGACACGAACTGGGATGAACCACACCGAAGACCAAACCAGGTAGATTTCATGCCACGTGCCCATGTTGGGCCTGACCTCCATAGAATAGTGCCTAGTTAGGCACGACATGGTACAGTAACCGTGTTGGACCGGCCCGACACGACATGTTTGACACTTCTACTTCCTACTATAGATGCATAAAGAACTACTTTAATTTTCTCTATCTCATCAGGTTTTTTGGGATATTCATTCTTCGATAGAATGATTCTATTTCTGAAAGAAAAAAAAAACCTTTCTTAAAATCTTGTATGCCAAAATAAATCAATATTTGGTCGATATAAATTTGCAAAAATCCCAAGAATGTGATCAGATTTTCATAAGTCTATCATATTAAATTTACTAGATAACTAAACCATGATCGAAGATTATACTTCCACATTATTTCTAATGAGCAAGATATCATCTATGAATACATTGAGAATACCACCTTGCTACACTATACTTTATATATATATATATAAGATTCATTTGGAAATTGATCAAAGCCATAAGACATAATAGCTTGATCAAAGGAAGTATTCCATGAGAATCTTATTCCGTCTTTCTATCACACCATTATGTTGCAGGATACTAAGTACCAAAAATTGAGATGTAATTCCATGATCTAATAGTCCTGAAACTTTTCCAAGAGATACTCGCTACCATTAATAGATCATAGTGTGTCTTGAAAATTTTGTTAAGATGCTTTTTCATTTCTATCCTATACTATTTGAATTTCTCAAAGATTTTAGACTTATAACATATCAAATAAATATATCAATATATTAAGTAATCATCAATGAATGTGATGAAATACTCAAAGTCACCTCTCACTTGGATAATCATGAGTCCACACAAATTAGAATGAATTAGTTCTAATAGTTCTTTGGCTCTATAATCCTTAATCACAAAAGATCATTTGGTCATCTTTCCTTTCATGTAGGACTCACAGGTTGAAAGTGTTTCTACTTTCAATCGACACAAAGGTCCATTCTTAACTAGTCTCGAGATCTATTTTATATTTATATGATCTAGGTATAAGTGCCAACAATACATCTAGTTTACTTGGAAATGTTACTTTCTCTTACATGGTGACATATTAGATTTATATTACCTATGAATAACATATATATATATATATATATATATATATATAACACATTGTGTATATTTAGATATACAAATCCACAAGACCCATAATGCAAAATTACATATACAAAATACAAATACACAACTTATAAGTTATGTATATAGATATCTATATACACTCACACTATTATATATATATATATATAAAAGATATGTATATAGATATCTATATACACCCACACTACAATATATAAATATTTATATGTATATGCACAATATATATATATATATATATATTGTGCATATACATATATATATTTATATTGTGCATATACATAAATAAATAAATATATATATATATATATATATGTTATGTATATAGATATCTATATACACTCACACTACAATATATAAATATATATATGTATATGCACAATAATATATATATATATATATATATTATTGTGCATATACATAAATAAATAAATATATATATATATATATATATATATAAGTTATGAATATAGATATCTATATACACTCACACTACAATATATAAATATGTATATGTATATGCACAATAATAATATATATATTTATTTATTTATTTATTTATCCATAATTCTACATGAAATATAGTGTGTATATTTTGATGCACTATAATCATCAATACATATCTTGTAAGTTACACACACACACACACACTATGATATATATAATATATATGCATCATAATGATTAGTGAAAATATATACATATGCACTACAATGGATATATAATATATATGTGCACAATAATTTATTGAATATATTATATATATTATATATATTATATATATTATATATGCAATACACTATAAGCCCTAAAGGTGATTATACAAAGGTCCAAACTATAGTGAATGTGGATTTAAATATTTACATAATTACATATGCAATTATGCATTATAGTATTTCTGTCTACACACACACACACACAATATACATAAACTACTATGCATATATTATATGTATTATTAATTTCTTTAAAAAACTCTGATGGAGTCACGGAGATCAAGATATATCTTTAAATCCTTCAAAAATTATGTGGTTGCCATAATTTACACACATATATTAATATATGTAGATGATTGTAGAGATGATGATAGATGAGTTATGAATTGACTATACTAAAGTACATAGTATGTTAGCATTAATTGTTACATAATCTAGAATATTATAAGAAAGTTAATTTGGAAAAAAAATTATGACCTGAAGAATTGGAATAATGACATGTTGAAGTCATGATGTAGTTCTTTAGCATTATGACTACAAAGATGTTGTACTTAACTTGTGATATTTAGTAGTTTTTTTCCTTTGAGACACGAACCAAGTTATTGTTACAACATGAAACATATTATTATGATTGAAGCTGTCTCATGATGCGAAACATATTATCGTGATCGAAGTAGTCTCACAACATGAAATATGAAGTTGTGACTCCACTTGGTAAAGAGACATGGAATAGATGTCTTTGATGATGCCATGACATCGAATATGTTGTTTTGACTCCATTAACTTGTATTTTATTTGTATATTGAATTGATTAGTAAATTAGCTTTAGAGAGAACAAGAGTCTACAACATTGTAATAGTATTGTAACTTTGAATCAAATGAATAGAAAACATCAATTTCTTGAGTGCTCTTTCCTCCCTCACTTCTTCTCTACCATGTAAATTATTGTGTGTGGGCATGCTTGTTCTATATCATATAGCTCACATTATCATGATGTGAATTATTGGTAGATTTTTTTTCACCATCAACACACTCTACCACCCCATGTGGTGTGATGTGGTAGATTTGATGAGCAGATGACAATATTCTTTAGAATCTGAGCAGAGCATGATTCCTGATATTTGGTATCGGAGGCAAGGGTTTGATCCTAACATTTGGTATCAAAGTTGAGGTTAGATCGAAGGTTTTATTGCAGATATGTGTTATAGTTTTATTATTAATGGATGGGCCAATGTTAGGATCAAAGCTAAAAATAAAAGACTTATTGGTGAATAGGGATTTGTGATCAATAATCGAGAATATAAGAAATTCTATCAGTGATAAAGTTGAAGCTGAAATATATATAGTCAACTACAATTATTGAATGGAAGATGCTAGACAAAAAAGCTAGTGCCTTGATTCATTTATACTTGGATGAATTCATACTTGTGAATGTTACAAAAGAAAAAATGACGAGGGGATTGTGGTTGACATTAGGAAAGCTATATCAAAAAAATATGCTTGTCAACCAATTATTATTGAGGAAGAAGATGTACAATCTACCTATGAAGGATGAATTATCTTTCTCTAGTCACCTATATGAGCTCAACAATCTAACAACCAGAACACAATTATAAGCTATAAAATTAATGTGATGATAGAGTGGTAAAGATATTTTTTTTTGTACCAATTCACGAGGCAATCTAATTGTTATCATTAGATGCAATTTGATGAAGTTGTAATATGATGAGATGATTGTAGCTCTTTTGTTCGAGAAAATGAGGAAGTAGAATATGAAAGGATCTTTGAGTGATGTGTTACTTGTGAGAGGTAGAATTGATGATAGTAGTTCTTCTTGGTTAGCAAGAAAAGCATGGTTTAGAGCAAGGGCAAAATAGCATAGAAAAATCCAAAGTCAAGTGCTAGAAATGCATTAAGCTAGGAAACTTTAGTGGGGACTACCAAATAGATGTTTCTAAGATAGGAAATGATAGATCTAGCTTGATGAAGAAGATGGAGTTTAGTAGAGATGCTCACTTTGTAGTTGCATGTGTTGTTTACAATTATGAAGACTAATGGTTCATTGATTATGATGAATCATATTTTATGACTCTATATCGAGAAGGATTTTGTGAGTATGAAAACCATGATGGTGGAAGTATGTATATAGGTAATGATTCTACTATTAACATTATAGGTCATAAGAAAGTGATGATGAGAATACATTATAAAACTATGAAGAAGCTCCTAGGTATAATGCATGTACTAGGCCTTACTAAAATCCTTATTTCAGTTGTGGTGATGAAAGTTATAGGCTTGATCTTCACTTATGATGACAAGTCATGTAGGGCGACTTATGGAGTAAGGGTTTTTGCCCATGGAATAAAGGTTAAATCACCATACAAGTTGATGTCTACCACCATCCCTAGTTTTGGTATTGATTCTTTCATTTTAGAGGACACCACTAAGAGAAGAAAATTCATTAGCAGACATGTGGCCACTAATGAATAGAAAGCAAAAACCATTGGAGGTATTGACAAGATTAAATATCATTGTGACTCAAATGGTACCATGATTCTATTTTCTGAAGGGCTTACAACATGTGAGAAGGTAGTTGGGGTGGAAGCTAGCGTGATGTTGTGGAATTAGATACTTGGATACATCAATGAGAAAAATCATGTGATCGCATCCTTAAAAAACATGTTGGAAGGAGCTTTATATTGCTTAAAAATATTTTACTTATGTGAGGACTATTTGTATGAGAAATAGAACAGAGTGAAGTTCAAGTCCATAGCCACCAAAGCAATGGAAGTGCTAGACTTGATACACAGTAATTTATTTGGATAAATAATAAAGGAATCACTTGGAAAGTTGAGGTATTATGTCTCATTTGTGGGTGATTTTTTTAGATATTCTTAATTATATTTTATTCTAAAGAAATCAAAAGTATTGGAGAAGCTCAAAGAGTTTAGGGCATTAGTAGATAACCTTTTTAATAAGAAGATTAGGTTAATGAGAAGCTAGGAATATAGTGAACAAACTCTATAGAATATAGTCATAATGACACCCCACCAAAATAGTATAGCTAAAAAACTAAATAGAACATAGATGGAGAAAGTTAGGTTAATGAGAAGCTAGGAAGGCTTGAAGATAACTTTTGGGCAGAAATTGTTGCCAAAAATAGATACTTGAATAACTACATTCCTACATATACTGTGCAAGGGAAGACTTCTCTTTAAGTATTATTTTGGAGAAAACCAAGTGTGGTTCACCTCCAAGTCTTTGAATGTGATTCACATGTTAATGTGCCAATGAAGAAGAGGAACAAGCTTGACTTAAAGTCTATGAAGTCCTTGTTCAATTTCTACAAGAAATATATCAAATGCTACAAAATATAGAACTTGGAGACTATAACAATTATTTATACTAGATATGTCATGTTCTAGGAGTCAAAGAAGCATACTGGTTGTCATGTCTCTACCAAAAAGGTGACATGAAGAAAAGTCATCTCAATACTTTTCAAAGTTGCAAATCTACCCAAAATAAGTTGGTTGTCATGATTTTAGATATGTCAAGTTGTAATGGCTCATTAAAATGTCTTAACATAGAACCTAAATATCACAATTATACCCAAACGATCAACATGAAGAACTTAAATGTCGCAACTCTACCCAAATGATGTGCATCTTGAAAAAAGATCATTGGATGAGATGAAGTGATGACATGGAACCTAGATGTTATGAATATATCCAAAGGGATGTGTGACATGAAGAAAGGGGTGACAAAGAAGATTGTCAGACAATATGACATGGCGATGTAGAACATGAATGTCACGATTTTATCCAAAGGATTGACATGAAGAAAGATTTTCAGAAAACACGACATGGTTACATGAAACTGAATAATATGACTTTACCTAAAGGAGTGACATGAAGAAAGGTCATTAGACAACATGATGTGGTGATGTAGAACCTGAATTTTGTGACTCTACTCAAAGAGGCAACATGAAGAAAAGATTGAATTACACAACATGGTGATGTGGAACTTGGATAATTTGATAACATGAAGCAACAAGGTCATGATATTGAAATATGATATCGTAAATTATACAATGAAGTGATGTTAACTAATGAAGTCATGATGCAAAATCTTGAAGAAAGAATGAATAATTTGATTTAGTTTCATTAGTGCATGATAAGTATGATGAGAAAGCTATGGAGTTTACACATGCACTGAGAAAGCCTATAATGGTTAGAAACTCTCCATTGAGGTATGTAGATAGTGCATACCATTAACTTCTTGTGACATGAGATAATGCAAACACTATGGAGTAGCCCTTAGCCCTTGAGGAATTGAAGTAGTGGGAGCAAGCCTTGTAGTAAGAGGTACAATCTCTAGAAGAATGCAACACTTGGAAACTTGTAGAGTCATCCAAGGGATAAAGAGCAATAAGGTTCAAGTGGGTATTCAAGTAGAAGAGCACCATTGAAGGAAATCTTGAGAAGTACAAAGCATGGTTTGTGGCTAATGAATACTATCATATTTAGGGGTTGGCAATGAGGAAGTCTTCTCATTGGTTACAAAGATGACATCTATTATGGTGGGTCTAGCTATTGCAATTTTATATGACTTAGAAGTGAAGCAACTAGATATGAAGATTACCTTTCTTCATGATGACATGAAAGAATAAATTTTCATGAGGCAACTAGAAGGGTTTGAGGTAAAAGGCAAAGATAACTTGGTATGTTTGCTAGAAAACTTTTTGTATGATATGAAATAATCTCCAAGGATGTGGTACCAGATATTTGATGCCTATATCCTACAATTGGTCTTCAGAAAAAGTGAGGTAGATCATTATGTATACTTGAAGAGGTTATGTACTAATTTTTTGATCCTTACTTTGTATGTGGATGATGTATTTTTGGTTGGACATAACAAGAATATAATCTAAACTATAAAGTGATGACTTGCAAAGAAGTTCAACATGTCTAACCTCGGTGAAGCTAATATTATTTTGGGGGTACAAATTGCAAAGGAAAGAAGCAATTGACAATTATATCTTGGGTAGCAAAAGCTTTTTGAAAATGTGCTTTAGAAGTTCAACATGTATGATTATAAACTGGTTAGTATACCTTTGTTTTTTAGGATAAATATGTCCATATACCACTGCCCATCTCTATGGACTACAAGGAAATAAATAAGCCTTGTTTTGTATGTTATGCTAATGGTAGTCTCATGTATGCAATGGTGTGTACAAGATCCAATATTTCACATGTAGCAGGGGTACTTAGCAAATTTATGGCAAACCCAAAAAAAGAGCACTAAAATGTAGTGAAGCAGGTGATCATGCATCTTAAAGGACTAATGATTTTGTTTTGTAGTCTGCAAGAAATTACAATGAAAATATGAAGTTGGTGGTTGTTATGACTTTGGTATGATGCCAAAACTTATCATTTATGATATTGTCCCAAAAGAGTTCTATAAGTATATAGGTCATACAACTAGTAAAATATCCCTATGTCTAGATATCGATTCCATAGTGATTGTGTAGGTAGTCTGACCAACCAATAATAAACTATCTATTATCTAGGTTAAATATATAGACTTTGATTTTCAAAAAGATACTTAGATATTAGGGTTGGCTCACTTTCTTGTGTATGTAATATTTTTTTAGTATTTGAGAAATATTATGTTTGTATATTGGATGAAGAGTAGATTCATGTAAAAATACCTATTTAATTCCTAGACATTCTTGAAGGTTTTCATTAAGAACCTTCAGGAGTTGGCTCACTCTTGAATGTTGGATGCAGAGTAGATTAGTAAAAAAATGCCTATTTGATTCCTATACACTCTTGAGTGTTGGATGATGAGTAGACTAGTATTTTCCTTTTGAAGGGTTGGCTCACTTCCTAGACACTTTGGTTTTTAAAAAGATACTTAGACTCTGGGGTTTCCCATTATGTTTGACTATTTGAGAAATATTATGTTTGACTTACGCACAACTGAGTATTATAGATTTAGGGTTTGATTCCTAGATGCTATTGAAGGTTGTCATTGAGAACTAGAAATTCCATGAGATATATCTCCAATTATCTCATATAAATTATTCTCTAATATCAAGCTAAATTTAAGTCTAGGTTTGTTATATTTAATTACATGTGATTGATACTTTATGAATACATTTAATATTTATATTTTAGTATGATTTGAATATTGATGGTGGTGATATTGGAACTATAATTAAGGTTTTATTTTTGGTGAGCTTGTACGTGCTATCATGGTGGATGGTGATAGGGTAAGCCATAAATCACACTTGCACTTAATGGTAGGAAAAACTAAAGTGACAAACATTGATGTATGTTAATCCAAACTATTGTGCATGCTTTAGAAAAACTAACCCTTAATTGATATAAACATTTTATAAATTTTTATTTTGAGAATTTCACCTTTAGTGTGTGAGTTGCTTGTCATTATTCCTAGATAAGTAAGCCATGAGACATGCATAAATAAAGGTAACTCATAAGGTAGTGATAGTTTTGTAAGTTCCTTTTTGTCATATGACAAATATCAGTGAGATTCAAAAAAATGTATATTACTTATATGAGTAAGATACTTGCAAAGATAAAAGTATAAATATTTTTATTATAATATTAATTTACTCTATAAGATATGTTAGGTCAGAGAATAAAAATGCTCATATGAAATAATCATCAAGGGCAATTGACAAGCTGACTAAAAGGTTTGGGCGTGTGGATAACTCTCGAGCAAAGATGATTAGTTGTTTTGATGGTAAAGTACTAAGGGGATAACTATGAGAGAACTATCATCGGAGAGGACTTAAAATTGATAACCATCTTGTATATGATACTATAGTATTTCCACAATAAACCTATATTTATTATATAACCAAGCCCAATAATATCCAAACTATTTAAATAAACTATCATGAATAATGGAAGGCATTAATCCTAATATTTAAAAAGTTTACCTAAAACTAAATTTTATTTTTTCAACTAGAGTAATAGTTGACTGATAATTGGTTGATCGAACTACCTATATAATTTATGCGGGATCAAAATCTGGATGAAAAGTTTACTTTACTATTTGTACAACCCATATACTTGTGAGACAAGTTAGATGACACACTCTTTCATAATGAGATTTTGGGACTTTGACTAATCCTAAAAATTAGACATCATAACAAAGTTACAATATATGGCAAATGAGAAATTTCAGGTTCCTAAAACCCAAATAATTTAAAATTGTTGTCATTACATAGTTTTTCAACTTTTTCTACATCATTTATTTTATTTTTAAGTTTACGAAATCCTAGCTCAACATATGTTAAAAATTCATTTGTCAATTACTATTTGTTATTTTTTTTTAAAAATTGATATCAAAGTGAGATTATTTGAGATTATTTTTGTGCAAAATAGAAAAAAAATGGAAAGTAATAAAGATATGATGAGGAAGCTAATGGTTTCAAATTATTCAATATAGAAATTTAGAACAAGGTATATGTTCAATGATGTTATGAAAAAAATAAATAGAAAAGCAATTGAAAAAACATGTATTGAATAATAATGGGTACCGGCATATTGCTAGTGAGACAAATAATCAAAATATATAAATTACTTTACAAGATTGCATGAAAAAACTCTCTTACAACAAATGTTTTTTTAAGGAAACTTACACTAGTGAGATATCTTGGTAAAATAAACATCAACAAGCATGCAAATAGTCTTGAACAAAATACAATACCATGGGCAAGATATTTGCTACAATTCTTGAGTTAAATATGAAAATTGATAAGTTTTCGTTATGCTAAAGTTGGTGCTCACATTCTAATGATAAAAAACATGAAGGTAACATATTTTGAAAACCTAGAAGTGAGATGTGAATTTTTGAGAATGAACTCTTGGTGCAAGAAGAAGAAGAAGAATCAATGCTATCCAGTGCACAGAATCATGTGAATTTATCATATATGTATGCATTGTTATTTAATGTTACATGTTACTCCTTTTATATACGACTATAATATGTTATATATAATACCATATGTTATATGTAGCAGGTTATTTTTGTTGTATATTGAATTTGTTAGGAAAAAAATCAAAGAAAGAAAATCAAGAAATCTAGCATCATATTTTTTTTTTGTTTCTAAAAAATCATGATTAATAACTATGGTGATTCTAATTAAATCTTCTAAATTTTTTATTTTTTGAAATATTATTGAGCACGATTAATAACTATGGCAATTCTATACACAACTATCACAAAGTAAAAATACACACCCCAAATTACAATTCTATCAAAAATAATTTTTTCAAATTTGCCAATTTTTTTTTCAATTTTGCTAAATAATATGATTCTTATTTGATGCTAAAAATTATAACTTTAAATTTTTAAAAATGATGATTTCGAATATTGTTAAAATTTCAAAAATATTGTAATTATATCGAAACATATTTTTCATATATGCACAAAAAATATTATGCCCATAAATATATTATTCCCTTTGATATTTAATAGAATATACATAAACTTTCATAAATAAAAGCAACAAAGTCAACAATTCAAAATTAATCACACACTTACATTTTAATGTTCATAAAATAATAATCTATAAAGCAAAGAACCTAGAATCCTTATAATATCCCAATATAAAATTTGTCCCAATTTAGGCAAAACCATTTTATGTGATCCTCCACACATTCAAGAGAATCAATCATGAGCACCAGCATATTTCTTTTTGTCCTATGCCCGAGCACACCACATCGCACATCTCCAAATTTAATTATGTGTAGTATTAGAGAATGAAGATAACAAAGTTGGAGGGAAAATTTTTTTTTCATATGTATCTTAAAAAAAGCAATGTTTATGTTCTTCCCAAGTTTCAAAAATAATAGACATTTATTGTTTTTTTTCTATGCCTTCCATGAGAGGGAGAGAGAAAAACTATTTTTCATTTGCTCAATAATTTTGTTTAGATGCTCCCGCATCACTATAAGAATAAAATATGAATTATGTTTTGGTGTATCTAATCTAAAATATTTTAAAAATTATTTAATTATTTCAATAATTCGAAAAATGTGTACAAAACCTAAAAAATTTATGTTTTGGTATACTATAAATACTAAATATGAATATTAATCAATTCATTAAAAAAATTACAAAATAGTTGGTTTCAAATTTAAAAACCACTAATTAAGTGTTGACCACTTTTTGAATTCTCAAGTGATTTTTGAATTATGTGTTAACATGTACATATACGTATACAAGCCTATATATACAAAACTATATATATAAAGATACATATATAAACAAATATTTAGAAATATACCTATACAAGCCTATATATATATATATGCAAGCTTATATATGTATAACTATATATGTTTATATTAAAACTCATATATATATATATATACCTATATATAAACATATATCTATCTATCTATCTATCTATCTATCTATGTGTGTGTGTGTGTGTATTTTTATAGTTAAACTTATATATTTATATATGTATGTATATACAAAACCACACACACACACACACACACACTTATGTAAAAATAATTAAAATCTTTAATAACTATTTTTTAAATAGTTATTTATAATGTCACATTTAATGTGATAGATTTATAATGTTTTTTATTTATAAATGGATGGCTTAGAAGATGCTCACCACTGTAACATCATCTTCCTCATGGGATTTGAAATATATGACATATGGGAGAAGCCTCTGCCAGAGCCGATGACTTTGGAAGTATGTTGTTCTTGTTACAAATATGTATGGGTTCTACTCAAAAACAAAATAATCCATCCTACAAGCATTATTGGTTTGAAGGATTTTTTAAATCCCTAGTTCTCCAACAATGGTATCAGAGGGAAATGCTGATAAAATCACGTGAGGATGGTTTAGGTTTTGACGAATCTGTAAATGCCTTGCTTAAATAGAGGCATTCCAGCCTTTGTTGACTGAGTTCAACAACCTAGCTATGTTTTATGGATTATGGTTTTGGTTTTTCATTTATGGGTTGTAGTTTTTGTGTGATTTTTCACATGGGGTTATAATTGTGCACTTCTCCTTTATATTCTATAATGATGATGGTTAATTCCGTTAATGACATTGCACATGGTGGTAGACATAGCTAACAATAATATTGGTGGTGATATTCAATTTCGGTGATAGTGATTGTGGAGGCTATCGTAGCAAATGATATAGTAGATGGTGGTACTCTTTGATGGAGATGATCACTATGGAGACTATCATGGCCAACGACAGTGCCAGTGGTGGCATTCATTGACAATGGTGGTAACTATGGTAGTAGTTATGGCCAACGATAGTGTTGGTGGTGGCATTCATTGTAAGTGATTGAAATTGTGGTGGTTGTCATGGCCAATGACTGTGCTGAAGGTAGTATTGTAGTCGAAGATGATATCTATGATGGATGGTATGGCCAATGATGGTAGATTTTGTGATGGTTATAGCCAGCAATGGTTCCATAACAGAGCTGAGGATGATAGAGACTAAGAGTGGTGGAGATGATGGCCTAAATTCTAAAAC
This sequence comes from Sapria himalayana, assembly GCA_029783825.1. Taxonomy (NCBI): domain Eukaryota; kingdom Viridiplantae; phylum Streptophyta; class Magnoliopsida; order Malpighiales; family Rafflesiaceae; genus Sapria; species Sapria himalayana. The sequence goes on along the minus strand of JAREIK010001381.1, from coordinate 1,822,891 downwards.
TGGGCCAAATTCTATTTTATTTTATTTTGATACACTACACCAAACCATTATAATTTTAACTAGACATTTTTGACCGGGTTTAAGGTACTAACACAAGCCCTAAACTTCCTCTTGGAAAGTCTAAGAATGGAAGTTCCATAAAACCAATATAACTAAAATGTTCAATATTAAGGTATACGTGATTCTTAGTCATCACATATTTGTGGCATGTAAATACAAATTTGTCGTGGAATATAAATTTACATATGTCGTGGCATATGAATATATATATATATATGTTGTGGCATGTGAATATATATATGTTTTGACATGCAAATGTATGTAGTTGTGCATGTGATGGCATGTATGTATATATGTATAGAAACTAGTATGATAGTTATGTGCCGATGCTTAAGGTGGAAAGTTAGTGTAACATTCAAATATACACATTTTACAAAGCTGCATGTTTATTTTTAAATAAAAATCCTCAATTTTAAAATATCTAAGTGGGTAAAGAAATTCATTTAGAATGAATCCCATGGTCTCGATTAATGGCTTGAAGATTATATAATGGTCTTGATACCCCCCCCTATCAAACTAATTGACTTGTAGATAAACTTATCACAAACCACAATTAGGTAATTTTATAGATTATTTAAATGAATCACTTATTCATCTGAATAATTCATTTAAGGAATGGTCCATTTAGAATTATGTGATAGTTTACACTTTGCTATGAATAATAGCATCATCTCTATCTGAGTCATTACTATTATTTGTAGGACCAAAAATAAGTCATCAGTTTAATCTTATCTAGCATGACCTATTATCTAGATAATAAGATTATAAGGAATTGGAATGTGTGAATAGATATAAATAGTATACATCCTCCCATTGAGGCATACTATTCTTGGTGTGTCAGACTAATAACAAATTCAATCAAGAATTGGTGGAGTGAGCCGATTCTTGTGATCACAAATTTTTTAGGTGTTTTAAGCCTACTTTCCACCATTCGTAAAGAGAATAAACTCAATGGGACTAATTATATAGATTATAAAAGAAACATTAACATTGTCTTGACCATCGAGAACTACAAATTTATAATCACAGATCTATGCCCAGATAAACCTCATGAAGGGGCAGCCAATGAGGAATCCAACCTTAATGAGAAATAGGTGAAGGCTGATGAGATGATGAGGTATTATATTTTTGCTTCTATGTCAAATATACTCTAACATTATCATTAGACAATGGCTTCTACTTATATCACTAATCTCGAAGAAATATTTGGGAATCAAACTCATTTTGCCAGACATAAAGCCATGAGGAATCTAATAAATACTTTAATGGCTAAAAACACCCCAGTAAGGGATCAAGTTTTTAAGATGATTGGTCTTCTGATGAACTAGAGATGCTTATAATCAAGATTGATATGGATTCTCAAATTGATATTATTCTAAAATTAGTGCCAATTTCTTATTGGAAATTCTATTTAAACTATAACATGGATATACCTGATTGAAGTTTGATACAATTGCTTAAAGAATTAGTATCAGTTGAAAATATTATCAAGAAACCATCTAGAGTATTTATGGATGAAAGGACTTTATTTAAACCAAAAGGTAAGAAGAAAAAGAAATTTCAGAAACATGATCATGTTCCATTGACAGCTCATAAATCACAAGTGAGAGTGAAAAAGCCAAAAGAAAAAGTTCTTATTGCAAGCAATCAAGACACTAGAAGAAATAATGTCTAGTTTATGTCAATAAAGTGAATAATCAAGATAAATTTAAATTATTAGTATTTGAACATATTTAGTAGTGGTATCTATGTAGACTTGGTGTGTAGATACAAGTATCACTAATCATGTTTACAATTCATTATAGTGATTTTAGAAAATCAGACAACTAAGTGATGGTGAGATTGATCACCACATGGGAAATACTACAAATGTAGTGGTTATTATAGTGGAAGATTACTTACTTTAGTTTAATAGAAATATTATTTTATTTTTATGAGATTATCTTTATGTATTTTCAATCATAAAAAACCTAATTTCTATTTCTAGTTTGGTTAATGATGAATTTTTTTATTCAATAAATTCTGTCACAATTTACTTGAATTAGAAGTTTGTCTATTCTGGTGCATTAAAGAATAATCTTTATATTGTTAATACTGTCTCTTCTCCACTATAATGCTGCTAATTAAATGATATCAATGCATTTCCATATAAGATAAAATATCTTTTTGATATGAACTAGACTTATATTTGCAAGTTATGCCCAGGTCATATAAATCTAAGATAGTTTTCAAGATTGGTTAAAGATAGACCTTTGGGTTAATTGAAGGTAGAAACACTTCTAGCATGCAAATCTTACTTAGAAGGAAAAATGACCAAACAATCTTTTTATGCTAAGGGCTATAAAGCCAAAGAGCCACTAAAGTTTGTTTATTTTGATTTATGTGGGCTCATGGCTATCCAAGTAAGATATAGTTTTGAGTACTTCATCACTTTTATAGATGATTACACAAGATATGAATATATTTATTTGATTCGATGTAAGTCTGGTGGCTTTAAAAAATTCAAAGAAAATATGATGGAAATAAAGAAACATCAGAATAAATATCTCAAGACACTATGATCTGATCATGGTGGCAAGCACCTCTTAGGAGAGTTTAAGAACTACTTATTAGATCAAGGGATTATATCCTAGTTGTCTGCACCTGGCATGGTAAGATCAATGATGAGTTATTTAGATCAATGATGAGTTATTTAGATATTTTCGAGGATATGCATTAAACATAATAGCATAATTTTAAACTTAGTTCTATCTAGGTTTGTACCTACTACTCCAATTAAATTGTGGACTAGACATAAGACTAGTATAAAACATATTCATTTGTGGGGTTGCACAGTACATGTGCTAAAAAAAAATAGATAAGTTGGAACCAAGAATAAAAGTTTGTTTCTCTGTGGGGTATCCTAGAGGAACTAAAGGTAGTTTGTTTTATAGTCTAAATGATCCTAAGGTTATTATTAGCACTAATGCCTAATTCCTAGTAGATTAATATATAACAAACTATAAGCCTAAAAGAAGGACTATTATGCAAGGTTATGAAGAGATAAGCTAGTCCAAACTAATTCAATACTAGTAATACAAGAAGAAATACCTCAAGATAACATTTCAAATACCTCATTGCCTCATATTTAATCAGAGAATTATTGATGATGGTATTGATATTGAATCTTATGAACCTACCATTGATATAATGGTTTCACAACTAGAGGACAATTATCATAATAGTTTATAGAGAGTAGTATATGTGTAGCATGTCACTTAAAGTATACAATTGAAGTATCTCATTGAAGTGGGAGGGTTATTCATCAATCTATATGGTATACACTTTTATGAAAGTCTTATTATAATAACTCTGATGACTACATATATGAAATCAGAGATGTAGTCAATTCACTCCAATCATACTTGAGATATTATAGAACCACTTGAAGGGATAAAACCTATCAAGTACATGTGGATTTATAAGAAAAAGAGAGGAACAAATAGTAAGATTAATACTTATAAAGTTAGGTTTGTTGCAAAAGGTTTACTCAGAAATAAGAAATTAATTATGAACAAACCTTTGTGCCGATAGCTATGATAAAGTTTATATGGATTCTCTTCTCCATTGCAACTCATTATGACTATGAGATTTGAAAAATGAATGTGAAAACTATAGTTTTAAATCTTGAAGAATGCATCTATATAATGTAGCCTAATGGTTTCATAGAAAAGGGCCAAGAGGAACAAATAGTAAAATTGATACATATAAAGTTAGGTTTGTTGCAAAAGGTTTTACTCAAAAATAAAAAAATAATTATGAACAAACCTTTGTGCCGATAGTTATGCTAAAGTTTATATGGATTCTCTTCTTCATTGCAACTCATTATGACCATGATATTTAAATAATGAATGTGAAAACTATAGTTTTCAATGAGCATCTTGAAGAATGCATCTATATAATGTAGCCTAATGGTTTTATAGAAAAGGGCCAAGAACATAAGTTATGTAAATTAAAGTTCATTTATGGACTAAAACAACTATCTAGAGCTTAAAATACTTATTTTGATCAAGTCATTAAGTCTTATGGCTTTGATCAATGTCAAGATTAGTATTGTATGTATATAGAGCAATGTGGTATCATGGTGGTGTTCTTAGTATTATATGTTGATATATTACTCATTAGTAATGATACAAATTTGTTGTCTTCGATTAAGGTCAAATTGTCTGATCAATTCCAAAAGATAGACTTAGGAGAAGCTACTTACTTTCTTGGGATTAAGCTTTTGTGAGATCACAAATAAATAATATTTGGTTTATTACATGCTATCTATATAGATCAGAACTTGACTCATTTTAGCTTGCAATATTCCAAAAAAGGTTTTCTTTCTTTCAAATATGAAATCACTCTAACAAAATATAGTGTCCCAAAATACCTACTGCAATAAAGACATGATATCTATTTTGTTATAGGCATGATATGAATATATCAATATAACACACGATAAGAATATTAGATAGTAGTAAAACACATAATCAAATACCTAAAAAGGACTAGTATATTGGTATACCAAGTGGACAATCTCATACCTATTAGGTATACAAACTTAGATTTTCAATTAGATGAGGATTTAATAAAGTTCACCTTGGGTTATCTTGGGAAGTAGGGCCATTAGTTGATTTATCCATATGTAACTCTTGACGTAAAGATAATTTTTTCGAATTTTCTCTTGATTTAGCATTATCTTTTGTTTTTCCTTTCACATTCATTATAGTATTAAAAATATTATCAAAGAAGTTCTTCTCAATATGCATCACATATAAGTTGTGTCTAATAAGATTTGTTTTCCAATAAGGCAAATCTCAAAAGATACTTTTTTATTCTTCCAACCACAAAGATATTTTTTTGAAATTTGAATATTAATGCAATCTGCATCAATATCCATAATGTTTTTGAACTCATATATTTCAATTACTTTTGATATTTCATCACCTGACCTCAAAGTGGTGTACTTTTAATGAATTTATGGTCTTTCTTAAATGCATAAATATTCATCTGAAATAGATGTTTCACACATAAGACTTATGGTGATTATCAAACCAAGAAGTCTTTCCTCCTTTACTCAGATAAAATGCATCTGAGTCCTCCATGCAATAAGGACAAGCTAATTTTCGTATAGTACTACATTCGGACAATATTGAATATGCAAGAAAGTCACTTATAGTCCACATAAGTATTACTCACATTTTGAAGTTCTATTTTCTAGATATATCATATGTTTTAACACTATCCTCCCACAAAATTTTGAGTTCTACTATAAGGGGATGTAGGAAAATATCTAATTTGTCTTTTAGATTTCTCAAATGAGACACGATAACACAAAAAATCATGTATTCATCTTTGTTTCACATATATGGTGGTAAATTATAAGGGGTAACAATAACTAGCCATGAAGAGTATTATTGCCCTATTTCTCAAAATGGCTAAAATCCATCTATACATAACCCTAATCTAATATTTTGACTTTCATCTACAAAAGATGGATGACAATCATCAAAATGTTTCCAAGAAAGAGAATCTGAGTAATATTACATCATGTCATCTTCAAAAACATGCTCTCTGTGCCAATTCATATTATTAGTAGTAGCATTAGATAGAAATAATTTTTGCAAATGAGGAGTCAATGAAGAATAATACATCTTTTTGTTAGGAATATTTATTTTTTACCATTTACATGCTATATGCAATTGTTTCACTATCTATGCCCTAATATATCATGCAACCATTAAACAATAATATGTTTTTTCCACTAACAAACCTAAACCTCACATTAACTTCTTTGTGCCGTAAAAATTGTTTGTCATGATGTTATTCATCGGTAATAATTCAGATAATAACTAGCATATTTCATCATAACACCTTTTTAAAAAATGATGTTTTGCCTTTTAATTCATTAGTCTGGCCATCGTATATAACTTTGAGTGGCCATACAAATTACCTTCAAACCTTTTCTTCTGAAGCCTTTAGTATTTCATAAAATTGTTTTGCTGATGATATTGGGATATCATCAGTGACATCCAAATTTAATTAAGTACCAATAATATTTTTCAAAATTACTTGATAATCATCATCAAGATTAGCAAATTCCATTGTAATATATGAATTAATATTTCTATTTACATAATGTTTAATTATTTGTGGCACAACTAATTTTCTATGTTTATATCAAACATAATAGTCGCTAACAAATCTATGTTTTGCAAGATAATATCGCACTGTGTTCACATCATGGAAACTCTAATTTTGACATTTATAAGCATTACATGCACATCTTATTTTTGTTTCATCCATAAATTCAAGCTATTTTTTCAGTAAATATAATAAATTCCTCAGTCCCATCTACAAATTCATTAGTTAAAAACTTATCTTGCAATCTTATATTCATCCATTGATGATCATGTCATATAATATTTTTTATTCTAATAACACAAAATCATTAATAATTTTTGAATTATAATAATATACATAGAGAACTATTTGTAATTAGGATATTGTAACATTTTTATGACATTGTATAAATCTAACAAATAAGTTGTAGTAACATAATTATTATATAATTTTGGATTAAATCAGATAAGGCGGGTTGTTCCAATGTCTTAAAATAAAAATAAAAATTTATTTTTATTTTTATTTGATATTTATCAATATTAGATGAAATTGTATTAATAAAGAAAAAAATAAAAATATGCAATGTCATAATTATTAATTTTTAAATTAATAATGAGTACTAAATAATTAGACAAACATATTATATATAATAGAAATAATAAATATATTATCAATGTTAGTACATTAAAATTTGTCAATAAAAAAACATAAAAAATAAAGCAACTATCGATAAAGAATATTAATAATTGAATGGGAAAATCTTCGAATCTATATGAAGTATGTAGTATGCACAATCATATACCACATGGGATATGTAATATGATTTTTTTTAATATTAAATAAAGGTGGGTATTATTTATTTTATTATAATTTTAGTGAAATGTAGATCATGCAACTATATAAAATTTTAAATGAGTTTCTAATTTTATTAAGTTTTATAATTGTTCATTATGTTTCACCATTCTAATTGCATACCCTCAAAATCTTATTTTCTATTTCTATTGTTACTACAAATAAACTTTTAGTATTTATTTTAATAATTATAAATTGTTTATAGTAAAGTTTGCAGCATTAATATGAGTTATTATTTTTTGAATTTATTAAATTTTAGTTAATTTTAGTAAGGAATACAAAATGATTATAATCATAACTAAAGGTTAATAACATAAATACACAAAAAATTCATAACTCAATTAGGTTACAAAAAAATTTAACAAATTGAAGTATGAGAAAAAAATGTAAAATGTATAACCCATCAATTATATTTATAATCATTAAACAAGACAATAAGATAGAACCCAATATGAATGTTACAAATGAAAATAAATTATACGTAACATCAAAATGCATAAATATAGCTATTCTCAAATACAATACATATGAGATAAAATGTAAATCATAATTTCATATCTCAATTATAAATGAAATGTGCATTGATCTATATATGAAGGGTAGGAAATCCACAAATGATTTGAACGAAATTAGAATCAAAACAAAAATTTTTTGAAACCCTAAGTATGTTTAATATTTCAAAGTGTTACTCATAAATTAATTATTGTATTTTAGTGATAGAAATGATTTCCATCATTATTTTAGCGATTGAATGGCTATCCGTCGCATAATCATTTTAAATGATATAGCAATGGATATGCATGTCATTTCTCATTTTGTGATGGAATTAGCAATGGATACAAAAGTTTCTGTCACTAAATGCCATACAAGTGTATCTGCATCCCACTTCACATTGCAATTAGCGACATATTTAAAAAACTCAAATATTTTCACTACTAAATAGCGATGAAAATTTTTATATTTCAATTTTTTCATGGTTTTGTAAATTTCATTTTTAATCTATTTCAAATTCATTCCTAATTTTAGAGATGGATTTGGGCATTTCTAATTTCCATTTCTAAATCCATATTTTTTCTCGTATATAAACATATATAAACATATATAAACAAATATAAATATATATAAACATATATAAACAAATATAAATAGATATAAACATATATACATATATAAATATGTAAATATAAATAAATAAATAAAATATATGTGTGTTGTGTGTGAGTGTGTGTGTGTAGGTGTGTGTTTATATATTTATATATATTTATGTTTATATATTTATATATGTTTTTATTTAAATATTTATATATGTTTATGTATATACATTTATATATGTTGATATTTATTTAATTATATATATTAATGTTCATATATTTATAGATGCTTATGTTTATATATATATATATGATTATGTTTATATATTTATATATGTTTGTGTTTATATATATATATATATGTGTGTGTGTGTGTGTGTGTGTGTGTGTGTGCGTGTGTGTGTTTAAATATGTACAAATGTATAAAATAAATAATTATATATATACATATTTTCTAAACACTTTTGAATTGTTACATTTAGGTGGATGGTTTTTGTATGTTTTATAATGTGAATTATGTTGATACGAGTCCTTGTTGTGGTGTTGATTGATGCACTTTAACCCAAAATTTTAGTTAAATTTTTTATTATTTTTTTAAATGCTATCATCACAATTGGAAGCAAAATTGCTATTTTAAATTTTAGTGTACTTTTTTTATTTTTTTTCAAGTGCTTTTTTTCAAGTATTTTGTGTTTGGTACACCAAAACACAAATTCCCCAAAATACTATGTTCATTTTATTCTTCCATTCCTTTCTTGCAAAAAAAAAAGTAAAAACACAAGAATATTTATTAAATGAAACATTAAAATTTCACTAATTTTAATTTTAATCAAACCATTTGACTGAACCAATTTGACTAACCTGGCTTGTCCAATGTAGGTAGACCTTACCATATCTCGCTCTACAATAGTTGGGTTGACTAATGCTAGTATATAAATTAAATTTAATAAATAAATGTCGTAGTCACCAAAAATGTAGCCTTCAATATACTCCAAAACTAGTTCTCATTCCTCACTTGAAAATTAATTTTTCTTAGAAAATTAGATAAGAATATGTTTTTTCCATCAAAATATCTTTTTTTCCCTCTAAACTGTAAGCTCACTCTTGATCTGACAAATTCCCTAGATTAGCTAAAGTAAAAATAACTACTTTTTTAATATATGTAATATATCACACTTGATCTGTCTGATGCCTAGTGGTGATTGAAGTGAAAAATGGTCATAAAATAATTGACACCTACAAAAAGTTTGGTTATCCAAGTACGAGAACCTAAGATAACTAGATCAACCATTTTTGTAATATTTTCAAATGAGGGAATGAAAGTGACCTATGACCCAACTAAACTTATTTCTTAGTCATATGAGTTATCCATCAAAAATAGATAACATTGGCACATCATGTGTGAGTTGATCTCTTCCATCCCAAATACCAAACAATTTGTTTTTGATCAAACAATAATTTAAATTAAATATAACTAATGAACCCCTATAATAACAATTTTAAACATCAAGGTAGCTCTGATTTTTCTTATTCTTTTTATTTTTGTTATTCTTTTTATTTTTCTAATTTTTCTAATTCTTCTTATTAAATTTATTTTTTTATTCTTCTTATTTTTCTTATTCTTCTTACTATTATTATTATTATTGTTCCATATTATTCTTATTTATTTATTCTTTTTTGTTATTTATATTTTTCTTATTTTTCTTATTTTTCTTATTTTTCTTATTTTTCTTATTGTTTGTATTCTTCTGATTCTTCTGATTCTTCTGATTCTTCTTTTTCTTCTTATACTTCTTAATCTTCTTACTTTTTTTATTCTTATTAATTTTTTATTCTTCCTTATTCTTCTTATTATTTCTTATTATTCTTATTCTTCCAATTATTCTTATTCTTATTTTTCTTATTTGTCTTATTATTCATATTATTCTTATTATTCTATTTCTTTTTAATCTTTTTATTCTTTTAATATTCTATATTCTTTTTATTCATCTTATTCTCCATGTTCTTCTTGTATTCTTATTCTTCTTATTCTTCATATTCTTCATATTCTTCTAATTATTTTTATTTTTTATTTTCTTCTTATTCTTATTATTATTCATATTCTTCTTATTTTTATTATTCTTTATATTCTTCAATTGATTCTTATTCATATTATTCTTCATATTCTTTTTTTTATTATTCTTCTTATTCTTTTATTATTTCTTATTCTCCTTATTCTTCTTGTTCTTTTTATTCTTATTATTCAACATGTTCTTTTTATTTTATTTATTCATCATTTTCTACCTTTTCTTCTTATTTTTATTTTTCTTCTTTTTATTCTTATTATTTTTAATTGACTTATTCTAATTATTCTAATTATTCTAAATATTCTTCTTATTCTTCTTTATCATCTTCTTTTTCTTATTTTTCATCTTATTTTTATTATTCTTTTTTATTGTTTTTATTCTTCTTATTCTTCATGGTATTTTTTTACTTCTTATTATTCATTTTATTTATATTCTTTTTATACTTCTTATTCTTCTTATTTTTCTTATTCTTCTTATTCTTTTATTCTTCTTATTCTTCTTATTCTTCATATGATTTTTATTCTTCTAATTTTTCTCATTCTTTTTATTCTTCATATTCTTCTTATTCAACTGATTCTGCTTACTTTACTTATTCTTGTTATTCTACATATTAATATTATTCTTCTTATGCTTCTTTTTATTTTTATTCTTTTTATTCTTCTTATTATTTATATTATTCTTTTTCTTATTATTCTTATTATTCTTCTTATTCTTTTTGTCAATCTTATTCTTCTTATTCTTCATATTCTTCTTATTTTTCTAATTATTCTTATTCATTTTATTCTTCTTATTCTTCTTATTCTTCTTGTTTTTATTTTTCTTCTACATTCTTCTTATTCTTCTTATTCAACCTTTTCTTCTTTATTTTCATATTCTTTTTATTTATTTTATTTTTTTATTCTTCTTATTTTTCCTTATTCTTCTTATTATTTTTATTCTTCTTATTTTTCATACTATTCTTACTATTCTTACTTTTCTTACTATTCTTATTCTTTTTATTCTTCTTTTTTTTATTCTTATTATTCTTCTTATTTTCTAATTCTTTTTATTCTCTTTATTCTTCACATTCTTCCTATTCTTATTATTCTTTTTATTCTTCTTATTTTTCTTATTCTTCATATTATTTTTATTTTTCTTACTCTTCTCATTCTTCTGATTCTTAATATTCTTGTTATTGTTATTAATCTTTTTATTCTTTTTATTCTTTTTATTCTACTTATTCTTCTTATTCTACTCACTCTTCTAATTTTGTTTATTATTATTATTATTATTTTTTATTCTTCTTTTCTTTTATTCTTCTTATTCTTTTTATTCTTCTTATTGTTCTTAATCTTCTTAATCTTCTTATTCTTCTTATTCTTCTTATTCTTTTTATTTTTCTTATACTTTTTATTCCTTTTATTCTCCTTTTTTTCCAAATATTTCTTTTTCTTTTTTCTTCTTATTCATCTGATTTTTTATTCCTCTAATTCTTATTATTCTTATTATTCTTCTTAATCTTTTTATTCATTTTATCCAGCTTATTTTTATTACTATTCTTATTCTTGTTATTCTTATTATTTTTTAAATTCTTGTTTTTCTTATTATTTTTCTAAGTATTCTTTTTCTTATTATTCTACTTATTCTACTTATCCTTCTTATTCTTATTATTATTCTTATTATTATTCTTATTCTAATTATTCTTATTATTCTTATTATTCTTTTTATTTTTCATATTCTTCTAATTCTTATTCTTTTTCTTATGATTCTTCTTATTCTTCTTATTTTTATTATTCAACATGTTCATTTTATACTCATTATTCTTATTATTCTTATAATTCTTATTTTTCTTCATAATCTTTTTATTTTCATATTCTTTTTATTCTTCTTATTCGTCTTATTATGCTTATTCTTCTTATTCTCCTTTTTAGTTTAAGATTTCTTATTCTTTTTATTTTCTTATTCTCCTTAAATTTTTTATTCTTCTTATTATTCTTATTCTTCTTATTTTTCTTAATCTCTTTAATATTCTTGTTATTCTTATTTTTCTTATTCTTCTTATTCTACTTATTCTTCAAGTTCTTCATATTCTTTTTATTCTTCTTTTTATTCTTCTTTTTCTTATTCTTATTCTTATTCAATTCTTATTCTTCATATTATTATTATTATTATTATTATTATTCATCTAATGTTTTTTGTTCTTCTTATTCTTCTAATTCTTTTAATTCTTCTTATTCTTCTTATTCTTCTTATTCTTTTTTTTTTCTTTTTTTTTATTTTTCTTATTCTTCTTATTCTTCTTATTCTTCTTATTCTTCTTAATCTTCTTCTTCTCCTTCATCTTCTTATTCTTCATTTTTTATACTTCTTATATTTCTTATTCTTCTTATTTTTCTTATTATTCTTATTCTGCTTATTCTTCTTATTCTACTTACTCTTCTTATTCTTTTTATTCTTCTTATTTATTTATTTATTGTTATTCTAGTTATTCTTTTTATTCTTATTATTTTTCTTATTCTACATATTCTTCATATTCTTATAATTATTCTTATTATCCTAATTCTGCTTATTCTTATTATTCTTTTATTTCTTCTTATATTCTTATTCTTCTTATTCTTTTTATTATTTTTATTCTTATAATATTTATTATTATTGTAATTTTTTTTAATCTTTTTATTTTTCTTATTATTCTTATTTTTTTTATTATTCTTATTCTTATAATTCTTCTAATACTTCTTATTCTTCTTATTCTTTTTAATCTTCTTATTTATTATTATTCTTCTTTTTATTCTTCATATTCTTCTTATTTTTTTTATTCTTTTTTATTCTTCGTGCTCTTCTTATTCTTCGTATTTTTCTTATTCTTCTTATTTTTGTAATTCTTCATATTCTATTTATTCTTCTTATAATTCTTATTCTTCTTATTTTTTTTATTCTTCTTATTTTTCTTATTCTTTTTATTGTTCCTTATTCATCAAATTCTTCTTATTCTTCTTATGATTTTTATTATTCTATATTTTCTCATTCTTTTTATTCTCCATCTTCTTCTTATTCTACTAATTCTTCTTAATCATGTTATTCTATTATTGTTCTAATTTTTCTTATGCTTCTTTTTTTTTATTTTATCTTATTTTTTTATTCTTCATAATCCACTTTTTTTCATACTTTTTTTTATTCTTCTTATTCTTATTATTTTTCTTATGCTTCTAATTATTCTTATTCTTATTCTTCTTATTTTTCTTCTTATTCATCTTATTATTCTTCTTTTTTTTATTCTTTTTATTATTCTTATTTCTTTTAATTATTCTTATTCTTTTTTCTTCTTCTTATTCTTCTTATTTTCACATTCCTTCTTATTATTCTTATTTTCACATTCCTTCTTATTATTCTTATTTCTTTTAATTATTCTTATTCTTTTTTCTTATTCTTATTCTTTTTATTTTCACATTCCTTCTTATTATTCTTATTCTTCTTATCATCTTATTCTTTGTATTCATTTAATATTTCTTATTCTACTTTTTTTATAAATTTTTAATCTTCTTGTTCTTTTTATTTTTTTTTCTTATTCTTTATATTCTTCTAATTATTATTATTATTTTCTTATTCTTATTTTTCTTCTTATTTTTATTCCTCTTATTCGACTTATTCTTCTTATTCTATTTATTATTCTTATTAATCTTATTCTTCTTTTTCTTCTTATTCTTTTTATTTTTTTTTCTTATTCATTTTATTTTTCTTCATTTTCTTCTTATTCTTTGTATTTTTCTTATTCTTTCTATTCATCTTTTTTTATATACTTATTATTCTTCTTATTATTTTTATTTTTCATAGTCTACTTATTCTTCTTATACTTCTTATACTTCATATACTTTTTATTATTCTTATTATTCATATTATTCTCATTCTTCTAATTCTTATTATTCTTTTTATTATTCTAATTTCTTCTTATCCTTCTTATTTTTATTCTTCTTGTTCTTCTTATTCTTTTTATATTTATGATTCTCTGTATTTTTCTAACTCTTCTTATTCTTTTTATTCTTTTTATTCTTTTTATTCTTTTTATTCTTTTAATATTTCTTATTCAACTTATATTTCATATTCTCCTTCTCATTCTCATTCTCCTTCTCCTCCTTCTTCTTCTTATTGTTATTCTTCTTATTCTTCACATTCTTCTTATTTTTTTTATTCTTTTTATTATTCACTTTTTCTTATTCTTTTTATACTTATTATTCTTGTTATTCTTCTACTTCTTATTATTCTCCATCTTTTTCTACGTATTTTTGTATTATTCTTAATCTTCTTATTTTTTTATTTTTTTTATTCTTCTTTTCATTATTTTTATTATTTTTATTATTTTTATTATTTTTATTATTTTTATTATTTTTATTATTTTTATTCTTCTTATACTTGTTTTTCTTCTTATACTTCGTATTTTTATTATTCTTCATATTTTAATTATCTTCTTATTTTTCTTATTCTTCTTATTCTTCGTATTCTTCGTATTCTTCTTATTCTTCTTATTATCTATTCTTCTTATTCTTCTTATTATCTATTCTTCTTATTATCTATTATTATTATTATTATTATTATTATTATTATTTTTATTCTTCTAAAATTTATTATTTTTCTTATTCTTCTTATTATTTTTATTCTTTTTATTTATCATATTCTTCATCCTATTCTTATTTTTCATATTTATATTATTCTTCTTATTCTTATTATTTTTATTATTCTTATTTTTTTATTCTATTTATTCTTCTCATTCTTCTTATTTTTTTATCCTTCTTATTTTCGTATTATTCTTATTCTCTATATTCTTATTATTCTTTTTATTCTTCGTATTTGTTAATCTTCTAATATTTCTTATTTTTCTTATTCTTCTTATTTTTTCTCTTTTCATTCTTATTATTATTCGTATTCTTATTATTATTTTTAAACTTCATATTCTACTTATTCTTTTTATTATTTTTACTATTCTTATTCTTTTTATTCTTCTTATTCATCTTATTCATCTTATTATTCTTATTATTCTTATTCTTCTTATTCTTCTTATTCTTCTTATTCATCTTATTATTCCTATTCTTCTTAATATTCTTATTCTTCTTATTTTTTTTATTCTTCTTATTCTTCTTATATCTTATTCTTCTTATATTTTATATTATATTTATTCTTATTATTCTATTGATTCTTCTTATACTTCATATTCTTTTTATTCTTTTTATTCTTTTTATTCTTATTATTCTTATTATTCTTATTTTTTTTTCTCATTCTTCTTATTCTTTTTATTCTTCTTATATCATAAATTCATTTTATCCTTCGTATTCTTCTTATATTATTATTATTATTACTATTATTATTTATTCTTCTAATTTTTATAATTCTTATTATTCTTATTTTCTTCTTATTTATTTTTCATTATTCTTATTATTCTTCTTATTTTTCTTATTTTTGTATTTTAATTATTATTTTTATTATTATTATTTTTTCTTACTATTCTTATTTTTCTTATTCTATTATATTTTCTTATTCTTCTTATGATTCTTTTTCTTCTTATTTTTCTTATTCTTTTTATTCTTTTAATATTTCTTATTATTCTTATGTTCTTTTTCTCCTTCTTATTAGTCTTCTTATTCTTCTAATTTTTCATGTTTTTCTTATTCTTGTTGTTTTTTTTATTTTTTTTATTCTTAATTTTTACTTATTCTTTTTATACTTGTTCTTTTTCTTCTTATTTTTCTTTTTCTTTTTCTTCTTTTTCTACTTATTATTTTATTTCTTTTTTTTTATTTTTCTTAGATTCTTCTTATTCTTTTTATTCTTCTTATTCTTATTATTCTTATTATTCTTCTTTTTCTTGTTGTTCTTCTTATATTTCTTGTTTTTTACTCTTCTTATTTTTCACATTTT
Organism: Sapria himalayana; assembly: GCA_029783825.1. Lineage (NCBI taxonomy): Eukaryota > Viridiplantae > Streptophyta > Magnoliopsida > Malpighiales > Rafflesiaceae > Sapria > Sapria himalayana. The sequence continues at coordinate 1,806,789 of JAREIK010001381.1, read as the reverse complement.
TTTAATGTTCTATTCTTTTTATTTTTTATATTCTTCTTATTATTCTTATTTTTCTTATTCTTATTATTCTTTTTATTATTTTTATTCTTCAAATATTTATTATTCTACATATTATTCATATTCTTAGTATTTATCTTTTTCTCTTTACTCTTCTTATCCTTATTATTCTTTTTATTCTTATTATTCTTCTTATTATTCATATTTTTTTATTCTTCTTATTCTTTTATCATTCCTATTCTTTTTATTCTTTTTATTCTTCTTATTATTTTTATTCTTGTTAATATTTTCATTCTAGTAATTCTTGTAATACTTCTTATTCATCTTATTCTTCTTTTTTTTTCTTATTCTTTTTATTTTTCTTATCCTTTTTTTTCTTTTTGTACTTATTATTCTTTCTATTCTTTTTAATGTTCTTATTCTTCGTGTTTTTCTTATTCTTTTTATTCTTTTAATTGTTCTTATTTTTCTTATCCTTCTTATTCTTCGTATTTTTTTTATTGTTCTTATTGTTCAATTCTTCTTGTTTTTCTTATTCTTCTCTTTAATCTTATTCTTCTTATTCATCTTATTCTTCATAATTTTCTTATTCTACATATTTACTTATTTTAATTATTATTCTTATTCTTCACTTTTTCTTATTTTTCTTATTATTCTTCTTATTATTCATCTTCTTCCTTTTCATCTTATTCTCTTTACTCTTCTTATTCTTTATATTCTTTTTATTTTTCTTTATACTTCATATTCTTCTTATTCTTCTAATTGTTCATGTTCTTCTTGTTCTTCTTATTTATTTTATTTTTGTTATTCTTTTTATTCTGCTTATTATTCTTATTATTCTTATTATTCTTATTCTTTTTATTCTTTTTATTCTTCCTTATTATTGTTATTATTATTATTATTTTTTTAATTCTTCTTATTCTTCCTTATTCTTATTATTATTGTTATTCTTCTTATTCTTCATAATCTTCTTATTCTTCATTTTTTTCTTATCCTTCTTATTCTATTTTTTCTTCTTATTATTCTAATTATTCTTATTCTTCTTATTTTTCTTATTCTTCATATTTTTCTTATTCTTTCATTCTTCTTATTCTTCTAAATTATTTATATTCTTCTAATAATTTTTATTCTTCATATTTTTCTTATTCTACTTATTTTTTTTATTCTATTTATTCTACTTATTCTTATTATTCTTATTATTCTTTTTATTTATTTTTCTTATTATTCTTCTTATTATTCTTATTCTTCTTATACTTTTTATGCTTATTATTATTATTATTATTCTTATTCTTTTTATACTTCCTATTTATCTTATTCATATTATTCTTCTTATTATTCTTATTATTCTTATTCTTTTTATTCTTCTTATATATCTTATTCTTCTTATTCATCTTATTTTTTTATTATTCTTATTCTACTTATTCTTATTATTCTTTTAATTATTCTTTTTCTTCTTATTCTAGTTATTTTCTTATTCTTTTTATTCTTCATATTCCTCTTCTTAATCTTATTCTTTTTATTATATTTCTTATTTTTCTTATTATCTTCATTTTCTTCTTATTCTTCTTATTCTTTTTATTCTTCATATTTTACTTATTATTCCTATTCAACTTTTCTTTTTATTCTTATTCTTATTCTTCTTATTTTCATATTTTTTTATCCTTTTATTTTTCTAATTATTTTAATATTTCTTCTTCTTCATCTACTTATTTTCTTCTTCTTTTTCTTCTTATTCTACTTTTTATTTTTATTCTTTTTATTCTTTTTATTCTTCTTATTCACTTTTTTTTATTCTTATTCTTCTTATTCTTCTAATTCTTTAAATTATACTTATTATTCTTATTCTTCTTATTCTACTTTTCATCTTATTCTTCTTATTCTACTTTTCTTCTTATTCTTCTTATTCTTCTTATTCTACTTTTCTTCTTATTCTTCTTATTCTTCTTATTATTTCTATTCTTATTATTATTCTTATTCTTCGTATCCTATTATTCTTCTTATTCTCTTTTTTTCTTAATCTTCTTATTTTTCTTATTCTTTTTATTTTTCTTATTCTTCTTATTTTATTTTTCTTCTTATTATTTTTTCATTTCTATTCTTCTCATTCTTCTTGTTTTTATTGTTCTTCTTTTTTATCTTATTTTTGTTATTCTTCTTATTTTTCATATTTTTCTTATTCTTCTTATTGTTTTAATCTTCTTATTCTTCCTTATTCTTGTTTTAATCTTCTTATTCTTCCTTATTCTTGTTATTCTTCTTATTCTTCATAATCTTATTATTCTTCCTTTTTTTTATTCTTATTATTCTTTTTATTCTTCGTAATATTATTATTCTTATTATTCTTTTTATTCTTCTGATTCTTCTAATTCTTCTTATTTTTCTTAATCTTCTTATTCCCTCATTCTTCTTATTCTTTTTTATTATTTATTTTTTTTAATATTTTTTATTCTTTGTATCTTTTTATTCTTATTATTCTACTTATTTTTTTTATATTTCTATTTCTTCTTATTCTACTTATTCTTCTTATTCTTTTTATTTTTCTTATTCTTCGTATTCTTCTTAACCTTATTTTTTTTGTTCTTATTATTCTTATTATTCTTCTTATTTTTTTATACTTCTTATTCTTCTTATTCATCTTATTTTTTTTATTATTCTTATTATTCTTATTCTTTTTATTCTTTTTATTCTTTTTATTTTTTTTATTCTTCTTATTCAACTCATTCTTCTTATTCTTCTTATTCTACTTATTCAACTCATTCTTCTTTTTCTTCTTATTTTTTTATTCTTCTAATATTTCTTATTATTCTTTTTCTTTTTATTCTCCTTATTCTCTTCATTTTCTTCTTATTCTTCATATTCTACTTAATCTTCTTATTCTATTTTTCTTCTTATTCATCTTATACGTCTTGTTATTCTTCTTATTCTTATCCTTCTTATTTTTCTTATTCTTTTTATCCTCTTATTCTTATTATTTTAATCTCTTTTTTTTTCATTTTCTTCTTTTTCTACTTATTCTTTTTATTCTTCATATTATCTTTTTTTTTTATTTTTATTCTTCTTATTCTTCTAATTCTTCTTATTCTTCATATTCTACTTATAGTTCTTATTCTACTTTTATTCTTATTCTTCTTATACTTTTTGTTCATATTATTCTTATTCTTCTTGTTTTTTTTATTATTCTTATTCTTCTTAACCTATTATTTTACTTATTCTTTTAATATTTTTTATTCTTCTTATTTTACTAATTCTCCTTATTCTTCATACTCTTTTTATTCTTTTTTTTTCTAATTCTTATTATTTATCTTATTTTTCTTATTCTTCTTATTTTTTTTCTTATTCTTCTTATTATTTTTTTTCATCTTTTTTTACTTATTCTTGTTATTCTTATAATTCTTCGTATTCTTAATAATTTTCTTATTCTTCCTATTTTTTTATTCTTCTTATTATTCTTATTCTTTTGATTCTTCTGATTCTTCTGATTCTTCTTATTCTTTTTATTTTTCTTATTCTTCATATTCTTCATATTCTTTCATTCTTCTTATTCTTCTTTTTATTTATATTCTTCTAATATTTCTTATTCTTCGTACTCTTCTTATTCATATTATTCTACTTATTTTTTTTATTCTTCTTATTTTACTTATTCTTCTTATTTTTTTTTCTTATTCTTTGTATTCTTCTTAACCTTATTATTTTTCTTGTTCTTCTTAATCTTATTATTCTTCTTATTCTTATTATTCTTTTTACTCTTTTTTATGTTTTTTATTCTTATTATTCTTATTATTCTTCTTATTCTTCTTATTCTTATTATTCTTTTTATTCTTTTTATTCTTTTTATTCTTTTTATTCTTCTTATTTTTCTTATTCTTCTTATTATTTTTATTTTTCTTATTTTTCTTATTCTTCTTATTTTTCTTATTCATCTTATTTTTTTTATTCTTTTTATGTTTCTTATCTTCTTATTCATCTTATTCATCAAATTATTCTTATTCTTCTTATTTTTTTTATTCATCTTATTCTTCTTATTATTCTTATTATTTTTTATTCTTCTAATATTTCTTTTTCTTTTATTCATCTTATTTTTTTCATTCTTCGTATTCTTATTATTTTTCTTGCTATTCTTATTCGGCTTATTCTTATTATTCTTTTAATTTTTTTTTCTTCTACTACTACTTATTCTTTTTATTATTTATATTCTTCTTATTCTTTTTATTTTTCTTATTCTTCTTTTTTATTTTATTCTTCTTTTTTATTTTATTTTTCTTATTCTCTTTATTGTCTTCATTTTCTTCTTATTCTTCATATTCTACTCATATTCTTTATTCTACTTTTCTTCTTATTCTTCTTAAACTTCTTGTTCTTCTTATTATTCTTATTCTTCTTATTTTCATATTATTCTTATTTTTTCTATTCTTCCTATCATTTTATTCTTCTTTTTTTTTTAATATTTCTTCTTCTTCTTCTTCTTCTTATTTTTCTTTTTTTCTTATTCTACTTATTCATTTTATTATTTTCCTTTTATTTTTATTTTTCTTATTCTTCATATTCTACTTATTCTACTTATTCTATAGTTTTTCTTATTCTTCTTATACTTCTTGTTCTTCTTATTATTCTTATTCTACTTTTTTTCATATTATTTTTATTTTTCTTGTCACACCCCATTCCACAGGGGGTCCCATTCATTCCATCACGCAATACAATGTGCAATAAAATAACATTTTCTAAAATGTATAATACATTTTTTTTCCATTTTATTTGCTCAGTGGAATAAAAAAACACACAACATATTATTTAAGCCACAACTGGCTTCCTTCACATGTGCGATCCCATATGTGTATGTGTCATCTGCCCTGGACATGTACCTAAAAAAGGGTCCCATAACAGAGTGAGTAAAGCTTAGTAGAGGTTAACTCCTACAGAGTTACTCCATACCTAAGTGCACGATAAAACATTATGCATATATATATCAATGCCCATTCAAGTACAATGTTTATATGAATATAATTATGAATAAAATATTTATATGCCCATATTCATGAGTCCTAACGACTTCTTCACACATGCCGAAGCCGAGTGTGACATTATATATATATATATATATATCTATGTATGTATGTATGCATATCTATAGAAATATTTATTTTTTTGGAATTATTCCAAAAAATATCGACCTCCTTCAACAAACATATTGTATATTTCTCCGAATAAAATATAATTTTCTTTGAGTTACTCTGAGAAATATGGACCTCCTCTGAATAATATATTGGGCATTTCTCTGACAGAATATTTCTTTTCTTGGATATTTTCTAAAAATCACCGCGTAACTCATCCAGGATGTTGTTCCAATCCGAGTTTGTAAATTTATAATAGCCATGTTTTAGAAAAAATACCATGCAACTTAGTCTAGACGTTGTCCCAATTCGAGTTCGCCAAATACAATCTATATACCTTTATGTGTGTGTGTGTGTGTGTGTGTGTATCATGCACCCGCCTATGTATATGAAATATTTTTGTGCACATGAAATGTAATTATGCCATTTACGATTAAATGACGTTTTAGACACAACTATAACAATCCAAACTCAATTCACATGCACTAAATTTTACTAAACGAAACCCAAAAACTTTTTACAAATTAACCATTTCTAATGACATTTCTAACCATTCGAATTGAAATATAAAACATGATCATTTATAGCCTTTAAATAGAAAAAAAAATTGATAAGAGAAAACCACAACCTTTCAAAAAATTTCATGAAAACTTTATAAATTTGATGTCAAACTGAAGATCTCGTCACGTAGAGCAACTTTAGTTCCTAGACTATTTATTCTGACTCTAGAATAATCCATTACGATCAAAAGTAAAGCAAGTTTATATATATTTTTTCCTCTTAATAGTGACTCTCTCTCTCTCCCTAGTTTAAATTTCTTTCCTGTCAGGCATCATCCCATTTTCCAGATTGATGTTAGTTTTTTTTATTTTATTAAAAATTCTTATTATAATAATTTTTTTTGTCAGATGCCTAGACTGCGCATGCCCTACCACATGTTGATGTCGTGGCACAGTATTTTTGGTTTTCATTTTTTTAATTTTTATTTATTTATTCTAATAATTATTTAAATAATTTTCAAAAATAACAAAATTGACTTCCTTAGAATTTGATGAAATTTGTCACCCTAGCAATATTTTCCAAGATGAATTCAATAACAAAATCCCATTTTACCACATGCTGAGGTCATCATCCTTTATCAGCATAACTTTTCTATTGACTTGAGTTGTAAGAAGATGTTATCGTTTCAAATATACTTTCTCTAAGGTATCTCTAATCACATATGGACCCATGATGGATTTGTTTCCCACCTCGGCCCAACTAACTGGAGATAGACATAGCCTTCCATACAATGCTGCATATCATGCCATTTTGATACTTGCATGATAAATATTGTTATAAGAAAACTCGCCCAAAGGCAGATGTTCTTCCCAATTACCCTTGAAATCTAGACAACATACTAGCAGCATATCTTCCAAACTTTTATGGTTCTTTCCTGATTGATCGTCAGTCTGTGGATGAAAAGTAGTGCTCATTATCAACTGTGTTCCCATTACTTTCTAAAAACTCTTTCAAAAATGAGTTGTAAATCTAGGATCTCTATCCGATACAATAGATACCAGCACTCCATGTAATTGGATAATTTCTCGTATGTACAACCTGCACAATTCCTCATGTGTGAAGGTCATTCGTATTGCTAGAAAATATGCTGACTTTGTAAGCTGGACAATAATTATCCATACAGCATCATATTTTCATGATGTCCGTGGCAAGTGAGTCACAAAATCCATTGTGATATGCTCCCATTTTCACTCTGCTACCTCCAAAGGCAGGAGTAATCCTGCTGGCACGTGAGGCATCGTCAAACAAGATCCCCAATATGTCTATTCATCCCATTCCAGTAATACTAGTGACGAAGATCATTATACATCTTTGTGCCACCTGGATGTACTGTAAAATGAGAATATTAAAATTCTCTAAGAATCTCATCTCTCAATTCTACTATATGCAGAACTACAATCCATCTCCTAAACTGAAAGCTACCATCTATATGAATAGCCCAACCCTCATTGTATGTACTAGTCTCTACTTGATTCTTTATAGATAATAGTTTTACATCTTGTTTCTGCATCTCAATCACCTTATTTAATAGCGAATGTATAGCTACTAAATTATCAATAATACCCTAACTTTGACTACTATATTATAAGTTGAATCGTCCCACAGTTTCAAGCATATCCCATTCCCGCAAAACAATACTAGCTTGTGCACCTCGTGATTTCCGACTAAGTACATCAGCTACAATATTTGCCTTACCTGGATGGTAATGCAAAGTAAAATCATAATCTTTTAGATACTCCATCCATCGACACTGTCTCATGTTAAGGTCTCATTGTTAAAGATATATTTCAGACTTTTATGGTCTGAATATATCTCAAATTGCTCCCAATACAAATAGTGGTGCCATATTTTTATAGCAAAGACTATAGCCACCAACTCTATATCATGTGTGGGGTAATTCCTCTCATGATTCTTTTATTGCCTTGAACCATAAGCTACAACTTTCCTAGATTACATTAGAACAAATCTCAATCCATCTTTCTATGCGTCACAATATACTATATATTTCTGTCCCCTATCCAGAACTATCAGAATAGGAGCTGAAGTAAGTTTCCTTTTCAATTCTTGGAATGCCTTTTCACAATAATCAGTCCACTCATACTTGACTTCCTTCCTGGTCAATCTAGTTATTGCAGCTAACCCAGAAAAATTCTCAATAAATCTTCTGTAATACCCAGCCAATCCCAAAAAACTATGCATTTCAAAAACTAACTTTGGCCTCTCCCAACTCATGATTGCCCTGACTTTTTCAAGGTCCACTGAGATACCAGTAGTTGATACTACACGTCCCCAAAATTTTACTTGTGTCAACTAAAAGTCACATTTACCAAAATTGGCATACAACTTATGTTCGCTCAAAGTTTGGAGAACAATATGTAAATGATCTTCATGATCTCCTTCAGACTGAGAATAGATCAAAATGTCATCCACAAAAATCACAACAAAATAATCTAAATATGGCCGAAATATTCTATGCACAAGATCCATGAATGCTGCTGGCACATTCATTAATCTGAAAGGCATTACGATAAACTCAAAATGCCCATACCATGTTCTAAATGCTGTCTTAGGGATCTCAGCCTTCCTAACTTGCAACTGGTGATATCTAGTACGAAGATCTATTTTGGAAAAGAACTGTGCCCCTTTTAACTGGTCAAATAAATCATCAATCCTTAGTAATGGATATCAATTCTTTAGCATAACCCTATTCAATTGTCGATAATCAATGTACAGTCAAAGGGTTCTATCCTTCTTCTTTGCAAATAAAACCAGAGCATCCCAAGGTGAAGTGCTGGGTCTAATGAAACCCTTGTCCAACAAATATTATATCCGGACCTTGAGTTCTTGTAATTCAATCGGTGCCATCCTATGTGGAGTCATAGAAATGGGTGATGTACCAGGATGTAACTTAATACAAAAATTCACATTCCTATGTGGGGGTAATCCTGGTAATTCATCATGAAACTATCCTCCATTCACAAACTATCCGAGGAAGATCCATATTCAATGTCCCCTCATCTTCTAGGGTGAGACATGTCATCCAACCCATAAGTTGTCCATGCCATTTAGAATCACATATAGTTTAGGATAAAGCATCAAGCTTATCTCCCTGAAATACAACACATATATCATCCGGTGTGTGTATAATAATTCTTCTATGATCATTATTAATAACGACTCGATGTGCTGTTAACCAGTCCATGGTAAGAATTACATCAAAATCTAACATGTCCATGACTCTAAGGTCTTCCATAAGTAAAATCTTCAAGATTTCTAACTCACAATCTTGACATATCTGACTAATTTTCACCTTAGTCCCCAAAGGAAAAGTTACATGCAATAGCTCATCCAAGTTTTTAACTTCTAATCCCAATTCTTTCACATATGATGTAGAAATAAATGAATGTGATACACTAGAATCAAATAGAACTTTTGCCCATAAATGAAAAAGCAAGAAATTACCTTGTACCACTAACTGATCTATCCTCTCAATCTGTGGTGTAATTAAATAGACACACCCTTAGGTCCTCAAAGTCTCGGTTTGTGAGCTCTTGCCTTGACCTCGGGCCATGCCTTGACCTCTCTGGTATGCTTGTGAAGTAGAGAATATTTGTGGAATACCCTGAGATTGTACCCAATGCCTTGGACTTGTACTAGAGAAATGAGAAATAAACTATGTTTTTGTATTTCCCATGGATGGCTGGGATTATGATGTTTCATAATTCTAAGATCCTTGCTTCAGTGGATACTCTTATTTCCAATGTCCATGCTGATGACATAAAAAACAAATTTTCTGTCCAATTTGGCTAGAATTCCTAGTCCAACTTTAGCCTTGATAATCACGACATTATCCATGAATTCTTTGTGAGATAAATGGTCTCAGCCACTTTCTAGAAAAATATTGATTCTCTTTTCTCTTTTCGCTAGCACTTTCACTCATTTCCCAGATATTTCATGCATCCTTGACCTCTAGCTCGTTGGCTACAGCTATCTTAGCCATCAAATCTATATCTTGGATAAGAAATCCCATGATCTTGCCTCAGATAGAAAACTTTAATCCATATTTAAATTTTTGAACCTTAGACACATTAGTAGCCACATAATCATTCCCAAAATATGTCAACTTGATGAATTCAGCCACGTAGTCCAGTACCATCATATTTCTTTGTCTAAGTTCAAGGGATTTTCGGGCCTTGGCATGTCTAGCTGAAGTCAGAAAATATTTTTCCATAAAGAGTTGTTGGAATTCTTTCCATGTCATTGCCTCTATATTCTTTGAGGCCTTGATCTAATCCCACCAAAATTGGGACTCACCCTCTATCTGGAATGCTGCTAGCTGGATCTTTATAGCATTGGAAGTGATTTCTATTATATCCAAGATTTTATCAACTTGCTAAAACCAATGATCTTCCACCATTGGGTCCCCTCTCCCCATAAATGTTGGAGGATGATGTGCCTTGAAATTTTGGAAATTACTTGATCATTCTTGACCTCCAGCTGCACTAGTTTGTGCCAATCTTGCAACGGTGACACTCACAGCATCTATTAGAGCCTGTTGATCAATGAAGGATGGGGGTTGATCCTCATTTCATGGACATTCCTGGTGTCCTCATTCTTTACTTTCCATCTACATAAGTCAAATAATAATATAAGAATCACAGTTATTTCCTATTATTAGTACACATGCCAACTAATAATAAACTTTTCATTTTGAAAATAGTATTTCATTTCCTGAACCGCTAAGGTTATGTTTCTTTACCCTAGTATTTTTTTTCTGAGTATTATATATTTATATATCTAAACTTTCCTACCACATTACGAAACTTGTAACAATTTCTGAGTTATAGGTAATCGTATACCTAACCACTGATACCAAGCTATGACACCCCATCCTCCAGGGGGTCTCATTCATTCCATCACACAATACAATGTGCAATAAAATAAAATTTTCTTAAATTTACCATACATTTTTTTCCATTTTATTTTCTCAGTAGAATAAAAAAAACACAACATACTATTTAAGTCACAACCAGCTTTCCTTCACATGTGCGATTCCATATGTAGATCTGTCATCTACCCTAGACCTGTAAATGAAATGGGGTCCTGCAAAGGAGTGAGCAAAGTTTAGTAGAGGTAAACTTCTACAGAGTTACTCCCTACCTAAGTGCACGTAAAATGTCATGCATATATATCAACGCCCATTCAAGTACAATGCTTATATGAATACAATTATGGATGTAATATTTATATGCCTATATTTCTGAGTCTCATCGACTCCCTCACATATGTCGAAGCCAAGTGTGATATATTACACACACACACACACACGTGTGTGTGTGTGTGTGTGTATCTATAGAAATATTTATTTTTTGGAATTATTCCGAAAAATATGGACCTCCTCCGAAAAACATATTGGATATTTATCTGAATAAAATATGATTTTCTTGGATTTACTTCGAGAAATATGGATCTCCTCCAAAAAATATATTGGATATTTCTCCGACAAAATATTTTTTTCCTTGGATATTTTCTAAAAACCACCGCGTAACTCAGCCTAGACGGTGTCCCAATTTGAGTTCACAAATTTATAATAGCCATGCTCCAGAAAAAATACCGCACAACTCAGTCTGGATGTTGTCCTAATTCGTATTCACCAAATACAATCCATATACCTTTATATGTATATATATATATATCATGCACCCACCCATGTATATGGAATATTCCCGTGCAAAAGAAATGTAATTATGCTATTTACAATTAAACAACATTTCAGACACAGCTATAACAATCCAAACTCAATTCATGTGTACTAAATTTTACCAAACAAAACCCATAAACTTTTTTCCAATTAACCATTTTCAATGACATTTCAAACAATTCGAATTGTAATATAAAACATTATTATTTATAGTCTTTAAATAGAAAGAAATTCTGATAAGAGAAAACCACTATATTTCTAAAAATTTCATTAAAACTTTATAAATTTGATGTCAAACTGAAAATCTTGTCGCGTAGAGCAACTTTAGTTCTTAGACTACTCTATTCCGACTCCAAAATAATCCGTTACGAACAAAGGTAAATCAAGTTTATATATATATATATATATATATATATATATATATATATTCTCTACACAGTGACTCTCTCTCTCTCTCTCTCCTCAGTTTACTTTTCTTTCCCGTCAGGCATCATCCTATTTTCCAGATTTACGTCAGTTTTCTTATTTTATTTTATTAAAAATTCTTATTATAATAAATTTTTTTTTGTCAAACACCTCGACCGTGCATGAGCAGCCATGTGCTGATGTTGTGGCGTGGTCTTTTCCGTTTTTGTTTTTTTTTTAAATATTTATTTATTTATTCTAATAATTATTTAAATAAATTAAAAAAATAACAAAAATCTGATTTCCTCAGAATTTGACGAAATTTGTCACCCTAGCTATATTTTCCAAGATGAATTCAATAACGAAATCCATTTTATCATAAGGGTTCTAATATTTTTAGTTAATTTTTCTCATTACAAAATTACTATTTTACACCTTTTTTTCCAGAAAAATCATGTTATTTATTTTTTCATTTTTTTCGGGATTTCAAACTTCTTATTTTCATATTCTTCTTATTATTCTTATTATTCTTATCCTATTATTATTTTTATTCTTTTAATATTTTTTATTTTTCTAATTCTCCTTATTCTTTTTATTTTTTTTTATTCTTCTTTTTTTCTTATTCTTCGTATTTTTCTTATCCATTTTATTTTTCTTATTTTTCTCATCATTTTTATTCTTTTTATTTTATTTTTCTTCTTTTTCTTCTTATCCTTTTTATTATTATTATTATTATTATTATTATTATTATTATTATTTATTTTTCATACTCTTCTTATTCTTCTTTATTCTTATTAATCTTTTTATTCTTCTTTATTTTTTATTCCTTTATTATATCTTATGCTTTTTATATTTCTTATTCTCCTTATTCTTTAATGTTTTTTTTATTCTTCTAATTTTTCATGTTCTTCTTATTTTTTTTATTTTTTTTTTATTCTTCACATACTTATTATTATTATTATTATTATTATTATTATTCTTGTTATTTTTCTTTTTTAAAGGTTTGTTTTAATAATATTAGCCCTCTCTTTTGGTGGAGGAATACCCTTGTTACGAGCTACATTTCTACTACCCATTACCCTTTTATAGCCCCACTTAAACACTATATTTAAAATAAACATTAAAACCATATAACTTGATCTAATGGGCCCTATCTTAAATGCCGAGAACTCTTCTTTTTTGAGATTCCTCTAAGCTTGGAGAGCTTTGAATGCTTTTGCTCTTACTATTTATTCTGCTCCTCATCTGGTTATGAATGACATTCTATTTCTTCTCTTTCCCATAGGTTTTATAGGTTGTAAAGTTTTCTTTCAGACTCAGTCCAAGGCATTCTTTATTCTTTTAAAACTAGCTCCATGCTCCCTTCTTTTTTTGCTAAATCCTACTTCTGACTTCTCGTTCCTAGTCACCTGCATTCAAAACAACCCTACAAGCCCATCCCATATTCCATGTAGAATTTATAAGCCTCTTGACCCATTTCTCCTACTATCCCCTTCCCTTACAACACTATTACAACAACATAACTACATAAAAAACATTTCCATCAAAGATTTTGCTTTGTAGATCTTCCTCCTTAGCTTAAGCTTTTCAATAAATCTACATCTATAGGCCAGCTTTACTCTGGATCTTCTCTGCATCTACTCTGCTTTTCAGGGCCCATTACTTACTAACCTACATAATAATAGACCCCTTCCAGCCCACCCATATATCATATAGAAAAATTAAACTTCTCAATCCATTCCCCCCTCTTACCCCTCCCATGAAAGCACAGTTACAACATAATTGCTTATACTATTTCTCCATTTGAACCCTAATGTAAGGGAAGCCTATTCTATCTAGTATATTATCCATTTGATCCTATCTGGAATGGTCTCTCCATCAAACACTTGTGTCCCCCACCCTCTTCTACTAATTTATCTGCTAGCGCATTAGTCTCCCTTAACATGTGCTTTATTATACCAATCTATATATTTAACAAATTCTTATTTCTTTCTATCTCCTCCTCATGCCTCCATATTTTTAATTTTTTTGAAGCCAAATCTACCAATAAGGTTGAGTCTACCTGAACCTGAATATTTTGAAAGTTGTATTCTTTATAGATATGAAGTCCTTTAAGCAAGGCATGTATCTTTGGATGCAATGCTGATTAAGCTTTCCCCCTCCTTGTAAATGCTTTGAGTATCCTCTCTTCCCTGATCTTTTATCGCTCCTCCCTCACCTGCCGCACCAATTTCTCTATGGAAACTTCTATCCATGTTGAGCACTAGCATCCCTTGAGTGGGCTTGATCTATGCAAAACTTTTTATTCCTAGTAGTTTTTTTTAATGTTACTGTTTATTTCCATATTTCTGACTTTTATATTGATTAATAGTTGAAATGATTGAGCTTTCATTTTTTATTTCCGCTAAATTATTTTTAGTATTCATTGGGATTCCTTCGAACCTACTATTATTTCTAGCTTTCCATAAGCTCCAAATTACTATATGTGGCACATGATTTCTAACCCATTTCAACATTTTGTTTTTCGTATTCTTTTCTCTCCAACTATTAAGTCTATCTTTTAGAGCGAGTTCCTTATTTCTTATTTGTGCCATTGCTTCTAGATTATTCCATACCTCTATCACGATCTTCTCATTTGAAAATAGGTGATTTATGCTCTCTACCTCTATTTCTTATTTGTATACTCTCATCCATTAGAATAGTATTTGTAAGGACTTTCCACATGAATGTATTAATCTTCTGTGGGTTCTCTTTATCCCATGCACATTTGAATATTAGTTGCTGTTGACTTTTATTTCTCACTAGCATTTTTGTACTATTTAGAACTTTCCTTGTGCATTTAAGGTCCATTTCCACCTGCTTTTGATCAGTGTAGCATGATTTTCTACTATGTTCTACTGCTTTAACATTTGTTTCCAGCTTTTTGTAGCCTTTTTGAGTCGATAAAAGCATTGTTTCCTAATCCATATTTGGCTCTTATAAATTCAGCCCAAAGACTTCTATTTTCTTTAAGCCTCCACCAATTTTTACAAGCCCAGGCTTTGGCCATATCATTTAATATGATAAATCTTAACCAAACCTCCTCCTTAGGATAACTTACATCCTTCCATTTTCTTTAATGCAGCTTTGGTTTTCCTTCTTTTTTTCCCCATTGAAAATTTGGCAACTCTTACTCTAGCTTTTTAATAATCTTTTTTGGAGGTTGAATTGACATGAGAATGTGTGCTAATGAACCTTGAAGCACATGTGAGATTAAAGTCATTCTCCCTGCCATGCTTAGTAGGTACTCCTTCCATCCGGTTATCTTTCCTCTTTTCTTTTCTACCAGGAAGGATATGTATTCTTTTCTTACCCTTTTTTCATATATCGGGCATCCCAAGTACATTAATACTCCTTTCTTTTGGGCAAAGTTTGTGGCTCTTTTAATTGTTTGAAAAACCTTTTCAGGCACTTTTTTTTGCTAGTATAAATTGACATTTTCTTTTATTTAGCAATTGTCCTACTTCTTCTTCTAGCGTCTGAAATAACTTCATCATATTTCCAATAGATTTGCTGCTAGCATTTGTAAATATTATCACATCATCCGCATATGCCATACATCCCACCATTGGAGTGTTAATTACATGGCTGCTTAAAGGTTAATTTTTTTCCCACTCTCATTCTTTCTTTTAGGTTTAGAATTAACAATTCTAAGTATTTATTAAAAAGAGAGGGTGAGAGTGGGCCCCCATGCCTTTAACCCCTTATTGGTTTAAACTTTCCACCTACTTGCCAATTTATAAGAATTTTTAACCATCCACTCGATATACATATGTATATCAAGTCAATCCAAAATTCTGAGAATCTCATTTTCCTCATTACATAACATAACATATCCCATTCCACTCTATCAAAAGCTTTTGATAGATCTAGTTTCATTGCCATGTTATGTCATCTTGCTTTTGCCCTAATCTCCCTTATCATTTCTGAGGCCAGGTTAATGTTTTTCATTATTAACTTGTTCTTAACAAAACCCATTTGCTCAGCTAAAATAATGTTAGGAAGAATATTGCTTAGTCTATTCTGAAGCAATTTTATCAAAAATATTGTATACCATATTGCATAAGCTAATTGGCCTATAGTCTTCGCGGTTTAGTGGATTTTCCCTCATTGGTGTTAATACTATGAAGGAGCTGGCCCATGTTTTGTATATCTGCCCCTATAAATATTGATGAGATAGCTAGAACCAAATCCTTCTTGATAATATTCCATCTACGTTGAAAAAACCCATTGTTTCAGCCATTCGGTCTTGCTGCACTTTCTTTATTAATGCTAAAATCTACCTCTTTTACCTCTTCTTCCTATGGGAATTCTACTAACCTTTTGTTGTCCTCTTCTGATACTTTAGGCTCTATCGCTTGCATTAATGAGCTACCCCTTTGCATAATTGCCCTGCATAGATGTCTTTTAAAAAATTCTTCCATGGTATTTTTTATTTCTTCCTCCTTCTCTACCTATTCTCCATTAGAGATTCTTAATCCTTTAATTTTTTGTTTTTATGTTCTTATTTTTGCCGTTGTGCAAAAAAAATTTTGTATTCCTATCATCTTCTTTTAACCTCTTGATTTTTGCTCTTTGTTTCTAGAAAACATTTTCCATGTGTAATCTAAGTCTCAATTCAGCCTTCACTCTACTTACCTAACTTATATTTTCCTTTTTTTGATCCCTTCTCATAATTTATTTACAGTCTAGCTACCTTTTCCTCTCCCTCCTGGATCTTATTGCTATTCTCACAAAAACTTCCTTGTTCCATACCCCAAGAGTTATTCTTAGTCTGTGCATCTTAGTTGCTAATATTTGTAAAGGGTTGCCCGATACTGGTTTTACCCATGATTCTTTGACTACCTTGTCAAACATTTCATGTAAGCCCCACATATTCTAAAATTTAAAGCAATTCGATCTTCTCTCACTTTTTTGAAATATTAGGAGTAGCAGGCTATGGTCTAAACATGTTTTGTTTATATGTCTAGCCCCTATACCTTTGAACTTTTCCATCCATTTTGCATTATACAAAACTCGATCTAGCCTAGTCTAGATTACTCTTTTTTCCATTTATTACACCATGTGTACTTTGAACCCATGAAGTTTGCCTCCATTAGATTTGCATTTGCAATTGCCTCATTAAAATGAGCTATTGCTTCCACATCATGAGATTTTCCACCTTTCTTTTCACTCAAATTTCTTATCACATTGAAATCTCCTTCAATGATCCAAGGAAATATCTTTGCTACTAACTCCTTCATCTCCTGCCATAAGCTCTTCCTATCCTCTTTTGCATTCTTTGCATACACTGTCGACAATATTGTGTTTGACTATTTTCTGATTTTAAGAGTAACTATTTGATTAGATTCTTTTATGATTTCAATGTCTAATTAGCATCCCACATCATCCATAACTTGCCACTATAGAATGCAAACGCCTTCCCCAAGCCCACTATCTTTCTATATGTTATTAGTTGACTTATGTCCACCATTGGTTCAACAATCATTATAATTTTTATTTTATGCATTTTAATAAGTTTTTTAAGTCTATTTGTCAAAAAACTATTTGCTACTCCTCTAATAATCTAGTAATGAAAATTATCCATTATATGTGAATCTAGCTTGTGCCCTAGTTGTACATTTTGATTCATATTTCATATTCAAGTATTTTATTATATTTCTTTGTGGTTTACTTGAGCTAGGTTACACGTGCTCAGGCTCACTTCATAAAATCTTTTTATCTTTTCCTAAGTACATTCACATAATTTTAATTGTTTCCATAGCATTTTCCATGGTACAAGGCCCTTTTTCCCTTTACCCAAGGCTAAATCATCTTGTGACCTATTTATGCCTAGCTTTTGAGGCACCTTATTTGTATTTAGAAAGTTGCAACTTTTAGACTCTGACTCAAATTCGGAGAGGAGATCATCTTTCGACAATCTATATTCCTCCTCTATCTTCCTATCTATTTTTCTATCTTTTTTGTTCACCCTTCTCTTCCCTACAGCCCCTACTCTGTTCCTTTCTTCTGCTTCTACACATTTTCTTTCTCCTTCTCCTCCAAAGAAATCCCATCCTAACCTATCTAGATCCCATCTATAATCACTGCTCCTTTGTACCCCCTTTCCTACCCTTTCAAACCCCCCCCCCCCCCAGCCTTTTTCTATACTTTTTGCCCATCCTCCCTTTCTTCTGCCCCTTCTACCTCACTCTTTCCTAAGCTCTCACCTTCTTCTGCCCAATTCCCATTCTTCTCCCACTTCTCTACCTATTCCTCATTCTATGATAGCTCATTCTGTATAAACTCATTGTGCAGAACCTTTCTTCTACCCCTACAGCCTCAACTTTCTAATCTTTCCCCTTTGTATGCTTATATGTCTTCTACATTATGTGAAAAGTCCTTATCTGGCTCCACTCCTTTCTGCCTCTTCCTAACCAACATATTTTTAAACCATTTCCTCACTACTACAATCTTTAATCCCTACTTCCTATTCCCCCTTGCTGTGCATTCATTTCCCTCATGCCCCATTTTTTTATAGTAATTATAGTAGCAAGGTGTAGGGGTGGGCAAAAAAACCGATCAAACCGATACCCGAACCAAAACCGATCAGTCCGAACCGAAAAATTAGGTTAACCAAACGGATGGTTTAGGTTTAGGTTTTTTTTAATTTTTTTCGGTTTAGGGTTCGGATTCGGGTTTTATCCAAAAAAAAACCATGGACACCGGTTAACCGAACCGAACCTTAGACATATACTTGTTTTAATATTTTACATTCAGTCATAAGTTATAACCCAAACTCAAACCCAAACAAACCCATTGGTAGCCCTAATACTCTCTCATTTTCTAACATCTCCATCTCCTCTCTCGTGCAAAGAACGGCTCCTCTTCTCAGCCTCCTGCGTGCCCTCCTCTAAGTAGACAACAATTTTGTTGTTGGACAGCAAATCTGCCTGAGAAAGAAGGACGGCTTGATGACGGCTGGTAAAGATTGATCGGTTTTTAAGTAGAGAAAGAGATTATGTGGGTTCGTGGGTGGTGCTTGGTGGTGAGTTGATAGTTATTGATGGTGGTTTTCCAATGTCTTGTTAGATACTATCATACTGTGGAGTAACGATTAGCTGTAATTGGAAGGGCAGCCCGCCACTACATGGATGCAGATTTAGGAATTAAATGTGTGATCTAGGAATTATGTCACCTTTTTCTTGCAGATTTAGGACCCCTACGAAACTATCCTGGCTCTCCATTTCTGCCATCTGATTCAGAAATTTTGCTTGATTCTCCAGAGCACGAGGACATAGGTAATGAGGATTGCATATATGTTATCTTGTGTATAGCCTTTTCTTTTTAGTTTCCTTTGCTGTTTCTTGCTTGATGAGTATTCAGAAATTATAGAAAAAAATTCTGTTTTGCAATAAATATATGTGTATTTTGTCAATAACACTGATGGATCTATCCTTGCAACAGTGGAGGAATTTATGCTTATGTTATTTAACTTGGCCTTATAATTTACCTTGTATATATTCCTGCCATCCATAACAGTACTTTCAAATCATTGACATTGGATTGATTTTGAACTCTACTTGCATGAGTAATCAATAGTAACACCAACATTTTAGAAGTTTAGGTAAAGTGAGGGAACATTAGCACTAGCCATCACATGAGTGGTATGGCACAAAGACATTGGTCAAAGCCTAAAAATTGAAACTTTTAATGCTAAGAACTCATGTTCTGAAAAATAAAAATAAAATGCCTGTGGGTAGATTATATTATTCCTTTAGCAAGAAAACAAGAGAGAAGATCAACAGAAACCAGTATTATTTTGTGCTTGGGGCATTGGCAGAAAAAGGGTCCATAAAATGTGTACCCAGTTGAGAGTAAAAATTGATTTTGAAAACATGATAGATGTTGGAATAGACGGGGGTGGTTGTATATAAGGTAGTGGATGAGGTTTAGAAATTATAGGGCCAATGAGAACTGAAAAGGTGATTGATTATATTTTATTTATTTATTTATAATAATAATTCTGATTGATTGATTATCCTTGCAAATTTATAGAAAAAAAATTCTGTTTTGTAGTAAATAGTTATTTATTGTACTAATTGACTAATTTTTATTTGTATGGTTTTGTTAATTGTTATCAGATGTCTAGTTCTACTGAATCGGTTTCAAGTACTCTTCCCGACGCTTCAAATTTAGAAAATGCTTCTATTCCCTCAAGTGATAACCAAGCTGCAATAAAAGCACATACTTCTAATGATGCTACTACAACTTCAAAGGGGCGTAAAAGAAAATCATGGGTCCGGGATCATTTTGACAAGAATGATGACAAAAATGATCCAAGAGCTAAATGTAAGTATTGTGCTAAATCTCTTGCATGTCCTTCAACTAGTGGTACTAGTTGTTTAAGCAATCACTTGTCTAGGTGTAAACTCTATCCTTATAATGTTGACAAGACTCAAGCAACCTTAGCTTTCTCACCTGCACCAAAGTTTAATGAGGTAGGAATAGAAAATTTTCTTGCTAATTGGAAGTTTGATCAAGAAGAGTGTATAAAGTGGCTTGCTAGGATGGTTATTATTGATGAGTTGTCTTTTAATTTTGTGGAGCATGAGGGGTTTCGTTCATTTTGTCGTGTTATGCAGCCACGTTTTCTAGTTCCCTCACGTAGGACTATAGGAAGAGATTGTTATAATATTTATATGGAAGAGATGGATACATTAAAAAAGGTTTTTAAGAAGTTGTCTTCTAGAATTTGTCTCACAACTGATACATGGACATCCATTCAAAACATGTCTTATTTGTGTCTTACTGCACACTTCATCGATGATGATTGGAAATTGCATAAAAGAATTATTTCTTTTTGTCCTATTGCTGGTCATTCTGGGGAAATAATCGGTATGGCTGTTGAGAGGTGTTTGCTTAATTGGGGGATTGATAAGGTTTTTACTATAACTGTTGATAATGCATCTTCAAATGATACATGCATAAGATATATGAAAAGAAGGCTAAATAGTTGGAAGGGAAGTGTCCTGCAAGGTGATTATTTACATATGAGATGTGTTGCTCATATATTGAACTTAGTTGTAAATGATGGCTTAAGTTAATTAGATGACTCCATTGTGAGGATTAGAAATGCAGTGAAGTATGTGCGATCTTCTCCTTCTAGAGAGCAAAAGTTCAATAATTGTGTAGAAAAAGAGAAGATAGAGAGCAAGAATCATGTATGCTTAGATGTGGAAACAAGGTGGAACTCAACATACATGATGAAAGAAGCAGCCTTGAAATTTCAGAAGGCCTTTGACTTGTTGGAGGTCACCGATAACAAGTATGTTTCAGAACTTTTGATGAAGAAAGGTGTACCTACTAGTGAAGATTGGGAGTATGCTAGATCATTGTTGCCTTTTCTTAAGGTTTTCTATGACACTACTTTGAGCTTTTCTGGGTCGCTTCATGTGACTAGTAATGAATACATGAAGAAGATTTTTGGTCTTGGCTTGATGATTAATTCAAAAGTTGAAAGTGATGATCCTAGTTTGAAAGAAATGGCTTTGAAGATGAAGGCAAAGTATGAGAAGTATTGGGCAAACATTGACAATATCAATGTTTTCTTATTTATTGCGGTGATTCTTGATCCTAGGTGTAAGTTGGAGTATGTAAATTGTTTAATTGATAATTTTTATTATGACAAGGATACCGCAAACAAATTAAAAGAGAAGGTGAACAAGGTTTTAGAGTCATTATTTCAATTTTTTGGTGCATCTCAACTTTCACAAAGTGTAGAAAAAAGTGGAGAACAACAATTGGTGGATTTGAGTTTGGAAAGTGATCTTCAAGATGTAGCTCAATATGTGGATTTCATGTTCAAGAAGCAAAAAATAGACCAAGACAGTTTAGATTCCAAATCTGAACTAGATAAATACTTGAATGATGCTCATGAGATTTCTCAATCTTGTTTCGATTTGTTGGGTTGGTGGAAATCAAATGCAAGCAAGTTCCGCATTCTTTCTTTAATAGCTAAGGATGTGCTAGCTATGCTTGTGTCTACCGTTGCTTCAGAATTAGCTTTTAGCACCAGAGGTCATGTGCTTGATTCATTCCGAAGTGCTTTAACTCCCAAACTAGTTGAAGCTCTCATCTGTGCCCAAAATTGGTTGAGAAGTTCAATTCAGCCTATATATCTTGATAGCATCTTGGAACAACTCAAGTCAATCTCTATAGGTGATTTTTTTTTGTATTTTGTTGCCTTGAAAACTATACTTCCATAATGAAATTAGTATCTCATTTAATTTATTTCTATTTTTTTGTAGAGTCATCTTGTGTCACCGATGATCATCCTCTTTGCACAATTGATGATTAAGAAGATTTGAAGATATACAATACTTGTCAGGATCGCCTTTATGTTTATGAGATATTGTACACTTCAAATCAATGATTTGAATTTGTGAATTTTTTTCATGTTATGCTTGTTAAACACATTGAATATTTTATGTTTCAGTTGCTGTTATGCTTTAATTGGATTTGTTGGAATTTTTTGTTGTTTCTGCAGTTTTCTGCAGTTTTTACTGTTGCTTATGTAGCTTTTATTACTATTTCTATAGCTACTATTTCTGCATTTTACTGCATTTTTCTATTGTTATTTGCTGCTATAATTTTCAGCAGTTTTTTAGGCTTTAAACTGCTATTTTCTATAATTTTATCACTGTATTTTGTACTTCCATTTGCTGCATGTTACTGTTTCTGCAGTTTATGCAATTTCTGCAGTTTTAACTGCTGTTTTGTAGATTTTACTGCTATTTCTGTAGTTTTTACTAGTTTTTTTTTGAGTTTTTACTGTTTTTTTATGTTTTAACTGCAGTTTTCTACTACTGTTTGCTGCTGTAATTTTCTGCAGTTTTTTAGGCTATTTCTTGCACTTTTATTCCTGCTATTTGTTGTATTTTTTGCTACAATTTTCAGCAGTTTTTAGGCTTAAGGTTGATTTTAATGCAAGAAAAATGTACATATTTTATGGATGTAAAAACTTAATATTGTAAGACATAGCAATGCAGTTTTTTTAGTAAAATTGATGATTTAGTGTGCTTTATATTTATTTTTTTATGGTTAAAAAACTTTAAAATAATGAAAATATGTAAAACGGTTAAAAACCGAAAACCGAAATACCAAACCGTATTTTAACGGTTAACCGATTTAACGGTTAACCGGTTTAACGGTTTAGGTTTACAATATTAAAAACCGTTTAGTAATGGACTGGTTTCCTAGTAGGGGTCATGGACCGGTTAACCGGTCCATGCCCACCCCTAATAGAGTCATATATTTATTTAACTACAAGGTAATCATGCATTCTATTTATCCAAATAGAATAATTAGTCATGGTTAACTTTATCATTATAAAATAATAAGTCATTAGGGTCATTAAACTTATTATTTATCATTATAAAAATAACAAATCACAATACAATAATTCTAAAACTATTTAATGTAATGAAAATAAAATTCAAAATACAACAATGCAAAATTGAATAATATATGCTAACAACTTTTTCACAAGTTTATAAAGTACAACACAAAAAAATATATTTTGGATTAAAATAAATTATATAGGATATAAGTTCTAGAAATCTAAAATCTAGTACACGCATATAAAAATGGAATATGGGGGTAAATACTCTAGATCTTTTTTAATATAATTTTTTAGGTGATAGCATTAGTTCATCAGATTTATGGGTCATAATCAACAATGTGGTTGCATCTCAATTATTGGATCAAAGATGATATTTTGTTCATAGCTTTTCAAATTTCCAAAGTTGTTCAAGTTTTGATTTCTCATGATATACAATTGCACAAAAATTGTACACAACAACAACAACAATAGCTTACACACAAAATATATAGAATTGTAAATAAAAATATGATTATATATATATATAATTTGTACACAAATTACACAAAGAATATATATTACACATCATTACACACATTAAACACACTAATTGTAATTTAAATATAAGTATATAAATAAATTGCAATATTCAAACCAATGTGAGGAGGAGAGAGAAAAAAAATATATAGTCTCTTAGTTTTTATAAGCCTCAATGCAGAAAAAAAAATGCAACCCCTTATTAGCTTTTATAACTTGCAATTGCAACACATGGCGAAAGGGGAGGAGAATATAAAATGCTTAAACACTTTTTCCATAATGTTTCTAACAAAAATGCATGCACATGAAAAAACTACACACCAAAAACACCAAAAACACCAAAAAAACCCCATTAAAAGCATGATGTTTTTCGTTAAAATGTGACGGGACACTCCCCCCAACCAAAAAACACTATGTGTGCCCTCATGTGAAAATAAAAGTGTTCCTATTTGTGCACCTTTTTGTTTTTTTTTTAAATTTTTTTTTTTGATAAACAAAATGCGAGATTTTATTCCATAATCTTGGTTTACCATACACCATGCTTTCAAAAGAACAAAACTTTGAAAAAAAGGACTAGCCTACCAAACTTGGGCAGACCTAATATGTCTCATATTCATTTTTTGCCCAAATATGATATAATATTGCCACATATATGACTTTTTGTATGTTATTTTTGAAAAGTTATAGACAAAATCCTTACACACTTTTAAGTACTCAAAATAGAGTACATACTATTTGACATTCAAATTTAGGACCCATTTGATAAAACTGAAGAAATTAAGTGCTAAAAAATTAAGTGCTGAATTTAAAAGTATTGAATTTGTATTGAAAAAATATTTGATAAATGAATGAAAATTGAATGCTGAAAATATTAATTTTATTTGATAACTTTAAATGCTGAATGCTAAAAATGATATTTTTTTGTATTTTTATCCTTATTATTAATGTAGTTCATTATAATAAAATTAAATAGAATTTATAATAAAATATGATTTCTCAGTGCTATTGTTAATATTAATTTAAAAGAAATTTAAAATAAACATGATTTCCATTATTATATAACAAAATCTAAAAAAAACATAAAAATGTTTACAAAAAAACATAAATTAATTTGCAACAAGTTGATTTACTATTTCCTCTCTTAAATTAATCATGCAAATTTGATCAGCTTGTACAACTCTTCCTCTAACTTGTAGTAGACATTCATGATCATTTTGAGGTGTTTTTGAATTTTCATCATAATCATTATCACTCTGCTCTATAAAACATCAGCAATACTTAATTTCCGGATATAGTTATATATAGATATGCAAGAAATAATAATGTTTCTTTGTACTTGAAAAGGATATGGTATTATCCTTTTTAGGATTAGAAAATGAGCTTTCAAAATACCAAAAGATCACTCAATAACATTCCTCACTTTGACATGTGCATAATTGAATATCTCTTCTTTTGTATGAGGTTGGACATCATTATGAAAATTAGGCAACCAATATCATGCATTACGGTAAGGTGCCATAAACCCTTGAGTATGTGGATATGCAGCATCACAAAGATAATATTTATCTACAAAAAATTTATTTTAAAATTAATTATGATTTTATTAAAAAAAACGAGAAGAGAATAATGCTTACCTGGTGGAGGTATTAAAGAATTATTTTCTGGATTACGCATAGTCTCTGATAAAACTCTTGAATTATGTGCTACGTCTTCCCATCCAGCCTAAAGAAATATAAAAATCATATTGAAGTCACATATTGCTAGAACATTTTGATAACTTTCTTCTCTTCCTCTTCCTCTATAAGGGACTTGTTTGTCAGATGGTATTACAACATTAATAAGCATCTCGTCAAGTGCACCAATTTCACCCTATTCATTAAAAAAAATATCAATATAATAATAATTATAACAATAACATGAACACTAATAATATTAAACATGTAATTTATTTACCTTGAACACTTCCCTTAATTATTGATAAAGATGATTTTTTATTACTTCATTAATCGGGATAGGCACAATCATCTCTATTCCGAAGAGAAGCATTAACTCTAGTACTTAAAATTTTTAACACAAGTTAACTTAAAATATTAATCAATCAGCTCCAAACTGTTTTTTATCAAACGCACTTAAAATTTTAAACCATTGAAAATTTTAATTTTAAGTTGGCTGAATTTTTTAAGTGCGTTATCAAACAAAACCTTAGTGTTTAATTTATTCCTAAATTATACTACAAAAATCTATGTCAAAAAAATATGATTTCTAGTTTCAATGTTGGAGTAGAATTCACATTTTGCATCATTCATATATAATATAAGTTGTACTTTGTTCAAAGCTTCCTTAACTTAGTCAACTAGAGTATAGGTGTCCAAATGGGATGGTGGGGCATAACATTGCATGGTCCTCAAAAACAAGCCCAAGACATGGTCCAACATGTCTGAAACCATACTTAAAATAGTGTTGGACAAGCCTCGTGGCATGACTCATGTCATGTCATGCCATGCTTTCTAGCCCACGTGTCACAAATGATGATGTAGCACGACATGATTTTTTATCCCAACTAGTTTTGGCCATAACAAGCAAACCTAGAATAAACTAAACTTTTCTAGACATGGTACTGGTGAGCACCCATGCTACCCAAGCTAGCTTGGGTTTGAGTCATGTTTGTTGCTTGATTGTGGTGGGGGTTAGCATGACCTGACTTGACCCAACATGATTTAGAATGACCCATGATTGGCCTATTTGACAACTCTAAGCTAGAAAAAAATGATTTGCTTCAGAATATGATTTTGAACCCGAATATAATTAATCTAGGTTATTTTTTCTTTATGTGTTACAACTTTGCTACGCTGCCTAATTTTTAGAATTAAATAATGTTCCAAAATCTCATGGAGTGAGAGTCTCCCTTCCAACAAGTCCCATAGGTATATAATTCACATAAGTAGTAAAGTGAATTTTCATTCAAATATATATCCCAAATAAATTGTATAGGCAATTTGATCATCCAATGATGAGTAAACTACTCTTTTAGTTGAAAAGATAAATTTGAGTTTTTAGTAAGATTCATAAATTTTATGGTTGGTTTTTTTTTATTTTTCATTATGGATTGTCTAGAAAGCTTGATTATTATTGTGCTTAGTTAAAGAATGAATGTTTGACTTCTGTGAAAACATCATAATATCCTAATGGCATATAAGGTGGTTGTCAACTATTGGGTCTTCCTCAATGATGATCCCATCATAGTTGTCCAATGGTACTTTTAAACTAAAATGAAAAATTATCCATACTCAAAGATCATTCACAAATCTTGAATTTTAGGCAATCCATCAATTACCCTTGATGATTTCTTCATATATGTATTCTCATTCTCTAACATCTTGTGTGATAAAGACATGAACTATTTTGGTATTAAATGCATTTGCACTTTCAACTTTGTAAGTGTCATACCTTGCATAATCAATATAAGTTTTCTCTTAGATCTCATTAGTATAAGTCATATAATAGAAAGTAACTCACAAGAATATCACTACCTTATGAGTCACCTCTACTTGTGCATGTCTCATGGCTTGCCTGTCATCATCTATCATGAAAACAGGCTACTCATATACTAAAGCAAAAAATATTAAAAGAATATTTTATAAAATTATCACATCAAATGAGGGTCAATTTTTCTAAGATATGCACAATAAATGAACTTATAAAAGTATTCATGCTTTCAGATTCATAAGCACAATACTCACATGATTAAATTTAGCTCAATGTCAAATTTTGACATTTAGGTCTGACTCACACATCACAATAGGAAGGATTGTTACTTCTTTTTTATTATTATATGTGAGTATGCTTCATGACTTACCTATTACTATCCACCATGATAATACACATAAATACACGAATAGTAAAACTTTAATTTTAGTTTTACATGAATACTACATCTATCAATAACCAAAGCATAACATAATCAAAATACAAAAATCCATGAATTAAGCATCCATCACTCAAAATAAAATGCATCAATCCTAGAACTCAATTTAGCCTAGCATTGAGGAGGAATTCATATGAGATAATAAGAAATATATCTCATAAAATTTTGGGTTCCTAATGACAACCCTCAAGAATGTCTAGGAATCAAAGCCTAAACTTATAATTCTTGTTTGAGCACCTCGGATATACCTCCTAGGTTGAAGTTGAAATTCTTATCCCACTAGGATTTATGCTTGTGCTTTATATTATCTCTTTGCTCATTTATCTTTCTTAGGTTTGGGTGAATTTTTACTCTCCAAACCCTAACTTTTCATCATTTTCTCATGGTCTTAAATTATATCTTTTTTTCTCATTATTTTATGTTTTCATACTTGAATGTTTAGATGTGAAAATAAAGTGGAAAGTCGCAACTTTGAAAAAATGCCATGACTTTGCCTCTGTCTCTATAACACAAATTTATGTCACTAGGAATAAGTTATAGATCTAGTTTTTTAATGCTTTATATTATCATGGTGTTTGAAATGGCCATGACTTATATATTTCATCTATGTAATACAAAGTTATAGTACTAGGAAAGAGCCACAACTTTAGTATCTCTCTTACATCATATTATCGTAGCATTGGAAATAATTATAGTTGTGCATTTTGTGTCTATAACACAAAGTTGGGACACTAGGAATGACCATGGTTTATGTATTTCATTTCTATAACTCAAAGTCATGATATTGGGAATGAGCCATAACTTTGGTCATATCTCAAGAGCAAAAAAGTCATAGCCTTGGAAATAGTCATGATTCAAGTAAATACTTTCTAGAACTCTTTGTAGTTAAAACTAATTACATTATAGAAGTGATGTGACTTTTATCTTAGTCTTGGTGACTTTGTAAAGAGAAAGCTGTGACACTAGAGGATGTCATGGCCTTTAGCACCGGTGGGGGTACTTAGTTACTTTGATGTGATATTAATATCACAACCATAAAAAATATTATTAGTATGACTATGATTCCAAGAAAATTTCACATCTGAAAAGAATATGTTATATAATAAAATAATAAAATCAATGAGATAGTAGAGTCATGACATACACAGATTATCATGACTATTTATATAGAGCTTTAACCAAGAATCAATGCATAAATTAACCTATAGGCACAATGAGGTATAACAATGTCATACCACAAGAAAAATCATGGCCCTACATAACTTTTCATTCTCTTCATACTCAACAAATTCTTAGAGTCATATATTTCATATAAAAATTATCCAATTTAACTACTATTCATCATAATCTTTCAAACTTATAATTTAGTGAAATAATTCTATTTAAAACTTTTTCTATACAAAATATCATATATAATCACTAAAATTAATTAATATCATTTAGTATTTTTAATACCAAACAAACTCTCATACTAAAGTGATTACTCATCCATAACTAATTACTCCTCTAAAAAGTATTGGCTTTTTATCCATTCTACATAAGTGTTAGCTATGACTATGCTTGAGTGTCATAGTCTATCTAGATAGTGGGCTACTTCTTTTTATGGATATATAAACATGTCCTAGTGGGGTTTGAGTTTTTTAACTAAATTTGTGAGTGCAAAAATTATACAAAAAGATTTGTGTGAGTACAATTATTCTATGACACTATGTAGAAAAAAAAATTATTGGGTTGATTTCCAAGTAGTGCTATATTTAATATTTGTAGCTAGACTTTCAATGAGTTGTTACCCTCATCAATGATCTCTTCTATTTATATCACATTCCTTATATAATCTTTTACTTTCTTTTTTCTTCCCAAACTTTCTTTCAGCTGAATCATATTCTTATACATTCCTCCGTTGAGTTTCCTTCTTTTCTTTTTCTTTCCTAGGATGTCACTATTTTTGGATCATCGTAACTTCATCATTTCTGATTGCCATGATTTTATTGATCATCATGGCTTTTTGTTGGGTTGCACTTTTGAGTTTTTTATTTTTGGATTTCCAAAGTCATGGCAATAGTGTTTGTCATGGCTTCTTTCTTTAGCTTTTGTATCTCCAAAATCACATTGATGGTCAAAGTCATAACTTTCATTGTTGCCTCTAATTGTTTTTCTACTTCCTTTGGATTCTCTAAAATTATTATTAAAGCTATGTCTTGCTCTATTATTTCATTAGTCACTAATTGAAATTCTGCCTCTACTTTCACTACTGGTATATTTTTCTAATCCTTTACATTATTTTATCTTTGTAACTGTAAAAAGAATTTAGACAATTTTCTTTCTTTTTCAACCTTTCTAGAATACTCTTCTTTGGAGGTTTATAAAGTCGTAACTTTGAAGAATACAATGAATTTATTGTAGTCATTATCCTTAGTTTGAGATTCACTTTCATAACTCCATATTTTTTCTTATACACCATCCTCCTCTTCATTGGGCCATCAATCTTCTATTAAATTTTTCTACATAAAAGTCCATGTTTTGGTGCCTTGTTGTGTAAAGAATATTATATTTCCTCCAATAATTTTTCTCATCATATGGATACTACATATTTTTGTAAATGTTGAATTATACTTACTCTTTACCTATATAAAACATGAATTCTTCCTTCTTAATATCAATAAAGACTTGTCCAGTGGCTAAAAATAGACATCCCAAAATCAATGGAGTATGTTGGACTTCCTCCATATCCAATGCCATAAAATCAACATGAAAATAAAGATGCCAACATTAACCAACACACCTTCAATAATACTAATTGGGTACTTTGTTAATCAATCATCCATTTGTAGTGAGAGAGAGGTTGAAATAATCTCACCGAGGTTTAGTCTTTACACTATTGACAAAGATATCAAGTTGATCTTATATCTTAAATCTTATAATACCTTCTAGAATGTATGCTCCCTAATTATGCTATATATTGTAAAATTTTTTAGATACTTCAAATTCTTTTAGATTTTTTGCTGAATAATTATATTATATTTCTCCATCATATTCACTATTCCATATATCTCCAACTTTGTCTTACTACCCATGACATCTTTCATTAATTTCATATAGTTCAACATTTGAAATAATGCTTCAATAAATTAGATATTTACTTCCAAATTATAAAAAATATTAAGAAACTTTTCATGCTATTCATCTAATTTCACTTTTCTAAAATATTGTGGAAAAGAAAGTTTTAGGTACAAATTATCTTTAGCATCATTCACCATCATATTCATCTCTCTAGTACTTTGTGCAATCTTTATTTGCTAATGCATTACTTCTTATGTTACTACTAGAGGATTGAGCTGGAAATTTCTATTCATAGGGTACCACACCTTAAGAAAATTGTGGCATTATGGGTCATGACTTTCAAAAATATCATGGTGGGAGATGTGACTTTTGGAAAAGTCATGACACTATCAGATCTAGCTCCCTCTATTTCAGCTTCCTCCATTTGTCACCCTTAAATCTCTTTGCCACTTTTTAGTATAATTGATAAATACTTATTCGAGTTTATCTTAGTATCACTTGGTAGCCCATGGATACTATTCCTCTTCATTGATAGTACAAATTACTTGATTTGATTATTTATAATTTTCATTATCTTATTCATGTGTTCTAACTTTGTCTCAAGCCTCTCCATATAATCCTCTTGATGATCATTTTTTCTTTTCATCTCATATAATATTCTATCAATTTGTTATTGATGATAAGATTTTCTATATCCTTTGAATATTAGTAATGCGAACTCAATTCTCTTTGAATATTATATCCCATAGAATTATTCCCAAAATTCTTCAGTACTTCTTTCACATTCTACTACACATTTTTTGCTTTTAGCTTCATGAGTGTCATACTTAGGACAATTAAACATATATATTCTCAAGAATCTTATCAGTGTAAATCATATAAGTAGGAATGATTAGTAGGATTATAACCACCAAATGAGTCTCCACCATTTACATGTGCCTCATGACATACTTGCAACCATCCACCATGCCTCACACACAACTCTCACACTATGATAAAACTCCTAAGTAAGACATTCTACTTAACCACCACATTACTTCAAGGTTAGTTCCAAAAAATAAGACATAATGGATTAGTCTTTAATATATTCGTGAGTGTTATACTCTCAATGATTAACAAACATAATTTTAGGTTTTTCACATGTTAGTTTATCTCTTATATTAAGATTTGAAGAGCCATATCTTCCTTTTATTTGAACCACATGAGTGTGTCTCATAATATACCTACCACCATCTGCTATGGTCAATACACATAAACCAACATATTCATGAAAACCTAAATTTGAGGTTCTCAAGTACAATTATATCCATCAATATT
Organism: Sapria himalayana; assembly: GCA_029783825.1. Classification (NCBI taxonomy): domain Eukaryota; kingdom Viridiplantae; phylum Streptophyta; class Magnoliopsida; order Malpighiales; family Rafflesiaceae; genus Sapria; species Sapria himalayana. The sequence goes on along the minus strand of JAREIK010001381.1, from coordinate 1,774,777 downwards.
CAAACACATTATAAATCACACATAAACTCATTAATTCAATTATTTATTACTACACAATCATATAACCAATCCTATAATTCAATTTAGCCAAATAATAGGGATAAATTGCATGAGATATGTGAAAATTCATCTCATGAATTTTAGGGGTTCCAATAAATGCCCAAACTAATTTTTAAGAAGAAAATATTAATTCCAATTGATTTTGCTTATTGTTGACCATGGATTTTCACCTTATTGAGATTGAGGCCATGATGCGTAGGATTGAAAAATATCATGATCTTCTTTTGCTCCTCCCCTCACTCTCATTTTTTCCTTTTCTCTAAGTGTAGATTTTATATTTTAGGAATCCATGTGACATTTTAAGTTGGATGTCGGGCACAAAGTTGATATCATGACTTTGTCATCTCTTCAGACCCTTTATGGAATATAATTGTTATGGTATTATGAATGATCATAACTAATTCTTACCTCACTATAATACATAAAGGCTTTGGTCTTAACTCTGTGAGTAAAATATTGTGATGCTAAAATTATCATGATCGAGTCCATCTCTCTATAACATAAAGTTGAGGCACTAAGAATTGATCATGATTTTAGTGTTAGCTTTATGGGTGAAGTGTCATAGCATTGTAAATAATGTGACTAAGTTATTATTCTTTAGAATAAAAAGTCATTGTAGAAAAAGATGTCGTGATCTATATCTATCAATATTTTAGCTTTATTTTAATAAATTGCAACTCTGGAATGTGTCATGACTACTTGTATCAATATGGTTAGCAACTTCTATGATGTGAAAATAGTGTCATGGCCAACAAGTTGTTTAGAGTTTATGTGGCCAATACTCTAATAAATTATCATGGCCACATTAATTGTGTTGCACAATGAAATAATTATATCAACTTGGTAGTAGAGTCATGTCATACAAAGAATATCATGACTATTTTGGTAAAGTTATGACTAAGAAATAATATCATGACTATTTAATGTTAATACATCTTGATAAGAAAATTGTCATGATTCTTCATTGCTCTCTCTCCTACAAGTCTTTCTTACGAGTCCATTAATTTCATTTAGATTCTATCCGACTTCACCAATATCTATCACTTTCTCTACATATTAAGATTTTAGTGAAATATCTTTGATAACCAATAGTATTCATACAAACACTTGCATTTTAATCTCCAAATGATACTATTTATTCAATATTTTGAACACTATACATTCTTACCCACTAAAAATATTGCTTATCTTCAAGTAATGAATTTCTCTCCAAATATCCATACCAAGAGAATATACATCTATGATAATCACGACTAGGTTTGAGTGTCATGGTGGGTTTTTATTTTGAAAATAAGATTTAGAGTTTTAGGATTTATTAGGATTTATTATTTTAAAAATACATCAATATTCAAACACATTATAAATCACACATAAACTCATTAATTCAATTATATATCACTACACAAGCATATAACCAATCCTATAATTCAATTTAGCCAAATTTTAGGGATAAAATTGCTCGAGATATGTGAAAATTCATCTTATGGATTTTAGGGGTTCCAATAAATGCCCAGAATAATTTTCAAGAAGAAAATCTTAATTCCAATTGATTTTGCTTATTGTTGACCATGGATTTTCTCCTTATTGATGTTGAGGTCATGATGCCTAGGATTGAAAAATATCATGATCTTCTTTTGCTCCTCCCCTCACTCTCTTTTTTTCCTTTTCTCTAAGTGTAGATTTTATATTTTAGGAATCCATGTGATATTTTAAGTTGGATGTCTAGCAAAAAGTTGATATCATAACTTTGTCATCTCTTCAGTCCCTTTATGGAATATAATTGTTATGGTATTATGAATGATCATAACTAATACTTACCTCACTATAATACAAAGTTATAGTGTTAATAATTTTCTAAGGCTTTGGTCTTAGCTCTGTGAGTAAAATGTTGCGATGCTAGGATTATCATGATTGAGTCCATCTCTCTATAACATAAAGTGAGGCACTAAGAATTGATCATAACTTTAGTGTTAGCTTTATGGGTGAAGTATCATAGCATTGTAAATAATGTGACTAAGTTATTATTCTTTAGAATAAAAAGTTATGGTAGAAAATGATATCGTGATCTATATCTATCGATATTTTAGTTTTATTTTAATAAATTGCAACTATGGAATGTACCATGACTACTTGTACCAATATGGTTAGCAACTTCTATGATGTGAAAATATTGTCATGGCCAACGAGTTGTTTAGAGTTTGTGTGGCCAAGACTCCAAGAAACTATCATGGCCACATTAATTGTGTTGCACAATGAAATGATTATATCAATTTGGTAGTAGAGTCATGACATACAAAGAATATCATGACTATTTTGGTAAAGTTATGACTAAGAAATAATATCACGACTATTTAATGTTAATAAGTCTTGATAAAAGAATTGTCATGATTCTTCATTGCTGTCTCTCCTACAAGTCTTTCTTACGAGTCCATTAATTTCACTTAGTATCTATCGATTTTACTAATATCTGTCACTTTCTCTACATATTAAGATTTTAGTGAAATATCTTTGATAACCATTAGTATTCATACAAACACTTGCATTTTACTCTCCAAATGATACTATTTATTCAATATTTTGAAATTAAACATTCTTACACACTAAAAATATTGCTTACCTTCGAGTAATGAATTTCTCTCCAAACATCCATACACTAAAAATATTGCTTATCTACAAGTCTATGATAATTATGACTAAGTTTGAGTGTCATGGTAGGTTTTTATTTTGAAAATAGGATTTAGAGTTTCAGGATTTATTAGGAAGTGTATGGTTCATGTTGTCAGTTGTTTATTTATCACACAATAAAATTTATTTTTTGAGTTGCCTCCTCAACAGTGCTACATTTAATATCCATAGCTAGACATTCTTTAGATCTCCACCTTTATATGGAACTTTAATTATCCATGTTAGTTTCTTAATGTAATTTTTTTCTTTGGATTGTCTGTTTTCATCAAGATATTCAGCCATAAATACTATGAAATTCAGAAATATTGTAACATCATTTCTTATGGCATATTTGTAAATTTCCATGACTTATTGTGCAGTAATGACTTGTGGTATATCTCTCTGCATCATATTAGTCACGACTTTGCATCCTTATACTATTTTGGTCATTTATTCTATTTTGGTTATGACTTTCTTTATCACACTTTGTTCTTTATCAATTTCCTTTGGATGTTCCATCATTTTTATTTTAGCCTTGCCTTTATTTACCATCATGTTGATGATCAGCTAATGATTTTATTTTACTTGTATTTTTGTTGTCATCTTTAGAGTCTCCTCAATAGCTACTATATATTTTTGCATTGATATCTTTGTCTTTTCTATCTTTTCTTTTGCATCTTTGGATTTGTATGATTTCGAGTCCAATGAAATCATGACTTTATAAGTCATGACTTCATTGAAATCTTCACTTTCATTTCTATTTTTTCTTTCATGTTATAGTTTATATTCTTTATCATTTTCTCCATCTTCTTCAAGCCAACACTCATCTACAAATTCTTTTAATTCGAAATACACCTTTTATCTCATTATGGTGCATAGGAAACTATCTATTCCTATGTAATCTTCATCACTAAAATCTAGATTTTATAGGTCCTTTTAAATGTTAATCTTCACTTGCTCTTCACCCACTAGAAGTAGGAATTCTTCCTTTTTGATATCAATCAATGCTTGTTTAGTGGCTAAAAATGACCATCCTAAGATCCAATGGTGAAATCCTGTCTTCCTCCATGTCAAACACAACAAAATTAGCTAGAAAAATAAACTTACATTCTTTCACCAAAACATCTTTAATTACTCCACTTGGAAATTTGATGGAATGATTGGCCATTTGACAGAAGAATGTTGTTTGAGTTATCTCATCAAATTTTAATCTTCATACTATAGATAATGGCTTTAAGTTCACACTTGATCTCAATTCATATAAAGTCTTTTGAAAACTATGTTCCCCAATTATACATAGAATAGTAAAACTTATTAGGTCCTTCAACTTTCTTGGAAGTTTACTTTGGATAATGACATTATATTTCTTGGTGATATTCACCATCCCATAAGTTTCCAACTTACTTTTGATACTCATTATGTCCGTTATGAACTTCACTTAGTTTGGTATTTGGGCTAATGCTTTAGTAAATAAAATATTCACCTCTAACTTCTATAAAATATTTAAAACCTACTTGAATTACTCATCCATCCTTCTTTTTCTAAATCATTGTAGAAATGAGAGATTTGGAGAGATTTTTACTTTTGGTATGTTGTATCTCATTCTTTTTCTCTTCTTCTTCATTTAATTCTAATGATGACAAGAATTGAGCTCTAGGTTTTGGTAATACTCTCAATTTAAAAAATGTCATGGTATGTTGTGCCATGACATTGGGAGATGTCACAACTTTTCTACTTCATTTAAGGATGGTATCATGACTTTATGAAAAGTTATGACTTCTTCAGTTATAGTTTTCTGTCCTACGTCTATTTTGGAGCATTACTCATCTACTTTCTTGCTACTTCTCAATGTAATGGACAAACATTTTCTTGGATTTGTCTTAGTAGCATTGAGTAATTCATTCTCATTCTACTTTTTCATTTAGCGTATTAGGTTTGATTGTCAATAAATTCATGTGTTATATCCTTATTTCAATATGTTCCACATGTGAATCTTGAAGATCATTTCTTCTCTTTGTTTCATTGTGTAAGGCCATAATATTATCTTCAAATATCAGCTTCTTTATTCTTTTTGGATAAATATAGTTGGAGCTTGATGCTTCTCACATTTGGTAGTCCATTGAATTATTCCCAACACTCTATTGATATCGGAACAAGTTTTTTTATACATTTATAGGGTTTTCATATGAAAGATTTTTGTAGTTTTCTAAATTTGGATGGTAATGAGTGATAGCATTTTAGTTGTGTTGAAAATGGTACCATTTACTTTATAAAACATTAGCTCCCTCCACTTGATATACCAAATTAAATTCAGCTTTGTTTAATTATTTCATGTCAAAAACTTTTTCCATACTATTTTTCTTATCATTTTGTGCTTCAAATCTACTAAAAAAACCATCCATATTCATTTACATGATAGTTAATCTATCTAACTTTAATAATCAACATTTCTTTCATCTAAATGTGTGATTTTTTGGAGTTTGATAATTATTATTCGCCAGCTCTTCAAAAAAAAATACTCTTTTAGGAAACTTGTTCATTATGGAACCACCTAAGACATTATTAATAGTACATCTCATCATGTAATTTAGCCCATTATAAATTATTTATGCTTGAAACATAATCATAACTCAAAGTTATATTGTGAGAACCTCCTCAAAAGTTCATTGAAATGATCCCAAGCATCATACAAAGTCTCTTACTTTTCTTGGCAAAATTAACTTATTTTTTCCCTCAATTGAGAGGTACTTTGAGGTGGGAAAAACTTTGTGATAAAGACTTATAAAAATTTATCCCAACTCTCAATCAAACCTAGAGATAAATATTAGAACCAACTCTGGACTTTGTCTCTCAGAAAAAATAAAAAAAATCTTAATATAATCGCATTTGAGTTAACCCCCTGTATCTTCACTATATCACACAGCTTTAAAAATTTTGTGACATGTCTATTCAGATCTTTTGACATTCTCCCACTCTACTAATTCTTCTATATCATAGATATGTCAAACTTGACTTTTAACTCAAAGTAATAAGTTTGAACATGTTGCATCCTAATCCCTAAATAACTATCCCCTAGTGTATGGTGAGGATTGACTATTGGACAAGTTGTCCTTTACCACATTAGTTGTTTCCTATTGTTCTATCATCTCTCTCTCTCTCACTACTCTATCTCAAAAGTGCTCATGATGTTCTCTAAATTTCTGGGTCCAAAGTGTTTAACTCAATCCCATAAGTTCCGCTCATTTAATTCTTTTGGTGTCAACAAAACAACAAAAATCAAAAGGATGCACTCATGATACAAATGTAGAATAAACAATAAAAAAAATTAAATTATCCTCTCATAATTATTTTGGTGTCAACATAACTATCCTTTCACAATAAACAAAGAGGACACCCCCTTTCTCACTCTCTCATTTCTTTCGGTGTCAGCATAACTATCCTTTCATAAGGATAGTTATGTGAACTAAAGTCAATAAATCAAACTATTGTAAGAAAATATCTAGCAATGACATCAAAACCTTATTGTGACTTTGTAAGAGTACCAAAATTTTTAGTTATTTAACATGATTACAAAATCTAATTGAGTGAGAATCTATCAACCAATATAACTCCACATATTTATAAGTCATATATGTAATAAAATAGATGTACTTCTAAATATTGATCCCACAAGGATTATTTGATAGTTAAGTCGATCAAAAATAAACTAATGACTATAAGAGTTGAATAGATGTACTTGATCTTAGAGAATACACTCAAATTCTAGGCCTAGCACATGTACTTATGCATAATGATATTTTTCGATGTTTGATTTATATTGTGTTTAGTTATTAGAAAAGCTCATGTATCATCTAGCATAAAAGGTGACTATCATCCATTAGATTGTCACTAATAAGGATAATCTTCTCATAGTTTTTCTCTTGGTATTTCAATACTGAAGCAACATGTCAATTCATACAAAGTTCATTTTCATGTCTACTTCTTTTAGGTAATTTATTAACTATCCTTAATAATTGCTTCAAGTTTTTACTTCTATTCTTTAACCTCTATTTGTCTTAATGACTTGAGATGATTGGTTATTAAATTCATTTATGTTATCAGCTTCATTAATACCATAATCATAATAACTAAACATATATCTTCTCAAATTTTTCACCCAGAGAAATCATATAAGAGGGAATAATTTGTAAGGTTGTCATCACCATATAAGTCTCCCATATTTATGTGTATCCCATAAAATACTTGTCACAATCCATCATGATAGACACACAACTCCCACTCTATGAAAAAAAGTCCTAAAATAAAAAAAAATTAATATTTTAAACCCCTTATTATTTTAATTTAATATTTAGGGACTCATCAAAAATATGTATGATTTAGGTCTATTTTTGAGCAACCAAATTTCCAAACACATAATTAAATTACCCCTTGCATTATTTAAAAAATTCAATAAAATGTAATGCATGAATTTATGCAAAAACTCGTTTTTATGCATAAAGCAATTTATGGATAAGCTCAATTATGCATTTATGCATAAACATGCATAAAAAGGAGTTTATGCATGGTGAGCTTATGCATTTATGCATAAGCCAAGTTTATGCAAAGTTAAGTACGCATAAAAACTCATATATACCTAAACTAGTTTTTGCATTTCTACATAATGAGCTGTTAAGCATAAAACATGTTATGCACATAAACCCTTTTATGCATTTATGCACAACAAGTTAATGTGCATAACAAGTTTATGCATATATATGCATAAAAATGAGTTTTTGCATGCCACCATATGCATTTATGCATTAACTAATTTATATTCATGTTTATGCATATACATAAACTCATTTATGCATAAACTCAATGATGCATAAAATCAAGTTTATACATAGTTTGGATTGCACAACTCATTTATGCATAAAATCAAGTTTATGCATAGTTTGGAATGCATTAAAACTCATTTATGAGTAAACAAGTTTTTGCATTTCTGCATTATTAATTTTTATGCATAAAAACTCATGCACATAAAAATTCATTTACAACCATGGCTCATTTGGGCATAAAAACTCATTTATGTGCTTATGTGCATAACAAATTTTTATGTGCATAATGAATTTTTATACATATCAAACTATTCATAAACAAGGTTTTTTTGCATTATGAAATATGCATAAACTGAGTTTTATGCAAAAAGCTCGTTATGCAAAAAAACAAGTTTGTGCATAACTTGGAATGCAGAAAAATAAGTTCATGCATAGCTGGTATGAATAAAAAGATGTTTATGCATACCTTGGTATGCAATAAAACAAGTTTATGCATAGATGGTATGCATAAAAACATATTTATGCATAGATGGTATGCATAAAAACATATTTATGCATAGATGGTATGCATAAAAACATATTTATGCATAGATGGTATGCATAAAAACATATTTATGCATAGATGGTATGCATAAAAACATGTTTATGCATAACATTTATGTATTATAGTTTTTTTTTTTTTGATTTTTTTTGATAACGCAAAAATAATTAAGGGTTTGAAAATATGAGTGATTAAAAAAGGACCCAAATTATAAACATTTTTGATGATGTATGTGAATACATCATCTTCATAGACCACTCCACTTTACACACTTAAGATTATTAATTATTATTTGTTTTACCATTTTAAAAATCTAATAAAATAATATACATTAGCAATATACTTAATAATGCTTTTTCTTACAACTTAGTAATGATAAATGAAATGGATAAATAAATATGAGGGTTGATCCATATTCAAAAATTTTACCCGCTCATGTTCTTTAAATTTATCTAAGTTTCAATGGATCATATATATTAATGCATTGTATGAATTATCTCCTAAGATTATCTAATACTATCAGTATTCTGACAAGTAGATATTTTTTATAATATATATTTTTTCATCAACATTTTTTTTTAATTTTTATTTTTAATTATATTAAGATAAATTCATACTACAAATATTCATCTATTATTATATTTTTTATATGCAAAAGTCGAGGTAGACTTATTTGACTAATATATAACTCAAAATCAGACTTTTCAATCGGATGTATTCTATATTTAAGTTTATATTATTTTCATATTACCTTTTTTTTTAGTTTATAAAATTTTTAGTTTATTTTTTATTTACTTTATACTAGAAAAAAGGCTAACTCAAATACACACACACACACTCACCCACTCACTCAATCAATATACCCAACAAGTCCACAAAAACCAACTAAAATATTCATCCATCAACATTGAGTACTCATAGTCATAATCAATAATATAGTTTCAATTCTAACATGATGTATTATTTATATGATATAAAAAAATAAATAAAGAATACTTACCGCTCACTATTATAAAATAATTGCAATATTTTAAAAGAAAAATAAAATTATAATTTTAATGTGAAAAATTATAAATATTTAAGATTAAAAGATAATTTCTTTAATTTTTTTTCATTTTAAAACAAATCCAACAATCATTAGATTTTATTTATGTTCATAACCTTTGGAAGAAATCAAGCACCTTACAAATAAAAGATACATATTTTTATTAGCATTTACGACAATGACATTAACTTGTCACTTTTGTTGTCAGAACTCAGAACTCTCAAAGCAGCCATTGTTGCCAATAATAGCAACAAATTCAAAAATTGAGTACTTGCATTCTTCACCCTATTAATAAATAACATTAATAAAAAACACATCTATAGACCATGCCATTCAGTGTCATGCCTTGGGCCAAGCTCAAGTCAACTAGCCTAGTTCAAAAATGGGGTACATGCCTTGTGTACCGGGTAAAATCTCCTCCAATTGACTATTTAAAAGATAATCTAGTAAGCTTCTGATTTTTTAGACAGAAGAAATTGTGATGAAAATGTAGCCAATTCGGGGTATGATTGAGCCACCCATTGATGATAAAAGAAAAAGTTCAGAATATTTATTTGAAATTGAATTTATTGATGATAAAACACAAAAGAATTTCAGCAGATTAAAAAGATTCACAAAAAATTGAACATGAATAAAAGTAAGTATTGCTGCAACATCATATATGGGACTCCATTGATTCTATAAAATATCCAAGCAAATTCTTCCATCTGCATAAACTGATGAAATCCACGAGAAAAGAAACATTTTTTTCATTTAGATGCTATCAAGTACAACAATCTTCTACTTTGAACCCAAATAGCACAAATCCAATAATCACTAGGACATACAGGTGACTAACAGACCATGTCAGGCCAACTCAGTTTACTAACACACAAGCCAATGCCAAGCAAGCGAGGAGGATAATTTGGGCATGCAGCACATGCTCCACGGCATCCTAGTATGCAAGCCACATCCTGCAGAGTAGGTGCATGTAATGTCATGTATCATGGCCCATAAGTGAAAAAAGAAAAAAGAAAGATTAATTTGAAATACCAAATACCAGGCATTCCGTGAAACAAAGAAAATACCAAGAATATAAAAGTTAAAATTACATTGTGCAAGAAACAATGAATGGAATAACATACTATTTGGGTGAAACATCACAAGTTAGCAACTTTCAATGGCAGACATCTAGTCTTCCTTAGTCACAGTATCAAAGTCAAGCTGTGGTGCTCTCATTACGAACTCAACTTGAGGAGAGTTATTATGGAAGCCACAACTCTCACTATATCACCCAAATGATATCGATATAGTCCTCTGTAGGTAGTCACGACCAACTCATACATCTTCCCCACCTCGATGCCAGAGAAATCCACAATTATTTCTTTCCTCATGGTCATACCATGAATCACATTAACAATATCATATGGAAGAAACTCAAAGTAAGCTATAATGGGAAGCATGACGACATGAATTGTGTCTGGTGCTTGCGTATGATCAAGGTTGACTACAACACAACATTTGGAAGCAAGGTAATCTACGCTTAACAATGGAGTCTCTCCTATGTATTGCTTGATTTTTGGATAATACTGCTTCATGCTTCATGTGGTGACACACTTGATGTATCAAATATTAGGCCACAAATGAAAGAATTTATCACAATACTAGTAATACCTAAAAAATATAAAATATATTTTGTTGCCTTAGAAAAAAATTTATATAATTCTTTCTAATATGTATCATATTAGTAAAATTAATCTTTTCTTTACTTCTTTCTTGTATATATTTCTCATACTTAAAAAAAAATATATGAGCTATCTCAATTATATATATTTTTTTTCTTTTTTGTAAACTCATACTATGAGAGTGTGTCAACATAAAAAGTTTAGTATACAATATTGTTATATGTAAAATAAGTGTTAAATTCATCTAATATATATTCTATGATCCTTACTCACACTAATCTGATGAGTAAAATAAGAAATTCTAATATTTTTTCTAATTGACATGTCTCACACTCTAATATAGTAACTCTCTTTAAAATAAAATATAATATTTTCAGTTTGGCCAATAATTAATTATCAAGTCAAAAATATAAAAGTAATAGATGACCATATTAAAAATAATATGGTCATAATTATATTTTATGAAATGAGAACTCAATACAAAAAATAATAGAGTAATTAAGAATAAATAAATTATTACCATAATGAGTAATTTTTTAGGACATGCCATTGGATCCTATAACACTCAATGAACAAAAAATAAAATTAATAAAAAATAATAAAAACTCATAAGATAATTATTAACTCCAAAATCAATAATCCATGAGTCTCAAATGAAAGAACGTATCACAATACCAGTAATACCTAAAAAATATAAAATATGTATTGTTACCTTAGAGAAAAGTTTTGTTTAATTCTCTCTAATAAGTATCATAATAGATAATCTCTATGAATATCCTTAGATAACTTTGATTGCCATTGCATATCTCTTAATATTATGTAATTATTTCAGTATCTTTCCTAAAAATAACTATTAGTACTTCTTCATTTCCTTTCTTCCTACAATATGTAACGAAGAAAAAAAATCATTTATATCTACATATGGATATCATACCATTACTATCTCAATTAATAGACACAATAAGTTGGTATCATACAAATAAATTTCACACTAACAATTGGTTTGTTTCATTCAAAATGTCATACTAAAATTCTACTTTTCTTTACTCCCTTCTTGCATGTTTATTGTATGTGTCTGCTGCCCATAATATGTAATGTGCATAGAATTTTCTATGCATTGTAAGATAAAAAAATGGCATGACTAATTCTTTTTTTTGCTCATGGAATCACTATACTTTGCATGCAATGACCGTGCAACAAAGGTACTAAAATAAGATGGTGGCACACTTTTCTTGTGTTTAAAGTTTCGTATTAAGCATATCTTCTTCTTGACAAAGGATATTATATTGGCTTGAATTCACATGCACTATGTGAATTAAAATATGAAAAATCTCACAATCAATACAATAAAAATATGCATATAGAAGATATCCTTATATGCAAAGCAAGATAAATTGAAATAATGTATATATTGGATACTCTTATCAATAAATATAAAATAAACAAAATAAAATAAAATAAAATAAAAAATTATAAAAAATTATAAAAAATTGAAATTAAAACATAGTAAGTTTTTTGTGAGAGTTTTGGTGGTTTAATGACTTGATGTTGATGACATTAACCTCGCTAATGAAAATAATAACAAAACAAATATGAATAGATTTAACAACACTTAATACTTTTACATGACGGTAAAGAACTATATAAAAAAGAATAATTTGAAAACTTCTGAAATTTAAAAAAAAAAACATGAAGGTTTCAAAAGAGCAAAAGCCTTACAAGAAATTTATGAAAATCAAGCCTCACATGGAGGCTACAAAAATCAAGAGTTCCATATAAATTTATGAAAACCAAGAGATATTAGATAAAATTTTCAAAAATCACATTTAGCAGCTTTCTATTCCAATATTTTTTTCTTGCTTAATATCGAACACATTTCTTTTGTTCGAAGTTGGCTACAATTAGGTGTCAAGTATCTTAACTATATGCATTGACATGAAATAGTAAAGAAAATATTTATTTTCAACATGGAACACTAACTCTGAAAGTAAACAAAAACTATAGAAAACTAAAAGATCAATCTCCTTCTTGATTACAGAGTAAGAAAATCCAACCCCTTTCATGCCGAAGTGTAAGTAAGAGGACCCTAACAATCTTAGATGCAGTTGGAGAAAAAAATAATAGAACTTTTCAGAGACCCCTTGGATCAAATAGCTAATGTATATAATCTATTTAATCCTTCTACAAAAAGTAAGTAAATAAGCTTAGTTAAAAATAATGATTCGTGGAAGATCCATTATAAGTATTTTTGTCTTTCACAATTAGGGCAATACAACGACTCAGAGAAGATGGATTAAAATAAGATATACCTTACATAATTGGGTACAATGAATAGAAGCTTTGTTATAAAATTAGCAAGACTACTTTCCTTCATTTGGTAAAAATAAACTAACTCTAAATTGTTCATGTATTTCAATTACTAAAATAGCTCAAGAAATCAAAAAATATTATGAAAAAACAACCAACGACCCTACAATAAATAAAATCCTAGCAATGTGAAAAGATCAGATTAAATTATAGGGGAAATTGGAAACTCAGTTCGACTACATGGAACTAATCATTGTTTACGAGATGGGCATCTTACCTTCAATTCATAGAAGTATTGAGTGTGGAGATCAAAAACACCTTAGCCATGTTCGAGCACAATTGAACCATAGACACCTTTGCCTTGTTCGCGTGCAATTGAACCAGAAACACCTTCCCCTTGATCGAACGCAATTTAACCAAAAATGCCTTTACCTTTTTCAAGTAAAGTTAAACAATAAACACCTTCGCCTTTTTCGACTGAAATTGAACCAAATACACCTTTGCCTTCTTCGACCTTTATTGAACCCAAAACAACTTCACCTTCTTCGACTCAACCACAATTGAACCAAATACACCTTCACCTTGTTCTATTTTAGAAATAATATTAATATTTATAAATTATTTATTTTAGATTTTTATTAGTAGTAATTTTTATTTATGTTTATATATTAATTAAAATATTTTAAAAATTATTATAATTATATAATAAATTATATAATGTTTTTTAATACATATATTTAAATATCATAATTAAAATTTTCAGAAAAATATTTTTTATAATTTTTTAATTAATTTATAATAAAAAAAATAATTATTTTAGTCTTATTTAATATAAATTTTTATTCGTATTTATATAATGATGAAATTTTTTATTTATAATATCATATTTTTATAATTATATGAGGAGATTATGTTATTCAAGAATCGCTCATCTATAGACCATGACATACCTTTAATTTAGAAAATTAAATAAAATATTAAAATAAATAATGCTAAAAAATTAAATTATTAAAAATTAGCAACATAAATTATCACTAGTCCAAATAGCTAGGGAAAAATTCCTAGCTAAATACATATATTTTGAGAAAATAAATATTAAAAGAATAATCGCTTCCAATTTTTATATAAAATTGTAAAAAAATAAATTCAAAAATTTATTTAGCGATTGATTTTGTATTAATCTAATTAGCTAGGGAAATTCCATCGCTAAATTTGTCATTATTTTACTGGTTTATAATTTCGTAAAATCTACGAAAAATTAAGTGATGGATTATTTCTGGATCTGATTAGCTAGGGAAATTCTATGCCCAAATTCATCGCTATATTCCAGATGTAATTAGCTAGAGAAATTTCGTGCATAAATTCGTCGTTATATTTTGAATTTTAATAGCTAGGGGAATTCCGTTGCTAAATCCATCGCTAAATTCTAGATTTTAATAGCTAGAGAAATTTCATTGCTAAATTTTGGATTTTAATAGCTAAGGGAATTCTGTCGCTAAATTCGTTGCTAAATTTCAGATTTTATTAGCTATGAAAATTCCGTCGCTAAATTCCTCAATTTTCTTGAGCAGAATTTATGAAAATATTCTATTGCTAATCTATTACTAAATTCCCCGCTTTTCTTGAGCTAAATTTACGAAAATATTCTATTGCTAATCTATTGCTAAATTTCTCGCTTTTCTTGAGCAGAATTTATGAAAATATTTCGTTGCTAATCCGTAACTAATCTATTGCTAAATTCCCCACTTTTTTCTGATGCGAAATTTACAAAATTTTTTCATCACTAATTCATCGCGAATCCGTTGCAAATTTTTATTTTAATGAAAAAACATAAATTCCTTGCTATTCCCTAGCTAATTCCTTGTAATTTAGCTAGGGATTGATCCCTAGCTAAAATTTCCTAGCAAAATCAACATTTTCTTGTAGTGCGTACATCTATTGATATTTTGACTAAATTTAAATAAGTCATGACATTAGAATGTGTCGTGATTATTTATACCAATAAAGCACTCATTTATCATGACATTAATATAATATCATGATTGTTAAATGGTTAAAAGCAAGTGTGGCCATGACTCCAATAAATTGTCATGGCCATGATGGTTGTAATACAAAGTGAAATGATTGTGCTAACTCAAAGGTAGAGTCATGACATACAAAGAAAGTCATGATTATTTGGTAGAGTTCGAACCAAGAAAAGATGTCACAACTACTTAAAGCTAATATGAAGGGTGTAAATAAGTCATGATAAAATAATTATCATGACTCTCCATTGCACTCTTTCCTACAAGTCTTTCTCCAATGAGTCCACTAATTTCACTCAAATCATCTCTGATTTTATTAACAATCATCACTTCTACTTTAAAATAAGATTTTAGTAAAATCTATTTAATAACTACTAGTATTCATGCAAATACTTTATATTCTATGCTTTAAATGACACCATTTATTTGGTATTTTGAATATCAAACATATAGTTATCATCATCTTATGAAATACCTCCTCTTGCATGTGCACCATGACTTACTTATCATCATCCATCATGATTGACACATAATTCACACATTATGGTGAAACTTTTATGTTAGATATTCTACTTAACTAATATATTACTCGAGGTTAGTTCTTCTAGAATATGCACAGTGTATTGGTTGTAAGTGTGTTTGTGCTTTCAATTTTGTAAGCATCATACTTATAATAATTAAACTTATTTTAATCTTAGGTTTTCACATATAGATTTATAAGGACTATCACTTACTCCTTACCATACCTCATGAGTATATCCCATGATATACTTGTCGTCGTCCATCATGGATGATATACATAAATTTATGATATAATGAAAATTTCAAATTTTAATTCTAATTAACATCCATTTCCATCATTATCCAAATCACAACACTAACACAAACATAAATTTTATGAAATTTTGTATTCATCACACACAAGTATACTATACAAACTATAGATCTCAATATTTTAGACTAATATTGGAAAGAATTCGTGCAAGATGTTTTGAGAGGCATCTTATGGAATCAAGGATTCCAAATAAAAGCCCAAGTGAGGATCTAAGCTTCAAAACCTAAACCCAATTAAATATTGTTTATGTTCACCTGGATTTTTCTTTTAATGGGGGATTGAACGTTGTGTGGCTAGGATTTTTGCATGCTTGGTAGGCTTGGCTCAAAATCTAATTTTCTTTTTTTCCTTTTTTATTTTTTTCCAAGTGTTACTTGTATACTTTAGGAATCCATAAAATGCTTTTAAGTTGGAGGTCATGATATTGGTTAGAGATTATGACTTTATCATCTTACCGTATCTTCTCTAGAGTATAAAAGTTATGACAATAATGAATATCATGACTCAAGTAACTCCCCTCTAGAGAATAATGTCATGACACTGGAAATGTTATGAGATAAATTATCTCTTGAACTCAAAGTCGCAACACTAGAATCATCTTGGCTTGATGTTTTCTCTCAATAGAAAAATATTATAATATTAGGAATGGTCATGGCTTGATGTTTACTCCCTAGAGCAAAATGTCACAGCACTAGGAATGGTCGTGACTGATGCATTTGCTCTCTATAACACAAAATCACATCTCTAGAAATGATTGTTGCTTTGGTATTTTTTGGCTAGAGTACAAAGTCATAGTATTCAAAATTCCATGATCAGATTAAATGCTCTATGGAATAAAATATCACTATAGAAAATAATATTGCTACTCAAAATACAAGGTATTCTGCTCTATATTAAAAAAGTCATAATACTGAAAATTATCATGATTAATTATACTAGTGAGGATGTGTGATACTTAGTTATTGTGATAAGAAAATAATATCATGACCATTATATGTTTTACAAATAATGCATCCACAATTCCAAGAAAATGTGTTGATCATGAAGACTATGTTATAAAGTGAAAAGATTACATCAACTCAGTTGTAGAGTCATATACTACAAAGATTGTCATAACTAATTTCATAAAGTTACAACCAAAAAAATGTCATAACTACTCAGTAAAATTATGGAAGGGGTACACAAGTCATGACAAAGAAAATTTCATGACTTTGCATCACATTTATCTTTTCCAAGCATTAACTTCAACAAGTCAATCGATTTCACTCAAAATTAATGTAATTCACTCAAAATAGATATTTAGTAAATTCTCTTCCATAAATATATAAATACACACAAATACAACAATCAATATATACCAAATCATCCAAAAAAGTCAATACATCGAATGTCGAACACTCCACAATCTTTTCATTTTGAAAATTTCAAAGTCTATTTTTCTATCATACATTTTTTTCTAACCATTTGTCATGTTTTGGGTATTTTTCATACTTTTACTTTAATTTGGTCATTAGTACATCATTTTGTATTTTGTTTAAATTCATAAGGCTTTTGTACATATTTATTTGTGTGCCACACTTATCCTGGATGATTTATCTTATAAAATTTTTGGGGACATTATTTCTTTAATATCAATATTTTGATTGACAATTACACCCCAATTACCTAACCTTAATTTTAATGGGTGACTTTCTACCAATAACTCATCAATTTAGTTTGGTCGATAGGTTATATGTCATTTACTCAACTAACGTGTTTTAAATTTTACTTTGACCCAATTATTTGGGCAGCCTGATTTCTCCAACTCATCATCCCCTATGGTGTGCATAAGGGCCATATCACTAAGCCCATTAGATGGTACATATTGGCCACATAAATAGTGTTATAGGAGCTATTCAAGTTGCTTGCAAGGCAAAAAAAAGTATATGCCAACACTGCCATTTCTCATCTCACTAAGTTGAGTCTATTTCTACTTCTTACTTTTAAAAGCCACTACAAAGAGATGAAAGTTAGTCACCAACATCAATCATTCATCACACACATGCACAACAAAATTAGCAGCAATGTGAGCTATGTTTTTTTTATCCCTATTTCCTCTTAGTTAGGATGAGTCTTCTTCTTTTCATCTGCTTGGGAGTAGACATTGGGTGAATTTTAGTAGCACCACCCTCTAATCCTTTATCCATTTACTTTTAGGAAACTCAACTAGATCTGAACCAATTAGGTCTTCAAAAAAGAAGTGCCACCCTCCAAAATATTGATGGGAATTGGTAATACAATTAGAAGAATCATAAAGGAGATGAACTAGTAGCTACATAATAATGATGAAACAACTCAAATATGCATCTAGATCAAGAATATGTTGAACTAGTTATCATAGACATGATAGTGATGCGCCATAAGCTAATTGTATAATTATTATCATTATATGCCTTATTAAATAAAAAAGTATTTTATTATCATTTTATTGATAATAATTTCATGAATAGTTGATTATGATTTTGGGCATCAAGTACGTGACTTCATATTTAAACTCTAAAACTTAAAATAGTACCATTCTATATATTCTTCGTCACTCATTATTGGTAGAATAATAATTACTTAAGACTAATATAAAATCTAATTGATAATTATTTTTAATTTACTGCACATGAATATGTGATATTATATGGATTAAATGTCATAAGTATTTCTGAAATATTACTTTTTTTAGTCCTTAGATATAATGATCCTTACTTGAGGATTTCTATGTTTTGACACAGCCTAACTTCATCAATAATTGAATGAAAATACAACCTGTGACGTCAAGGTCCATATTCTTATGATTATCCATTATGGTCTACTATGGCATAACAATGTCAAGACCATCATTAATGGGTAAAAGAGTTAGATATACTGAATTAAAAAATTATATTTTACAACAAATTAAAAAATTATGGTCTACTAAGCTTTGTACTTTTAGGTATAACTAATCAGCTAGTACCCTCTACAAAAAAATCCACATAGGTAGATGTTCTAGAAGATGGTTTTATGTGTCAACTTTACTTTTAAAAAGAAAAATAATGCTTCTATATTTTCACACACATTTTTAAAAATATCTCATAATATTCCATAACTTAACTTGTTATATTCATAAACATAACTTGTGAAACATATCTCTTAATTTCTTTAACTCTCTCTCTCTCTCTCTCTCTCTCATATATATATATATATATATATATGTATGTATATATGTATATTATATTATTTTATTTTATTTAATTTTAAAATAAGTCGGATTACATATTTTCTAAAAACACACACATCATGTATTATTTGTTTTCTCTAAATACATATTATATGTGTCTCATAAAAATAATTATGTGTATTCATAAAACAAACATTTTATCAAACTAACTCATGGTTAAAAAATTTTATTATTTAATAAAATCACATTATATCTAAACAAAATGTCTTAATATTTTCCTAAAACAAACTCCATTTAATAAAATCATATTTTATTAAAATAAACTATCATGTAGTTTTATTATAAATAAATCACATTTAACTTAATATTGAAATTACATTTTAATAATATATATATATAAAGCTTTAGTCAAACTCAATATTTAGTTTCTATTCCATTCCAAATATATGACCCTTTACATTCACATAACTCCTATTACATTATTTCTAAAAATACATATTATGTATTACATATTATCTCAAAAAACTTATATATGATTCATGAACATATTTGTATGTCCTCAACTCCTCATAAAATAAACATTTTATCAAACAAACTTATTGTTTTTTAAAAACCAACCTTATTTAATGAAATCACATTGTAAAATAATGTCTTATGGGTTTTCTAAAACAAAATTTATTTAATAAAATTGCATTTTATAAAAATAAATTATTTTACAATTTTTACTAAAAAAATCATATTTAACTTTGTATTAAAATCATATTTTAATAATATATATATATGAAAAATAACTCGAGTCTAACTCAATATTTTATTTGTAATTCATTCCATGTGTGTGGCCCATTAGGTTCACAAAATATTCATAGTTGGCCTAAACTTCTTTTGAGCTTACAAATGATAAGTAGTCTCTAACAAGATATTATGAATATCTAAGTTATGTAATTATTCAACATAGCTTTATTCATAGTCAATGTTATAGTCTTTTTATCAAATGATATCTTGATCAAATATAAAATATAAATTAAGACATCCTTATATAGTCCAATCATATTTCTCGATGTAAAGTTGACTATTAAAATAAATTACATTAAAAAAATTTATTAATTTATTTGGTAATGATCATATAATTTTTAATTTTGCTTATCGAGTAGCTCAGAGATATCTCCCTTCAAAAAAGGGATAAATTCTTCTTCATTCACATATATTTTTTTATATGATTCATTCTATATCCAACCATAATTTGTATTAACTCCTGTTATAAATGATATTGGTTTGTGTCTGCATATAAAGTTCCTTATATAGGGATCCATTGTGAATTCAAGTTTGAAGACTAGAAATATCATTACTATGACAATTACTTCTGCATTTAATTCATGTAGTATTCTCATAACATTTTGGTCTAGAACATTATTCCCCAATAATACATATGAGCCGACTCATTATCATATATTATGATTATTAAAATAAAATTATTAGTCAAACACTATATTAGTCTTAAGTTATTTTTGTTCTATTAATAATGAGTGACTAGGGATTTTAGAATAATACTTTTTTAATGTTAGGATTTTACAAAAAGTAGAATTAACTATTAATTAATTAATTTTTAATGTAATGATAATTAATGTTTTTTTAATAAATGTAACACGAATTACTAATAATCTACTACCTTGGACTAGGACCGACTAATCAAACAATTATGTCATATTCATTATCCTAGTATGACTCGCATAATTTGCTCATAGGAGTGGTTTAATCAGTGACCAATAGATACTCTTCATATATGTTGTCTCTTCTCTCAATGATTTCACAATGAGATGAAAATGTTAAGAATATATTTAGACCTTTGATATGATCTTAGTTATGTAGCATGTGTTATTGCCCCATTGCTATCATAATATAAGTCAACAAGATTTTTATCACTAGAAATTATTCGATGAATATAAATGAACTTTTTGATCTAAATGTTCTTTTTAGATGTTTCTAAAATAACTATGTATTCGATCTATGTAATAGAGTTAACAATGATATTTTGCTTTGAACTTTCTAGCTTATTGCACATCCATTCAATTAAAACACAAAACCTGAATGACCTATAATCATCCTTGCCATATTAGAAGCTAGCATCTATGTGACTACTTATAACTAGCTCATTTTTCTATCTTCCATGTATTAAAAATATATTATTAACTCTTCTTAAGCTTTATTGTAGTCCAATGAAATTTACCAAGATTATACTAGCATTTTGTTGTCATTCTCAAAATATATGAGACTTAAAATTAAGCACACAAGTTGACATACATGATAGATCTAATAATGAAACATATGAAATCTTACCTATGTGGTCCAATTCAAGTAATATCAAATATTGATTCTTGCTTAGACTTATACCATGAGATATTGCCAAAAATCCTTTCTTGGAATTTTTCATATTGAACCTTTTCAGTATATTGTTTATATATGTATTATGAGTTAAACCAATAAGCCTTTTTTATAAATCTCAATAGATCTATATGCCAACACATAGGTAACCTTCTTTAAGTCTTTTATTGAGAAATAATTTTCTAGCCAATATTTAATATTTTATAAGAAATGAACATCAATTCCTATGAGTGACATGTCATCAATATAAAATAATAGGAAAATTATTGTACTTTCACAATTCTACTTGTAAACATAAAGTTCTTTTCATTTTTTTATGCAGCCAAATAATTTAATCATTTCATCAAAATAAAGATTCTAACTCCAAGATGCATGCTTCAATCCATAAATGGATCTATGAAGATTACATACCTTTCTAGAATTCTGAGTATTAACAAAAACCTATGGTTGCATCATCTACACATATTCTAAAAAATTCTTTTAAGAAATACTATTTTGATATCTATTTTCCATTCCTCATAATTATAGTATCACTATGAAAAGAAAATTCATAATAAATTTAAGCATAATGATGGGGTAAAAGTTTCATTATAATCAATACTATGAGTTTGCTTGAAACATTTTGCTATTAGTGATGCTTTAAAGGTATGTATATTATTATCCATGTCTATTTTTTTAAATTCCATTTGTTCTTTATGGTTTTAAAACCTTTAGGTTGATCAATCGAGTTTCAAACTTAATTATCATATATGAATTGCATGTCTAACTTCATGGCTCCAAACCATTCAATAGAGTTTATACTAGATATTGTCTTTGGTAGGATGTTAGTTCATAATGATTTATAAAAATCTTATCTTAATTATCAAATATGAGAAATCCATCTCTTAGGATTCCAACATATCCTACTATAAATTCTCTGACATTGTGTTACCAGTATATAGGTTTAATAGCTTATGAGATATTTTGAGTTTTTATATTCATTTCAATATTATTTGGTAGTGCTTGAACTTTTCAAGTTGTATTTTACTTTCACTAGTCCATTTAGATTTGAATTCTTATTCTAAAAAGATATTAATTCAAATAACAAACACTTTGTTCTAAATAATATTATAGTAATAAATTCTTTTGATTTCTTTAGGGATTTATCATGAAGTAATATTTATCTGATTTAGGTATTAATTTGTCAAAAATTTGATACTTTCATAAATTTTATAACCTCAAATCCTAATAAAAGATAAATTAGGAGATTTATCTTTCCATATATCATATGATATCTTTGGAACACCCTTAGATAGAACATAGTTAAAAATGGGCATAATAGTCTTTAAAGCATACCCCCAAAAAGATATTGAAATATCTATATGACTCATCTTAAATCAAACCATATCAAATAAAGTTTGATTTCTTCACTCAAAAATATTATTCCATTAAAGTATTCTTGGTGCAATTAAATGTGAAATAATCCCAAAATATATAAGATAGTCTACAATTTTTTTGTTATGTATATTGTCATATCTATTGAAATCATCTATAAATGCAATAAAGTACTCATAACTTTTTCTAGTAATCAAATTTATTAGTCCACATATATTACTTTGTATAAGACACAATAAGTCATCAACCTTTTCACTATGACCTATGAATGAAGTTTTAGTCATTTTTTAAATAAATAAGTAAGATTCAAAATGAAATGAACGTAAAGTCTATCTTCATGGAATTTTGAAATGTATTTTTTGTTTTTATAGTTTAAATGATAATGCCAAAGATTGGTTGTGCTAAAATCATTACATGTAAACTTTTGGCTTTAATGTTATAGACTAACTTTGTGTTTGGATTATCATGGTTTTAAAACAAATATACCATATAACATGTTAGCATCTTCATAAAAGATATTACAATGGTAATTGAAGCAAATATTATTCTTAATAATAAAATAAAATTTTGGATTATAATGGTTCAAATAAGAAATAAAAATTATATTTTTTTTCATACTATAAACATAATAATAATTTTTCTAATCCAAAATATATCTAGAAGGTAGAGATAAAGAGTGAGTTTCAACCCCAAAAACATTAATCCTTGCTCAATTGCTAACATGTAGATCAACCTTTTTTAAGCAAATGATCTACAATTTCATAAGTCATTCACATTATTACAATGTGAAACCCACAACTAATATTAAAGGCCTAAAAAACAAAAGTAGATGTCATACATACATACATCCTTGCTCAATTGCTAACATGTGTGTGTGTGTGTATCTCATATATGTACATACATATATATACATATACTTACATATAAGTATATATGTATATATAACATTATCACATTATATAAATAACATCACATGTGTGTGTGTGTGTGTGTGTGTGTGTGTATTTGACATAAAATAAATCTATAATAACATCACCCAAAACTTAAATTGATCTTCATAAGGTGATATCAAGATCATTATTTAGTTGAAGGTAGGGCTGTAACTAATCGAGCTACTTGCGAGCTGCTCGGCGTTCGGCTCGTTAGAAGCTCGCTCGAACTCGTTTATTAAGTTAAATGAGTCGAGCCCGAACATAATTTTGAAGCTCGTAAGTTAAAGGAGCTGAGCCCGAGCACCCTTAAAATCGGCTCGTCAGCTCGTAAACAGGCTCGTGAATATGCTCATGAGCAAGCTCATTAATCAGGCTCGTGAACAGGCTCATGAACCAAGCTCGTGAACGTGGCTCGTGAGCATGCTCGTGAATAGGCTCGTGAGCAAGCTCGTGAGCAAACTCGTGAACGTAGCTCGTGAACATAGCTCGTGAACAAATTCATGAACCAAGCTCATGAGCAAGCTCGTGAACGTGGCTCGTGAGCAGGCCTGTGAATAGGTTCGTAAAGTAGGCTTGCGAGTAGGCTCGTTAAGTAAGCTCATGAACAAGCTCATTCGCAGGCTCATTAAATAAGCTCGTGAACAAGCTCGTTTATTATTTAATACATGTATTGTATATATTAGTATTATTTTGTGGTATTAAATAGGTATAATTTCTTTTTAAATTTTTAAGCAATTTTGTTTTTAACTACTTTTATATTACTTAATTTTTATCACCTTAATATGAAAATATTTGTTATTGTCTAAGGTGGTTATTACCAAAGTGTATATACTAAAAAAAACATATAGAGGACATCATAATATAGTTTAAGTATTAATATTAAATAAATATAATCTATTATATATATAAAAGTACAAATAAAGGGAAAACTTTTTTGGACAAAAAACGGACCTATATATTTAATGTTTTATATAAAGACATAAATAGTCTTGTTTTATTTTGGAACAAATTAAAACCAATGATAATTATTTGAGTTTGTATTTTAAAATTTAAACTTTTATAATTAGAAATTATATAGATTCAAGCTAAAATAAAATGAATTATATTATCTTTATCATCAAATTTAAATAAAACATATAAATTATAAAAGTATTCTGGTATAGTACATATATAAATTTGGAAAAATCTCACTACCACATATCAGCTTTTATGTAGCAGTTATTTAGCAGCGGTTAGTAAAAGAACCAATAGTCCCTTTTATTTATTGAAACCCTAAAATTTGAGATATGTCTCCACGACTCTCTCTTTAATGTTGAAAGGTGAGTTTCTCTTTACCTTGCTTTTCTGATACAAATCTAAAGCATCTCTTTTTTTTTTTCATTCTCATTTTTTTTTCTTCTTTGATAAACACTCTTTTCAATTTTGTAATTTTTTTCTATTCCCTGTTTGGATCTAGATAAAATTGGGTACTAATAAAATCTAGATTTTTTAGTTTGTACTAATAAAGTATATATGTTTCATACTATTTTCTATTAATTTGAAATAGAAAAAATAATATTTATTTTATTTAAATATAATTAATTAATTGATGTATACTTAAAAATTAAGGTAATTGACATTTTAATTTATAAAGTTATAATAAAATAATAGGTTTAAGATTTTTTTAACATTTTAAGTTATAATATTAATAGACTAGGATTTTATAAATTAATTATAATAAATTAATATGTTAAAGATGATATAATATAATAAAAATTAAAATTATCATCATAAAGTTCTTATCATAAAGTTAGATAAGAAGGATTTTCTTAGTTTGGAATTGGGACATGATTATTAATACCCATCCTTATCTTCTTCTTTTATGATTAAAGTGAAAGAGGATTAGCAATCATCCAAAAAGTGGTTTTCAACTTTCACATTGTATTACTTTAATGATATAGTGGAGTATGAGCTAGACTACCCTTATGTTTTGTCTCATATCTTTTCTTTTTATGATATGTATATGTCTTTTGCTCCCTTTATAATATGTTATCTTTTTGTTTTAGTGTCTATTGTTTACTAAAAGTTGAAACCTAATCCCACAAACAAAAAATAATTATTTTTTATTTGTTTTATCTGGGCATTAAAAATATAAAATTGATTAAATATGTTTCAAAATTGACTTATTTTAAAGAATATTTAATCTTCATATAAATAAGTTAAAATAAATTTAAAATTATATATACAAAGAATGGTGTGATTTGTGTGAATGACTATTAGAAGGAATGCTTGTCACATCAATTGCCTTAAATAATGAGGTTACATACAAGTTTGGATTCTCTCAAATACTTATATTATTGTTATTCTTATACTGTGTAGGGATGGAGTGTAAGTGTTGATTCTTATCAAAAGAATGCTAGACCATCCTTCTTCAAATGTATTATCCCCAGAAAATTCGCAAACAAGTCCTATAATGGACATTGCTGCAGCTGTTGATGCTACAAATATTAATTCAAATAAGGAAAATGTAGAATCTACAAGTGTCGGTATTGATGGGATTGATAATATTGAAGATACTCAAGATGATAACACCAAGTGTGCAAATAAAAGAAAGTTCACCTCCAAAGTGTGGAATGAATTTAGAGTAGTCACGCGTCCTAATAAATCACAGAAGGCAGAATGCATTCATTGTAAGAGTCATTTTACGTATTCCAAGGGTGGTCCTACAACTTAATATAATAGGCACCTAGAGAGTTGTTAGAAGAGAAAAATAAAGTTGTCCAGACAAAAGGAGCTAACAATCAATCCCTCTTCTTCAGAGTCTGAAATGGTAGCTAAGGTAAAAATTTTTAAAAATGACCAATCTAAGATCAGAGAGGTATTATCTCATATGATTATGGTTCATGAGTTACCATTTTCATTTGTAGAGTATGAAGTGTTTAATTTGTTGATGAAGACTGCAACTACTCATTATCAATCAATTAGTCGTGCAACCATCGGAAAAGATTGTTTTGCTGCTTATGAAGTGGAGAAGAAGAAAATTTCTACCTTATTGAAATCTACAAATAAAGTAAGTGTAACTACCGATATATGGAAATCAACTAATCAAAAGGTTTCATATATGGTTGTTACTTCCCATTTCATAGATTCAAATTGAAAACTTCAGAAGTGTGTTCTCAATTTTTGTGATATACCTCCACCTCATTCCAGAGTTGCTATTTGTGATGAATTAAGCAAATATTTGGTTGATTGGGAGATCAAAGACAAAGTTTGGACAGTGACGGTTGATAATGTATCTTACAATGATGGTGTTGTTCGCATATTGAAGGACAATCTTTCATACAAAAATTAGCTTCCTCTTAGTGGAAAGTTGTTTCATGTAAGATGTTGTGCCCATATTTTAAATCTCTTAGTCCAAGATGGGTTGTCTGAAATTGGAGAGATCATTAAGAATGTGCGGGAAAGCATTAAGTATGTAATACAATCAGAGAGCCATTTAAATATTTTTGGGGATATTGTGAAGCAATTAAAGTTGTCTTCAAAACAACTTATCCTTGATTGTTGCACTAGATGGAATGCAACATATTTTATGTTGTCAAGTGCCTTAGAGTTCAAGGATGTTTTTCCAAGATATGCACAAAGAGATTTGAATTACATGTTTTTGCCTAGTGAAGAGGATTGGATGAAAGTTGCTATAGTTTGCTATTTTTTAGAAGAGTTTAATGAAGTTACCAAAATCATTTCAGGTATTACTTATTTATTTTATTTCACTAATATTTATCATTTTTTCATTTACATGCTTTTTAAATTTGTCAATTACAACTTGATAATGTCATATATATCTCTTGTAGGTTCTGAATATCCAACATCAAATCTATTTCTTCATGAGCTTTATAATGTCAAAAAGTTGTTGGATGAGAAATACTATGTTGAAAATGGCTTTATGCACTCCATGGTTAGGAAGATAAAAGATAAGCTTGATAAATATTGGGGTGATTGCAATTTATTGATTTCTTGTACAGTAGTTTTAGATCCTAGAAATAAGATGCAATTGGTTGATTGGTGTTTTCCTTATATTTATTCTGAACCTGATAAGATTGAGCATGTTACTATGATTCGTGAGACATTGCGCATGCTTTATAGAGATTATGTTGAAGCTCATAGAGCAAAGGGTGGTAAAAAAGAAGGTCAAGCTGAAATTCAAAAAGAATCTTCCAATGTTGGGGTTAAAGGAAAAACTAGAGGGAGGGCTAAATTTTATACTTATATTAGAAATGTTGAATCATCAATTGAACAAGTGAAATCAGAATTAGATGTTTATTTAGAAGAAGGGGTCTATATTTGTGATGATGATTCAAATTTCAATGTATTAGAGTGGTGGAAGATGAATGCTCTAAAGTTCAAAGTATTATCAAAGATGGCATGCGATTTTTTGTCAATTACAATCACGACTGTAGCATCGGAATCCATATTTAGTGCGGGGGGGAGAGTCATTGATCCATACTGTGCATCTTTAGGAGCAAATACTATTCAAGATTTGTTATGCGGTGAAGATTGGTTATGTGCCTACTATGGGATAAAGAGAAAAAAAAGGTAATACTAATATCTCATACTTTGTATCTTATATTTAATTTTAATTTTTTGGTATTTCAGCTGTTGATTTTTATTTATTTTTTGATACTTGTTGAACTTTATTTTAGGATCAAGAGGACATTAAAGAGGTTAAAATACCTCTCACTTGAAGTTGATTGTGCAAATGTATTATTTTTGTGTTTATGTGATCATGAATTTTGAAATTTGATATCAACTTGACTAAAAATTTGGTGGGTGCAGCTTGAGTTTTGGAATAGTTTGATCCTAACCAAGTGATCTTCGTATGTGGTGGTAACAATCTTTCTCTAAACCTCCTCTCTTTGTTTTCTTTTACTATGTTCTATATAATTAATTGTTTTTATGAGCATACCAATATTCATATAAATGAGAGAAGTAAAATTTTATAGAAACATTGTCATTTAAAAATCTAATATGTTGACTAATGAACATAGATCTGCTTATCTTTTTTATTTTTGCATAATGAACAAGAGGATTTGTTCGATATGTTGCGTAAGAAAGTTTGTTTGTTTTATATGTCAAATTTGTTTGTTTTATAGGTTGCATAATCTCTTTATTCTTCTTTTTTTTAAAAAAAAATTTGAGCAGGTGGATATCATGAAGAATACTTGATGCACAATAAATTTTTCCTACAAATAAACATGATGGATATTTTAACTCGTGAACTTCAATCAAGTTAATTGAACTTTTATTGTCTTATCTTTTTAATTTAGTTGTATGTTGACTATTTTAGATGAACATTTTCTTTAAATATGTTTGGTTATGTAATATTAGATTTGTATATTTTAAGGTTTATTTTGAACATTTTCATATGAACTCTAAACAAGCTCTAAACGAGTCTTAAACGAGCTCTCTAAACAAACTCTAAACGAGCCTTCTAAACGAGCTCTAAACGAGCCTTAAACGAGCTATCTAAACGAGCCTTAAACGAGCTCTAAACGAACCTTAAACAAGCTCTAAATGAGCTCTTTCTCGAGCTCACGAGCTAACCAAGCGAGCAAGCTCGAGATTGGTACAAATGAGCATTTGTCGAGCAAGCTCGAGCTAAGCTCGAGCAACTCAAGAACAAGTTCGAGCTGAGCTCGAGCCAAGAACAAGTCGAGCTCGAGCCGAGCCGAGCTTGCCTAATGCTCGGCTCGACTCGACTCGGTTACACCCCTAGTTGAAGGGAATTTTTATTACCGAGAATTTATCTTAAATATACTGAAAGAAAAATCAACCATATTGAAATAAAGGGCCATATTTATACCATATATTTTTCACAAAAAATACACAAACAAATATTGATCAATTAATCATATAATGATAGTTTCATATACATTATACATTTTTGAATAACAAATTAACCATTCATATACAAATTAGATGCTCTAATAATCCCCTATTACACATGATATTAGATTGTATCAAAGTATAGAGTTTCTCATAAATAAGTCTATTATTATTCATGTATGAGGACTAAAAAACAACTTTATAATGAGAACTACTTATGACATTTATTTCATGTAGTATATTCATAATAAGTTGGTTTGATAAATTATTCTCCAACAAGTACCTAAGAGAAGACTTAAGATAGCATATTAGAGACTTATTAAAAATATCCATACAAATGTCCATCACCCTTGCTAATAGCATAAAGTTCAAGCCAGGGGCACCTTAATTATAGTTCAAAATCTTCTTCCCCTTTTCTATATTTACTACATCATAAATAATAAGTACTATATACTTAGCAAGCAATATTCTGTATGGCTATAATATATATATATATATATAAACAAGTTAATTTATTTTATAGTTTTCATTTCATTTCTTAAAAATTTGTTTAAAATCATTATCACATACACACACACATTGTGTATTATTGAGTCTCGTGTATGCGGTGCTACCATTAGTCATCAAAAAAATCAATTCTTGAGTCCAACATACCAATTACTTATCCCCACGGTAACCAATGTACCAACCCTATCAAAGACTTATTTCTCCTATGAATTAAATGTCTAACTTATCAAAGGTAAATTTTTCTTTGGTCAAAGTAATGGGTCCAATCTTGCTAGAGATTTGTTTTCTATGTGATAGGATCAAATTGCGTTCAACCTCCCAAGTGCATGCTTCTCAATGTTTGAACACCTGTCTGAATTTACAATTGACATCCGTATGCAAAAATTCTATTTTTTATATCTTTCTAAATCATTATATATTATCACCAAGTATTCACATTAATACCATAATAAATCTTTTTAAGAAAATTATACTACAAAATACTTGTTAGTAATTTACTAATTTTCGATGTAAGCTATTAAAACTTTACTAATTGACATGTGGTATTCCAATACTATGAACTAGAGATATTCAAAGAATATCAAGTTCGCATATATATCTATTCATATTCATACAAAATCATAAAAAATTTTACCCCCCACACATTACTAAATTCTAATAAATTCAATGAAAATTATATTATCAATCAAAACTAAATAACTTGGCAACCATTATAATGTATTATAATAATAAATAAATATTAATGTCAAAATAATATTTCCTTCACAATTAACTGGTTACATTGGAATAGAAATCCTAATGCACGAAAAGAGATAAAGAGTGTACTTGATAAATCAAGAAACTAACCATCACCAAATATTCACGCCCAATATTTACCCTAGATTCAAAAATGTGGTCTAGTTATGCAAGTGTCAATGATTTTTACCTAATGATGATCACTAGAGTACAACATGCTCACTGATAGAATACTATAGAATGATTATGTTTTTTATAACAGTTTAATACCAATTACTAGTCCCTGTAACATATTAGAACACATTTATATATATTCAAAACATGAAACTCTCCACAAAGTAGAACAATTACCTCATGGCTCAAATCATTGATCATGTTTATATTCATTAAGTTCCTTTTTTCATCATTGGCTCCTTTGTTCCAAAGAACCCAAAACTAATATTACCGAGCTTAGAAGATTTTAGGGATCAAAGACCTTTTACAACCTCTCCCAAAACTTAATACCAAAGAATAAACATGAATTTTATGGGGGCCATTGATAACGAATTCTCATGTGATATATTTGGTCATTACAGATGATCTAAAAAAGATAATCTGGTTAATTATGTGGAAAATGTAACAAGCAAAATGAAAGGCTAGGAAAATAAGGATTCAGGCTTCATGGAAAGGTGAATATAACAAATTAAAAATTAGAAGTGCTCATGTAGCTATTAAAACTTAAATGAGAGCATTGAGCTACATAAAGAAAGTTATCTTACATCACTTAGGAAAATTTACAATCAATGACATATAGGCATAAATAGATATAAAATCATAATAATGACTATGTTGTTCGAAAAAACTCCAAAATCAATAGTCCTAAGCTCATGTGAGTCATGAGATGAATAAGCATTATGAACTCTCCCAAACTCATGTACATAAAAAAAAACAAAACCATAAAGAATATCAATGTGGTCATTAAATAGAGTTTGTTATGAACACTTAACTTGGTTGATATGAACTTTTAAACATAGTAATTCACTCAAGAACAAAGAAGAAATTCATCATCTAGGGTGAGTCTCATTGACTTTAGTTTGATGGTCATAAAAGTTATAATTATTCATATATTTTTCTTGAGTAACATGTAGAAAAACAATAAGAATATCTGAAATGATGTTACATGTGTAACTCTCGCAAGCACAAAATCATTTTTATTAAATCTCCAAACTTTTAAAGATAAATATTATAATGTGGGCATATATCTTTCATCATATTGGAATGATGAGATAAGTATTATTTACAATGTTTCCAACAATCCATGATACAATTTGTCAATAGTCCCCAATATCAATAGTATATATTTGTTGGGTTTGAGTTGGTTAGACCGGTCCTATTTTTTGTTTTTGTTTCTTTTAAAGTGTTTTACTCTCTAGACCAAGAACATTCCCTTTTTGCACAAGGGCATGCATGGTACCCTCTCAAATGGGGGAGTACTCCCATCCAAACTAATTTAAGATGAAAAAAAAAACAAGTGGGGTGTGTTTTTTTAGTGTGTTACAGTGGGGTCATGCTTTTTTTCTTTAGGGTTGTCTAGCATGCAGCTTCCAGTCTTCTTCCTAGGTAAGTCCTCTTCTTTGTGTAGTAGTTTTTTGGGTAGATATTTTGGTCTATTTCTTTTTGGTTCCCTCATTCTAATTTCTCTTGGTTAAGTGTTAGTTTAAAAGAGTTTTATATTAGAGTTAGTCATTCACACTTATATTACTTACTATTTAATTATTGATTTATAGAAATATATATTATACAATTGTGGTTTATTTACTTAAATTGTACAGTATGTATTTTCTTGATTTATAATTTATGCATTTTCTGTTTACATATTATAAATTATTATTTTAATTATCTACTCGTATAATGTATTTTGGTAGTATGAGTACTTTTTTGTTTTTATTTGTGCACAGGATTAAGTGTCAATAGGAATTAGAGTTTGAATAATATTTGAAGATTCAAAAAGCTACCGATAAAATCTCCTCTTTGGTCAAACAATCAAGATACAACCATGTTATTGATTCTGAGTCGTATTTCCAACAAACTAATGCAATCACTTAAAAAATGATATGAAATGAAATAAAAAATATTCACCCCAAAATATCAAGTTTACATATTTATACTAGATTATAGATTTCTAGGATTTTATGTCATAGAAAATATATTTTAGTCCAATACTAAATTTTGAGCATTATGTGCTCTACAGGCTTTTTATAGTATGAAGAAATCTATAAGACACATTGTTCATTTTGACATAATTGTATCTTGGATTTTATTTTTCATTAGATTGGATTTTATGGTTTTAGATAAAAGATAGTCCAAACATCCCAACCCCAACAATTGATATAAGAGTGAGGTTTTGATCCCGCCCAAAAAGTAGTATTCGAACTTCTATGGAGGAGGACATTCATCAATAATACTAAGATGACATTTTATTTATTTGTTATCATTATATTGATATCTGAATATTCCAATATCAATTCAATGATTTTGGTCGTATTTTGACTTTTTTATTTATGTTGGTTACTTATTGTCCATATTGTACTTTGTTATCATGGAGGATCATTCTGTGATAATAAAATTAACTTGAATTAATTATTCTATTTGGAAAAATAGAATGCATCACTATTATTAGCTTGTCTAAAAAATAGAACGAAGAAGAATGGAAAGACTTGCACATTAAGATTGCCTCAATAATTCATCAGCTTGTTGCTAATGAAATAATGAAAGATAAGCTATGAGAGAAACTATAATCTATATTTGAAATGAATAGGTTTAGAAATAAAATATTGATTATTAGATATCTAGTTAACATAAAGTCAAGGATGATAGTCTAATGTTAGCTCACATCAATATCTGTCAAAGGCTACTGAAACAACTTTCATCCATGAAAATGGTCTTGAAAGATGAGCTATTAGCTTTTCTAATGCTAATCTTACTTTTAGATAATTAGAGCAATTTTATGGTTTTCTTGAGTAATTCACCACTTGGAAATGTTATTTCAATACATGTCATCTTATATAACTTATTGTTTGAAAAAGTAAATGCGAAATAAGAAGGGAGGAGCATCTCATGATATTATTGTTTCTGAGAGATGTAAGAGCACCATGAGATACACACAGCCTGATAGAAGAACTCATTCTTCTAGAGGCAAGTCACAAAAAATAGTCAAGTATTATAGTAAGATGGGATATAAAAAGGACAAATATTCTTGGAAAGAGTACATTAATAATGCACAAGAGGAGATAAACCCAAGAGAGATTAACATCAAATCTGAAAGCAATTTGATACTAGTTAGTCATGATAATTCTATAAATGTAATATTTTAGGAGGGTGAATGACTTATTGACTCGGGAGTATCATTTCATATCACTTTAAATATTGACTTCTTTACTATCTATACACATGGTAATTATGACACATTAAAGATGGGCAATAGTAAGATATTATAGAATTTAGGCATGAGAGATATATGTCTACAAATATAGATAAGATATCAGTTGATGCTTAGAGATGTATGGTATGTACCAAATATCCATGTGAACCTAGTGTCTATTGGCATGTTGGAAGACATGAGATATATCAGTCAATTTGGTGATGACCAGTGAAAATTGGTCAAGAGTGTATTATTCATTGTGAGGGGTATGAAGAGCACTTTGTATGCCACTAATATAAGAGTGTCGAGAGATCAGGTAAATATTATTAATCAAAAAAGTAATATTAGTCTCTAGCATAAGAAACTTGGTCACATAAGTAAGAAGGGTCTTAAGCTTTTAGTTAGAAGTAATATCTTGTTATTTGACCATAGATCTTCTATTGATGAGTATATGAATTGTATGGTAGAAAAAAGTCATAGAGCATCTTTTATCTCTCATCCACCCTCGAGTAGATTGAATAT
Organism: Sapria himalayana; assembly: GCA_029783825.1. NCBI lineage: Eukaryota > Viridiplantae > Streptophyta > Magnoliopsida > Malpighiales > Rafflesiaceae > Sapria > Sapria himalayana. The sequence continues at coordinate 1,739,922 of JAREIK010001381.1, read as the reverse complement.
CTTTGATCTTATTCATATTAATGTCTATTCCATATAGAGTAGAACACTTAGTGGAGTTCTTTATTTTATTATATTCATTGATGATCGCTCTAGGAAAGTATGGGCATAGGTCTTTCTTGTCTTTTTAAGATTTTCATGCTAGAATTGAGAGAGCCCGATAAGAAATCGATCTCTATATGTTATGGTAATGGGAGAGAATACCAAGGTAAGTTTGATAGGAATTATGTCTCTCATAGTATTATACATGAAAATGCACTAACCAAGATACTACAATTAAATGACATCGCTAAGATATACCTGATATTTTTAAGGCACTAACCAAGATAGATACTTGGTGATTCCAATCCTTAAGATCTCCGAATATTTCTAAGTCATAGGATATACCTGATATTTTTAAGCCCTATGATATACCTATTAAGGGAATGAGGGACCATATTCAAGCCGGAACTAGGTAGGACCTAGTTGTTCATGATGTAATCGAGCTTGAGACATTTCGAGAGGTTATCTCTCTTGAGAATAAAGAGGAATGACTTCAACCTATGTAGGAAGAGATGAAGTCTATTTACGTCAACTAGACTTATGATCTAGTACCCTTACTAAAAAAAAGAGGGCTTTTAACAATAGATGACTTTTTAGACTAAAACTTGGTGATGATGATTCTCAACTGAGATACAAGACTTAGTTAATACTCAAAGGATTTAGTCAAAAAAAGTAAATCAATTTTGATAAGATATTTTCTTACACAGTGAATATGTCTTTTATTTGAGTAGTTCTAAGTTATGTTGCTATCTTAAACTTAGAAATTGATTAGCTCAATTTAAAGGTTGTATTTCTTTATGGTGACATTCACACGACTCTCTACATGAATCAACCTAAAGAATTCATTTATAAGGGGAGAAAGGTCTTATTTGTAAATTGAACAAGAGCTTGTATGATCTTAAACAAACTCTTAGATATTAGTACATAAAATTTTATTTATTCATTGAGTCTCATGACTTTTAGGATATATCTTGTGACCATTGTGTATTTGTTAGTCATTAGTTATGTGATGCTAGATTTATATTTTTATTGTATGTTGATGATATGCTAATCATTAACCAAAATAGAATATATATTAATATGCTTCAGGGGGGAGCTAGGAAATATTTTTTCTATGAAATACTTTGGCCTAGTTGGGTGGATTTTAGGAAAGAGTATCATTTAGGATAGACCATCTAGACATATCTAGTTATCTCAAGAATGATAAACATCAATAAGGTTTTTGAGAAATTTTCCATGAAAGAAGATAAACTAGTCTCAACTTTTTTAACTAAATATTTTAAGCTGAATATTGAGAATAGTCCTAAGACTAATGAGAAAATGAGAGACAAGAGTCATGTTCCTTATCCCTTAGTAGTTGGCAATCTTATGTATGTCATGGTTTATACTAGACAGAATATAACACATGTTATCAGCATTGTCAGTCATTTTATCTCAAATTCGGGCAAATATCATTGAGCTATAGTAAAATCTATCATGAGGTACCCTTGGGGGGCTTTTCAACTATCTTTATGTTTGAGAGGTTAAAACTCATACTTCTCAAATATACTGATATTGATATGACTAATAATTTAGATTTACGTAGATCTACCTCGGGTTATCTAATAACCTCTGGAGAGAGAATTGTAGCATGGAAATCGAAGATGTAAAAGTAGATGGCACCATCCAATATTGTTCATTATAACTATTAAAGCTTACAAAAATTTCTATGGATGACAAGATTTCTTATAGACTTGAATATGTAATATGATACATTCATTATATGGTGTTACTGTCAGAATACTATATATCTATCTAAAAATTCAACTTCACATAGTATATCAAAGCATATTAATGTGTAGTATTACTGGATATGAGATATATTAGATGAAATATTAGTTATACTTGAAAAATAATGCATAAACTAAAGTATTTCTAATATGTTCATGAAATCATTATCATATATACAATTTTTCTTTAAGTCATGTGTTGGTATGAGTCTCTCCACTTAGTGCATAGGGGGAGATTTGTTGGATTTGCCCGAGTTTGATAGACCAATCCTTTTTTTTTTGAAAGGATGGGATCAAGATAGTGAGATAAAATCCCACATTATGATTTAAAAAAAAATAAATAAAATTTGAATATTCCCATTTTTGCAAAGAGGGCATGTATGGTGTCCTCTCGAATAGGGAAGTGTACCCATCCAAACTCATTCAAAATGGAAAAAAAAAGCAATAAGCAAGATATGTTTTTTTAGTGTTTTATAGTGGCGTTGTGCTTTTTTTCCGGAGTAACATAAGCCCATGGGGTTTTGCATTTCTCTTCGGGGCTATCTAGCATGTGGCTTCTAGTCTTTTTCTTAGGAAAATCCTCTTCATTGTGGAATAGTTTTTTGGGTAGACACTTTGGTCTGCCCCTTTGTGGCTCCCTCATTCTGTTTTCTCTTGACTAGGTGTTAGTTTATGAGTTTTATTTTGAAACCAATCATGTACATTATATTATTTGCTATTTAATTATTAATTTATAAAAATATATATGTACACTTGTGATTTAATTATTTAAAATTGTACAATGTATTCACTTTATAATATCATTATTTACTTAAATTGTGATTTATAGAATAATTATTTGTTTAATTATTTTCTTGGTTTATAATTTGTGTATACATTTTATAAAATCATTATTTTAATTATCAAGCTTGTATATTATATTTTTGTAGGGTGGGCATTACTTTTGTTTTTGTTTATGTACAATATTTTGAAGATTCAAAAAACTAATGCGGAAAGAGATTCGGTGCATTCACTCCGAAATCTTAGGTTTACATAGTTGTACTAAATTTTAGATTTCTAGGATTTATATCCTGGAAAATATATTTTAGTTAAAAATATAATTTTGACCATTATGTATTTTATAGACATTTTACAAGTGTGATGAAATCTTTAGTACATATTGTTCAATTTGGTATTGTTGCACATTTAATTTTATTTATCATTAGATTAGATTTTTCAAAATTATAGTATTGATATTTTTTTATTGTTGGGATGTTGAATGTTTTTAGAGGTGCATCAACTTGTGCTAATAATAAGTGAAGTATATATACTCACTCATTTATAATTCATAAAACTTATTTGAACAAGAAAATAAGTGAATTTCATATTTTCTCAAATACAATAATACAATATAATCAATCCAAAAGCATTCATAATGAATTTATAATTCATAAAGTTTTATAAAAATATTTGATCATGTTTAAAAAAAAATTGAAAATAGTTTAAAATTCACAAAAGAAAAATGAAAAATTCTTAAAAATTAGAAAGTTCATTGAAGCTTATTAAATATTATGAAATCAAATGAAATATATGAAATTTAAATCAAATTTTAGAGAAACTATTCACTGTTCATTTGTAAAAGATTACAACACGTACAATGAAATATTATTATCGAAAACATATCTAATTCTTAAAAACTCATCAAAATACAATAAAAAGTATCAATAATAACAATATCATCAAATATATTTAAGAATCATCAAATTGATCAAGATTCAATGAACAATATATAAATAAAATTTAGTATTTATCAAAGAAGATATTAGTGAATATCATCAAATATTAGATGCATGAATCTTATTGAAATACATTAAAATATACTATCAATATAAATGTATTCAAACATTTATTGTGGAATGTTGCACTTAATTAAATATCACCAAAAAATATATAATAATCAATAAATAATATTTGAATTTTATGAAAACATTTGAATCTTATCAAAAAAATAAAAAGCTAGTATCATTGAATTCATGTCATTAAAATAGATTGAGTATTGTGAAATTTAATTAAAAAATCATCAAAATACTTCAAAGCAACATCAAATGATCATTAAATCTAATCATATTCATGATTTATTTAATTATCTCCTAATTTACTAGAAACCAACAAAATTCATATTTTTTTATGCGAGTAATCTCACAAAACCCATTTTAAAATTATATTCAAAGGGGGATTGGTTTTTTAGTGCTTTGTTTATAAAATATCAGAAAAAAAAATATGCTTAATTACCAGTGTGGACACCGTATATGTGGTGTCAACAACATGAGCTGGATCTTAATAATTCCAAAGTTAAATATGCTTAGTTACGATCACTATTAAGATGATTGATCAGTGTAAAAATTTATCTTATGCATATATCCTGAGGTTGCTGAGGGATTGAGAGGAACAAAAATTTAAAAATGTGCAACAAATGCAAAATAATTATAATTTAATATATTAAAATCAGAAATCAGAATTTACCCCAAACTAACACATGAACAATTAAAAAAATAATAAAAAAAATTAATGAAATATTTTTGAAGCATAGCATCAAACAGCAACCGAACACAAATATATAAAACAGCAGCTGAACACAAATATATAAAACAGCAGCTGAACACAAATATAAAAAACAGCAGCTGAACACAAATATAAAAAACAGCAGCTAAACACAAATATAAAAAACAGCAGCTGAACACAAATATAAAAAACAGCAGCTGAACATAAATATATAAAACAGCAGCTGAACATAAATATATAAAACAGCAGCTGAACACAAATATATAAAACAGCAGCTGAACACAAATATATAAAACAGCAGCTGAACACATATATAAAACAGCAGCTGAACACAAATATATAAAACAGCAGCTGGACACAAATATATAAAACTGCAGCTGGACACAAATATATAAAACAGCAGCTGAACACATATATAAAACTGCAGCTGAACACAAATATATAAAACTGCAGCTGAACACAAATACATAAAACTGCAGCTGAACACAAATATATAAAACAGCAGCTGAACACAAATATATAAAACAGCAGCTGGACACATATATAAAACAGCAGCTGGACACAAATATATAAAACAGCAGCAGAACACAAACATATAAACCTTCAGCTGAACACAAATATATAAAACTGCAGCTGAACACAAATATATAAAACAGCAACTGAACACATATATAAAACAAAAACTGAACACAAATACATAAAACAGCAGCTAAACACAAATATATTTAAAATTAAACATAAATAAATAAATAAATATAAATATGTGTTGTGTGTGTGTGTGTGGGGGGGGGGGGGGGGGGGGGGGGGGTGTGTTTATATATACATATATACATATAAACACACACACAATATATATGAAATGGATCACATGTATGAATCACATTTATGAAGTGATTTGCATGTTATAGAATGAAAACATTCTAAAAATAGCATTCAAAACAACTCTGCCAAGCATGACATTCATAGTACCAAGAAGCAAGGAAGTACTGACACGGCTCCCTACAGCCATGTCCGCGTGTCCGACACCTGGACACGACACGGATACGTGTCCGATACGCCATGTGGCGTATCATTGCACAATCCGTATCCGATACGCCACGTGACGTATTGGATGGTTGCGTCGGCAGACGGCAGCCGTATCCATGCCTATAGTGCCCGACGTCCGATGACGTCGGGTGGCCAAAGTTGCCACATGGGCGATGTTGGCCACTGGCAGGGGGCGGGCACGATTTGAGGGAGAGGCAGGAGCGGGCACAATTTGAGGGGAGAGAAAGGGGGGGCGCGAATTGAGAGGAGAGACAGGGGCGGCGCAAATTAAGGGGAGAGGCAGGGGCGGGCGTGTTTGAGGGAGAGGCAGGGACGAGCATATTTGTGTGGGGATGTGCATAAAATAAAATATTTTTATAAAATAAAATAAAATATTTTTATAAAATAAAATAAAATATTTTTATTTTATAAAATAAATAATATATATTTATTTTATATAATAAAATATTTTAATTTAATTTAATTTAATAAATTTATAAAATACTTAATATTTATAATTAATAATTTTTATTTTTATTTTTTTTATCATGCTGTATCCTAGTCGTATCCGTATCCTAATTTTTTAGAATTTTCCGTATCCCCATATCTTGCCGTATCATATCCCCGTGTCCGTGTCCATGCTTCTTAGCCAAGAAGAATCCTGTCTTCCAAACAAGACAAACCATCTACCCAATTGCTAAGATTTTATTAAAATTATAATCTTATGTTCTTCAAAGTGCATACTTGGTTGAGTAAACACACATTTATAAATTCCAGACAGATGAGTTGACATGGGCATAATCCAGCCCCCATTGAGCACCTGATCACAAAATCATAAATGAGCAAGCTAAATAATTTACACTAAATTCCTCAAGACTTTCACACTTGAGATCTGAAGCAAAACTGACTGGCAGGGTAGCAACATTATCAACATAACAAGACGAGATTTAGAAAAGCTTAAAAAAAAAAGGAAAAAATAAAAAAAATAAAAAAACATCTATATTTTCCATGGCATGGACAAGGCTACAAGGAATCATCCATTTCGCAAATGGACTTGAATCATTAACACTGCTTTCGATCCATTCAGCTGGGCTTTCATCCAACAATTCTGGTTTCCTTTTTTGGAAATATTGTGCTTTTGAATAAAGAGAATCCAATGGCAGCCCAGAAAACCGAGAGCAATGCCAAATCATGGTAATGGTGCAAATGCATGGATCTGCCTGAGTGGCAACAAGGAACGAGACCAAATCATAATCATCGGTCCCAACCAGAAGGCCTCCTCCTTTCTCTGCCTCTAGCTTTCAAACAACTGCAAGGAAAACAATTGGTATTTTGAAATTCACCCTGCATTACATGTAATTAATTAGTGAACACGACGATTAACCTTGCTGGTACATTCTGGCTTTTGGTGCCTCCAGAAGAGATTGTACCAGTTACACTTACATCTCCCCCAATTGATCCTCCAGAGATGAACCCGGGCAGTGCTGCTCTTTTAATGGCAGATTGTTGGCTAGGGCTACTACTTAATTCCTGACTTGGGGGATTATGAGAAGCAGGTACAAAGTTGCTCTTGAATTGTGCCATTACTCCCGTCTTCAGTGAACTAACAGCAGCAGATCTCATGGACGAGTTGGGGGCAGGAGGAGTGTTGCTGCAATCTGGATTGTAGCCGATGCCAAGACCATAATCCACTCCTCGGACGCCTCTCCCACCTTTCCCTTTACTCTTTTTACGACCTTGACAAAACAAACACTTGAGCAGTTGGCAAAACATTGCATCAATGGCAGAGGACGGCCATGTTAGAAATAGTGTAAACAGAATGATGATAGATTTTAAACGGAGGGAAAAAACAATACAGATGACAGAACAAAAAACCTCCTTTCCCTGCATCTCGTTTTGCTCTGAATCTTCCATCCTGATGATCCACATAGCCGATGTCAACAAAAATCAAATTGCCAGTTTCAGTTTTTGTGCTCAAAAGAAAGATACACATGAAGGAACAATTATAGCTACCCATTGGAACTTCGAATTACAATATAGAAAATAAAATTCTTCTGCAAAACAGCTTTTTGCCAGTCCCACGCCACAAGTGTTTCTCATTACAGAACCACTTAAACATAATGAAATTAGAAAAATTGTAAGCTATGAGTAAATAATATATAGTAATTACAAATCCAATCGAAAGTGATTATTGAGAAACAAATTACTTTGGATGCATACTTCTCGACACTGTTTTGATAATTTCATCATCATTATCAACCAAACTTTATTCTAACCACTTAAGATCAATTATATAAATCACACTTTTCTAATTCACTCTATTTTAGTAACTTATAAAGTATATAATGTATTTCAGATCAGCAAGAGCCTACAATTCATTACATATATATTGTTACCGGGTGGGATCCCCAGCCCACATGGGCCACAGGCCAATCACTAGGGCTGCAGGGAAAAGCATGACAACCCCATCTCAATCATGGAGGATAACTGGCAAGATTCGAACTTGCAACCCAACAATGTTGTGAGTTATGCATCCAGCCAACTCAACTACTATTATTGTCCTCTGCCAATCTGAATCCGAACTCGCAACTCAAATGTTCTATAATTATGAACATGAAATATCATGCTACTAAATTAACTAGTTAATTTGTATAATTTAATTAAAAAATTATATATTTTTTAAAAAATAATTAAATTATTTCATTCTAATTAAATACTAATAACCTACTACAACTAAATAGTGAACTGCATATGAAATATGCCGCCAAATTTATAAATAACTATTCTCAATTTAAAAGATATGAAATTTAAATATATTTGAAAATATAATATACAAAATTAATTAGAATACTACAAGTACTACAATCTATTATATAATTATCTTTAGAAAATGTAAAAAATAAAATATCAGATAACAAAATACAAACATTATTACTTAAATAATTTGATATGTTTTAAGAACCATACAATAAAGAAAATGTAAAAAATATCAATTAATCAATCCAATTTCTTTAATAGGTACTATACATGAAAATAAGGAAAAAAAAAACAAAAAATATATATTCACATAGATATTTACAAAATTATTCTATATTTAATAATTATAAACTAATATAAAATAATATTAATGGAGCTACCAAAGTTGAGAAAATTATGTTACATATTTGAGCTAGAACTAGCTCAAAAACAAACACAATACTTAAGTTGAATGGTAAAACAAAAATTTCAAGAGCATAAATGCATGGTTTGGGCCAATATGCACCAAACATAAAAATAATTAAGTTAATATACTCAATTTTTACCACCCCAAAAAAATATTAACTACAATGTGCCAATATGTTATGTAATCCATAAATTTTAAAAAACATAATTATTCATATTAAGTTTTTCACACACACACAGACACGCACAAAAGTTATATATGAGACAACACACACAGACACACACACAAGTTATATATGAGACCACACACACACACACATACATATATACTACGAAAACATTTTTTTCATGATACACTATAAATACTAAAATATTTTTCAAGATCATGATGTCATGAACATTATATTGTGGAGATGCAATTATTCTATGGTGGCTTCCACAATGGGTCATGTGATATTGTCATGGTGTGCATTAGTTTTGAAATGATGGAACAATGTTTGCATAGTGTGCCATGGTGATAAAGTGGTTATTCAATGTGTCGTGGTGCAACAATTGTTGTGCCATGATGGTGTATATCCATGTGTTTTGCTATTGTTTTTATTTTTGTTGAGAAAAAATAATGATAATAAATACAAGACTACTTACTAGAAATAGCGCAACAAAAATTAAAGAGAGATGACTATGGTAGGTCATATAAATAAAAAATTGATTCTTGACCCAATGATATGTAAAATACTTATGGGATGAGTAACTCAAAATTAAGTCAGATAATTAGTTGGTGATGATACATAATTAATGAATAATATTTCATATTCGATTGATCCAGATATAACTAACATATTAAGTTTTTGTCATACTTGCAAAAAAATTCTTGACCTTGCTACATTAATGTATTCTTTTAAGATATTTCACTTGTACATTAATACTACTCAGTTATTGATATATAAACTGATAATAAAGAAAAAATAACTCACTAGTTACTATATGACCTAATCATAATTGAATGAAAAGATTAATAAAGTTATACCGATAATAATAAATTTATCTATACTAAGAAGATTATGTGTTGAGAATTTTGCACTTGCAATTATTGGAGTTGCACAGTATTTTTTGAATTCAAACCTTAGTCATATGATAATTTTTGATTTCTAAAAAATTTATCAAAAGATGATTTAGGCATTAACAACTATATGTTAGATAAAGTAAAATTAGGAAGATTAGTCAAACTACTATAGTTAATTTCTCTACTCAAAAACAATGAGTGAGTTGAAATGGGTATTTCTAGAAAAAAAACAAACTGGTAGTAAGCTATTTGTTTTATAAGAGATGAGGACGCATTCAGAAGAAGTGGACATCACAACTTGATTCTTGTTTACAAAATAATTTGTGGTTCAAATATTATATCACAGACTACCATATCTACTCAGACAAACTTCCAAGTGTACACCAATTGCCAAGTGTACCCATGAATAATATTGAAGGCTAATTTAGTTGGGAGCAACTAGTTTCAGTCAATCTGCTTCAATCTCAACTATTATCTAATCAAGCTGAGATGACTCACTCTAGGGCCTAGGCCCTAGACACATCTAAACTAATACACCTCTGCCTCAACTACTCTCAAATAAAGATGAGATAATTTACTTTATATCCTTGACATAGTTGTGCATGAAGATTAATAAAATTATACTTATTAAAAATTTTGACAATAATGGAGAGATTGGGTAACAAGGGTATTTTGCACTTGCATTCATTAGTAAAATAATATACTATTTTATGGGCACAAATTTTTAATGAGAAGACATTATAAATTTTCTAAAAAATGTATCGATAAAAATGAAATTATCTTTATTAATGAATGCAAGTGATTGTATCACTCAATAAAAATAATTTAAATATTAAGATGATCAGTCAATTACTATTATGATTTCTTCACTCAATAAAAATGAGAGAGCCGAGATACATGAAGAGATGAACTTCACATCCTGACTTACATCAGTGCAAGACATATTAAGGTTCAAAGATTGTACCATAGACTACCAAATTTACTTAGACATGACCTTCCAAGTGTATACCACATATTCATGTTATTGCACATATTCATGAAAAGTATTTCAAATTTTTTCCTCGAGAGCTACTAGCTTCAGCCAATACTCCCCTACTTCTCTATTCACACTATCTCACTTTGAACTCTTGGGCTACAAGCTTAGCACCAATATCTGTCATAGGTGAACATATATATTTTTTTCTTTTATTTATTCTAGAGCCTTTAATATCATTATATGAGTCATAAAACAACACTGTCATAAAACAACACTGTCAAATGCATATTTTTTTTGTCCCAAAAGTTCAATATAATTTATTTTAATCAATTATTTTACTAACTAATAATAACATTATATCTTCTTCCTTTATTATTTATGTCTAGGATTGAAGGACCAAATGGATGACTTCTCCAAGAATGGAGTCGATGAACAACACCTATTTTTCTCCACACTCATGAGCCCCTCTTAAGTGTTTGGTTATACTTAATCTACTAGTTATGTACTTTCAATTTGAACATCCATTATTAGATAGATTGAAGATTATCAAACCAAATATCAAATGAATAATTTCTATTAACTATGAGATATTTTAATAAAAAAAAATAATTAAGATCTCATCTAGCACGTCAAGAGAATATTAATATGAATTTTTTCTATCTGATTCATTCAAACAGCTAGCATGCTTATCATTAATTTGGTGATAATATTAAAATATTGAGAAGTGATAATGCTTTAAAATACACTTTTCATCAATTTTCTTATTTCTTAAAAAAAATCAAAAAATTCACCCAACATCATATTAACTTATAATTATCTAATTAACTAAATATTATCATCTATCATTTTTAAACATATCACATTTTAATATTTGTATCTAAGAAAAATAATTATTCATCTTATACAAAATTTTCAGATATATTTACTTTGTTGAGGATCTCTCCCTTAAAACCGAAAGATAGTTGATTATGTCATCAATTGTGTATTTTTCAAGTTCTCCTATACTCAAAAAGAGTATATGTCACTCACTAGAAACCAAAAGAATTATTATGTGTGAACATGATGCTACTTGAAGATAAGTCATGCTTTAAGAATTTAATCCAAGAAGATGCATATTCGCACACCATAATAATATCATTCTTGTGTCCCATTGATACTGCTCATAGAGTGACAACTAATATTGCTCTTACACCTAATACTAATAGTACAACTGGTCTTGAAAAAAAAAAATAAGATACCTCATAGAATACTAACAGTATCAGTTTAGACATTCTAATTACTCTACAAAAGAAATCAAAGATATGTTCAATCCAATATTTATTATCAAAGGTCCCTCTATCAAATAGATATAGTCATCCAAGATGATAATAAACTGTGTTCAATAAATTAAGTACAACTATTTTTAATCATATATGAGATCTTGTACTAAAACCTCCATTTAAATCAATAGAGAGATATAAATAAGTGTAGATGATGAAGAATGAACAATGGAAAAATATTAAATAGCTTAAAGTTAAGTTGATCATCATGAAATTTATATAAATTTATGGTGTAAATTATTATGATATTTTTTTTCATATGAACAAAATGGTTACTACAAGATTATTAATTTATATTGTGACTTCTCATCAAAATATTATTAATCAATTAGATTAAAAAAATATAATTATCCATAATAATCTTGAAAAAAATAATAATTATGCAATAGCAATCATGTTTTATTATTCCATGAAATACATAATTTTTTATAACTTGGATCAAACTCCTAGAACATAATTCAATAAGTTCACTTTAATATTTATTATTTTTGATCTTAGTAGATATGTGTTATTGTCACATTATTCTTATTTCTATCAATAATAACTAATGAGATAATATATGATATTAGAAATATATTTTAATAATATTTTAATTAAAAGAAAAAGATAATTAGACTTGTTTCAACAAAATTAATTTTTACAAATAGAATTAAGATACAAGATATGGAGTGTCATAAGTACTTTCTAAGTAAGAAGATTTGTTTATCCAGAATGAATAATTTTCTTTCATAGAGAAAATATATTTTAGAAATTTTGTTTGATTTTTACATAATGTGATGTATACCAATTAACTTATCACTTAATTCATGTGTAGGCTTATTCACAAATACTAATATTAGTATAATCAATTTTTTTAAATTCTCCTAAATAGATTCATATTAACAAAATTCTTTAAATTCTCAGATTGTGAATAATATTCTAATACATAAGATTTTGTTCAATAATTTTGAGCACAACCAAATAGATACGTACATAGATTCTAGCTAGGCCCTCACAATTAGAGAGAGAAGATCAAGATAAAATATAAAATTATGATGTCAGTTACTTGTAAACTTTAATGAATCAGTTAATTCTTGGAGAAGCCAAGTCTATCCGTCCAAATACCAAAGATATTTTACTATAATAGTTAAATAGCCTAGTACATTGCTATCAATTATGTGTTTCACGAGTAGACAAAATATATCAAAACTTATGATACTTCAAGTTGGTGTGTACATATATACACACCAACTTGAAGGATAATATTAAGGTTTAGTTTTGTTCATTATACTTCAACTTATTTTTATAATTTTGTTTGAATAGGAACACTCATCATACTGGTTGCCCCAACTTGAATATGTATTTCATTTTCAAAATAAATGAAAAATTAATATCTTCTTCTCGCTCTTCCTTATCTCTCTCATTCCCTATTTTTCTCTTCAATTGATTTTCCTCATCCTAATATTGAGGTTAAGTCATGTTTTATGTTGTATTTTACTCACTTTTTTTGTTTGTTTATTTAAGAACATCTAACATGTGAGTTATTTAAACTTGAGAATATATGTATTATATTATAAAATTTTGAAATAAAAAAAAAATCATATTCTTTCTCCTCTCCTCTGTTCTCTCACTCCCATTGATATCGATATTAGTGATCGATGCATAATTATTAATTTATTTTTGATAATTAATTGATTTGAGTATAACTAATATATTTATTTGTTATCATACATGCAATAAGATTTAAAACTTAGATACATTTAGTTATTCGTTCAAAACATTTCACTTATATGACACTATTACTCAACAATTGACATGTTTACTAATTGATCATAATGCAATGACTCACTATGCTACAAGGATAAAGTTATATAAAAGGATTGATGAAATGATATATGTATTGACAAATCTAATTGTACTGGGAAGATTGTGTGATCATATTAATAATATTTTCTACAAGCATTCATTGGGAATACATTATTTTATGAACATGAATCCTTAATGAGAAAATACTTTCTGCTTTTATAGAGATTTATCAAAATTTGATTAAGATATCTACTTCTATCCAAATTGTTTAAAGCTGAAATAATTAATCAGATAACTACAGTAATATTTCCAATAATAACAACTAGAGAGACAAGGGATGCGATATTAAAATATTGTTATAGGGCAGTGATGTTTTGTTAGTGCTTATTACAATGTCATGTATCGTGGTGGTGCTTGGGTGTGGAGGGTATCATGGCAGCACCTTGGTGGTGTAGGAATGCCACTGTCATGGTGGTGCTTGGTTGTTGTGATGTTTAGACACATTCTATTTTTTTGTTGGTTGTTGAGAAGGATGACAATAATCAATGAGAGACTACTAGGAATAAGCTAGCAAAAATTAAAGACCAAGAATACGTAAGACACTTATTAGATGAGTCACCTAAGACTGAATCAAATGATTAATTAGTATTTGATACACAATTACTAGTTCATTTTTAATAGTCTTTTAATCTGAGTATGATTAACATATTCAATTCTTACCACACATGTAATAAGATTTAAGAATTAGCTATGACGAGTTACTTGTTTGATATATTTTACTTATATGACAATATTAATTAGTTGTTGGCATGCATATTAATTGATCACAATAAGATGACTTACTATGCTATTAAGACAAAATTGTGTAAGATGATTGATGAGATGATACATGTATTGATAGATTTGATTGTGCTGGAGAGATTGTGTGATGAGATTCATCGTATTTTCTACATGCATTCGTTGAAAAAGCTATGGATTATTTTACGAACATAGATGATGGATCATAAGCGAGGACACTTAAAATTTTTTCGGAGATTTATCAAAAGATAATTCATATATCTACAGCTACACACGAATTAATTAGAATTGAAATAATCAGTCAAATAATAACAATAATTTTTTCACATGAAAATAATGAGAGAGATGAGAAAGACACTCTTTAAGAGGGTAAAAGCTAATAGTTACTTGCACTTTTTATAAGATATTGAGATACACTCATGAGAGATTAATGTTTCATCCTAAATTATGAAGGTTATTTCGGGGTTTCAGAGATCATACAATAGATTATAATATCCACTTTGGTTGGATCTTCCAAACATACACCTACTATCCTTGTTACTCATCTGAGAAATTAACTTATATGACAATATTGCTCGGTCATTGACAATATTACAGCTACTATCACATTGTTGTAGGAAAAAGTTTTGTAAAATGATTGATGAGATTATACATATGTTGACAAAACTGAGTGTTGGAGAGATAGAGATTGTGTAATCATATTCACAATATTTTCTACAAGCTTTCATTGGGAGACCAATACATCATTTTATGAACATGGATGATTTATTAGAATGTGATTCAAATTTCTACACCAACACATGAATCAATTAGAGTTGAAATAATCAATCAAATGACAACCAAATCTTTTTCACACAATAACAAAGAGAAATAAAAGACATCAGACACTATAGCAGTGGTGTGCCATGGTAGTACTGATTAGAGTGTCATGTGTCGTGGTGAAGCCTGTGTGTGGAATGTGTAGTGGTTGTACTGTGGTGGTGTAGGAGTGCTATGGTGGTGCTTGGAATGTGTGATGTGTATACACACCATATTTTTTTTGTGTTATTTGTTGAGAAGAATAAAAATAATCAATGAGGGACCATTGAAAATAATCCAGCAAAAATTTAAAGGCCATGGATATGAGAAATACTTATTAGATGAGTAATTCGAGACCAAGTCAAATAATTATTAGTGATCGATACATTTTTACTATTTTATTTTGATAGTCAATTGATATGAGTATGATTAATATATTTAATTTTTACCACACATAAAGTAAGATTTAAGACTTAGCTATATTGAGTTGCTCGTTTGAGATATTTCACTTATATAATAATATTACTCAGCCGTTGACATACATACTAACAAATCATAATGAGATGTCTCGCAATGATACTAAGACACCATTTTGTAAGAAAATTAATGAGATGATACGTGTATTTATGTATTTGATTGTGCTGGTAATATTGTGTGATCAGATTCATAATATTTCTACAAACATTTGTTGAGAGAGCTATACATTATTTTATGAACATGATTCCTTTGTGAAAAGATGATTTTAATTTTTTTAGAAATTTATCAAAAAATAATTTAGATATCTATATTAACACATAAATCAATTAGAATTGAAATAATCAATCAGATAACTTTAGTGACTTTTTCATACAATAATAATAAAAGAGATACAAGATGTAATTCAAGAGGGAAAAAGTTAATAATAAATTATATTTTTATAAGAGATTAAAACATATTCAAGAGAGGTGTTGAATATTTCATTCAAAGTTATGAAAGACATTTTGTGGTTCAGAGATCATACAACATGCTATCATATCCACTCAAATTGGATCTTCCACGTGTCCACCTAAGTCTCGTTACACTTGTTCAGGAATGATATCCCAAAATTTTCCTTAGTCACTACTAGCCATAGCTGATACACTCATACTTTTATAATGTTCTCTTCTCACCACCTAACTCAAGACTCCTCAGTCATGGATTTAGTAGCCAATAACTATGCAATAGGTAATTATACTATTTTTACTTCTTTTGTGAATTCAAGAACCTTTAATATTGTGAATATTAATCACCATTTTTCTTGTACAAACCAATGGGCATAATAATATTAAAATTAGATCCTTTTTTACAAATATTTTTTTGTATTTGAGTTTCGTCATAATTTATTTTCAATTAGATATTTAAAAACCCTCAACATGGGCATCCATTATTGGGTAAGCTTAAAATATCAAGTCCATATCAAATGAGTAATTTTTATTAACCAAAGGTATATAAATTAGGAAAACATAATAGAATTTCCTTTTTGACATATCAACAAAGTGCTAACAATGACCTATTTTATCTGATTTATTCAAAAATTTTAGGACCTTATGGAATAATCATGAACGAAATTTTGATAAATTTTATTATTTTTATTGATGATTATATTAAATATACATAATTATCTATTTTCAAATAAAAAAATATAATTTTATCTATTTTTTATAAAATTTTATAAAAAGATAAAAATATAATTTAATTAAAGTATTGAAATATTAATAATTTATAATATTTTAAAATATATTTCAATTAATATTCTAATAAGAGATTGACACACTTAGAAGAGGTTAAATTTTCAGCTTTAGTTATAAAGGATATTTTGATGTTCATAAATCATATAAGAGTATCAGATCCAGTCCACTCAGGATGAATCTTTTATGCATACACTTACTAATCTCATTTGTATGAGTTGTTGATTATTACAACATATATTATATAAATTGAGTCATCATAAATTCTTTTTCATAAAAATGACAATCAAATTAAATTATCTTTATTAAATCAGGAAAATGAATTAAAAAAAATATTTCATTAAATAACTATGACAACAATACAAAATAATAGATTGTCAAAATCAGAAATCAATTTTGTCTAGAAAATAATAAAATCCAAGACATTAATAAATAATAGTGCAATAATACTCAATGAATAACTCAATATGAATATTATCCTTATATAACAAACAAAAATAATTAGAATGACCCATAATTTGAGTATTTCTATCAAAAATATAAAATATCATCAATAAATAAAATAACAAATAATTCTCATCATTCAAATATTATAACTCTTACAACTCTTAATTCATGAGTAATTGACTCAAGACTTAAGAGTAAACAATTATATGATATGTAATTGCATATTATTTACAATTTTTTATTTGTTCTCTGAATATTATAATAACTAATGATAAAATATCTAAAATTCTTGGTTATGACAATATTCAATTTGATGCTTTATTTATGTCTAAGATTCTATTTATTCTTAAATATTTAAATAATTTATTTTCTATAAGATATTTTACTAAACAACTTAATTCTAATATCATTTTCTCTCAACAAGATATTATTTTATGAGATCAAAAATATTCAAGAATGCCTTTTCTTTGGGAATGAGTGAGATGGTTGTATATTTTCTCTTATACTATTATGTATTTGCATTATACTAAGTATTTGAGCTTTATCGATCCTTAGTCATTTAATCTAGACTCAGTGGTATATTTCTTGGAAAACAATGAATTTTAGATTCTAACATTAAAGATTGTGAAATCTATCAAATAAGAAAGTATTACAAGCTAAACCACTTAAAGTCTAGTATTGGTTAGGAGAAGAGAGGAGGAAAATGAGAGGAGAGAGTAAAAAAAATAAGGAAATACTATTATTCATTAATTTAAAAAACTAAAAAATTATAATATATATATATATATATATATATATATATATATATATATATATATATATATTCAAGTTGGTGTAAACTAAAACAAAAAAAACAAACATAACTTCACTTCAAGTTGGTGTGTGTAGGTGGCAAGTGGGCTGGGTGGGCCAGAAACAGCACGAGGCACAGCCCGACTGAGGGGTGCCTGGCCAAAAGGTGTTAGGTGGGTCGGGCAGCCCGGGCCCAGCACGAGGCAGGACCCTACTAAGTCGTGCTTGACCTAGCACGACATAGTCCAGAACCTTTCCTGAGCTCATGTGATGCCTCTTGTGCTATAATGGGTCAGGCACGACCTAGTTGCCTGGCCCGAAGGCATGGTCCAGAGGCATGGCCCTGCACCGTGCCGCAAAACTCAGGCTAAGGTACCAAGTTCCAGGCATCAGGCTAGCGTAGAGGTGTCAAACGGGCCGGCCCGGCCCGGCATGGCCCATTTTTTTCCAGCACGTTCGTGCTACCGTGCCGTGCCGAGCACGGCATGGTTCCTGTACCGTGCCGTGCCGTGCCCGGCACGGTTTGAATATAGGTGGGCCCGGCCTGGCCATACAGGCCAGGGGCCAGCCGCCAGGGCATACCAGCTAACCGGCATAGCCGCATAACCGCATAGGCTGACTGGCTGAGCCGCTGAGGGTGAAAGAAAGGCAGGGCCGGGCAGGCGGGCGCGGGACTGGGAAGGGACGGGTCACAGGAGGCAGAAATCTGATTCTCTAAATTCTGAAATCAGAATATTGTATTTTTTTTTTTTAATTTATATATTATAAATTATATTTCTTAAGGTTAAGTTAAGTGTAGTGACTGTAGTCTACTGTCTACACTGTGTAGTGTAGAGTATTAATTATTAAATATAATTTTTTTTAAAAATGTTAAAAATTAAAATTAAAAAAAAAAACAAATTTTAGAAAATTATTTTTTTTATCAAATTCAACTAAGTATAGCTTTATTTATATTTATAATTTATTAATTATATATTAAAGTTATTAATTTTTAAAATAAAATTTAAATCGTTAAAAAAATAAATTAATACATTATGTTAGGAAAAATTAAAATTAAAAAAAAAATTAAACTACACAAATGAAAAATTATCAATCATGCATTTGAAACCGATGAACCGAACAAAACAAGTATAAGTTTCAACACAACGTACAAACAAAGCGTATAAATACAATGAATAAAAAAAACATCGAAAAAAAACAGCAGATCAGCATCAATCGTCAAGCGGCATACCATGAGAATCATGAGCCGCAACATCAAGATCAATATCATATGGATCATCATCATCGGCAATCAGCTCCTCCGCCATCGTAGTGGATGTGGATGCGACTGCAGTGCCTGTCACAGTCCCAGCTTCAGCACGATCATGGATGCTAAACCTCGAATCCTATCAATCCTTCAAACAAGTCAAGGCCTCAATAATATCTGGACGTAATCTCAATCTCCTATCCGAAATCACGTTCACTGAAACAGAAAAAGCAGACTCCGATACTGCGCTCGACACCGGAGGAGTCAATAGATCCCGTGTCATCCTAGATAGCACGGGAAAAGTGGACACATATGATTTTTACCACTGTAATAAATCAAGATTCTTAGTATCAGAATGTGATAGAATTTAACAGTAATCGGTATCGAAGTACCGAGACAGCTCGCTCCTAAGTGATGGTTCACTCCTACAGTTCCCTCTCACTAGCTGAATAGAAAAATCGTCATTTCCGAACAAGGTATCAATGTCATTAATCACAGTCTCACTACTACCACCACCATACCTAGTATCGTAGTATGTGAACATGTCAGTCAACTACTCGTGAATGAACCCTTCAGGTGGCTCTTCCAGGTTCATGCACGAGGAAATGAAAGTCAGAGTATTTTCAACCCCTTCCACCTTAGCCCTAGGGTCCATGCATGCAACGAGGCAATAAAGAGATGGAATGGTGGACCAGTACTTCAAGTACTTGGTCTCCATCTCTGCAACCATATGGCTAAGCGTCGGGTCAGCTCGATACTTCCTAAACATGCTACTAATGTTGCATATGCACCGGAGTGCAATACAAGTGGTGGGTGTATAAACCGACTAACACATGTTAGTCGTGTCATAAAATATCTTCAGGAATTTCATTTATGAAATTCCTAAAGCCCAGTCAGTGTCATCAATAATAAGTTCGTCACTCTTACTATTGACATAGTCGGATATCACGTGTTCGTATCCAACACATGATTCCAACATCAGGTACATGTAATTCCAACGATGTCTCACATCCGATTGGAATATCTTCTTCTTAAGATTCGCAGACAAACAGAGATTACCAAACTCTTGTAGTTTGCGAGGAGTACGAATATACTTGAGTGCATTGAGTATATTTTCCAACACAGGGGAACACACATTCATACCCGCTTGAACTATCAGGTTAATCACATGACACATGTATCTGACATGAAAGATCTCTCCTAATGGTGCGTCTCTAATATTCCTAACAAACATATTGATCGCTACTCCATTATTAGAAGCATTATCGAAAGTGACATTAAAAATTTTA
Organism: Sapria himalayana; assembly: GCA_029783825.1. NCBI lineage: Eukaryota > Viridiplantae > Streptophyta > Magnoliopsida > Malpighiales > Rafflesiaceae > Sapria > Sapria himalayana. The sequence continues at coordinate 1,719,166 of JAREIK010001381.1, read as the reverse complement.
TTTTGAATTTTATATTCCCTAAATATTTTCATCATACACTCAAAAATGACCGGGCCATCATGAGGATGAAGTATCTCAGTGAATCTTAATATTTTTTTATTGATTGTCCAGTTAGAATCTACATAATGACTCGTGAGACATGCATAAGAAGATTCATCGTGACATGTCCATATATCGGACGTCACGAACACCACTCCACTATATGCCATAAATTCCTTAATTATTTTTTGTTTTTCTAACTTATATATCTTTAGTATGTCACTCCTAGATGTGGACCTAGGAATCCCATGATAGGAATGCTAAAAATAAGTCTGCATGATGCGCACTACCCTCGGATCTTTCGAAAATCTGATCGGAAGACCCATCAATGTGATGAGCCTGGCCATGCCGTCCTTACCCAACTCGCTGGAGTATACGAAGGGAGTAGACTTTGAGACTGAACTCGATCCAGTCTCAAAAAATGTAGTGCCAAGTTGGGTTTGCCTAGGATCTAAGGGTCCATATTTTTTGGTGCATAATTCGACATGCCTCTTAAGGTGCCCAGTCCCACATGAACTCTTGCATGTTAAAAGTCTCATACAATATTTGCACTGTGCCATTTCAAGTTCCTCACCCCTAACATTTACTTGTGTTATGATTTTAAAATGAGTCCAAACTACAAAAGTCCTCCTAGTTTTTTGTTTTTTAGAACTTTGGGTTGAGACGACTGGAGAAACCAAAGTTTCAGCAGCCGCAGACGTCTATGTAACACTAACATTTTCATTTTCCAAATTTAAATACGTGTCAGGTGTATTTGTCATTTTTTATGTTTTTTTTCCTATGTTTTTCTAGAGAGAGAAGCTTTAGAGAGAGAATGTAAATAAAAACGTAAAATAAATTACCCGGTAAAAGTAATGAGATTAGTCACGTGCAAGGTGCACCGCAGGAAGCTCTGATGTTCAAGACTCAAGTAGAGTTTCATGAAAATCCAAGCCGAAATCAAAATCCCGAGGCCCGAGAGAGAGATGCACGGTTTACGTGAGAGAGAGAAAGTTTTGAGAGGAGATATGTTTTTGAAAAACATAAATGTTATAGGGAGGGGGGTAGAATTTATAGGCTAAAGAAATTAATTTTTTTATAAAAAAAGAAATTTTTTTATTATTTTTTTGAATTTTTAATATATTTTTAAGGGGCAGAATCACGAGGATCGTTGGATTCTGCCCCCTAGCCGTTGGAGCCGAATCCAACGGCTGAAAATCTGTAATGTTTGAAATTATTTTTTTTTGGCCGTTGGGATTGATCGGGTCTAAGCCCGTCGGGGCTCGACAGTCGGGACCGCGGGTCGGGTCCAATCAGACCCGACCCGCGGTCTTTTTACCTTGGGGGGGGGGGGGGGGGGGGGGGCCATGAGATGGGTTACGCACTCACGCTCACGGCTCACGCCCATGCCCCACGCGTGAACCGGCATGGGACGAACCCGTGCCGACATGCCGTGCCACGGCACGGGCCATGCCGGGCCAGGCACGACATGAGCTATTCCTAACCCGGGCACGATTTAAAATCGTGCCGGGCCGGCCCAGGCACAATTGACACCTCTAGGCTAGTATGATGCGAGACCCATCGAGCACGAGCTTGACTCAGCTCATTCCTCGGGGTCAGGCTCGAACTTGGCCCGATTTCAAATCCTTATGCAACCATCGTGACGAATCAACCCAATGATCAAAAAAAATTATATGCACACAAACACAAGATGAATCTAGCCGTTAGAGGCACCCGCAACGGGTAGGGCAGAAAATCCGATGGTTGTCTGGTTTCAGCCCTTATAAAATAATTAAAAATTAAAAAAAATTAAAAAAATATATATTTTTAAATTTTTATATTATATTATATTATATATATATATATATATATATATATATATATATTTCTCTCTCTCCCTCAATTCTCAATCTCACACCTCACATTCTCTCTCTTTCTGTTTAATCTTAATTTCTTAAATCACTAAAGTCTAAATCAACCCTCTCTTAGTCTCATTCGATTCAACTTTAGGGACTCAGGTGCGGACTGTGTTGTGGACATCGAATTCAGATCGGATATCAGACATCGGCTTCGGCAATCAAGATATGAAAATTGGCATTCCATAAATGGTCAAAAACCAAACGAAAATTATTTTTAAAATTTTATTTAGTTTTTAATTTTAATTTTTATAAATAATTTAATAAAAAATATTATTTAATTTAAAAAATAAATTTTAAAATATAATATATAAACTAATAAAAATCTAAAAAGATAAATAATAAATTTAATGACGAAAACGAGATTAACATTAACATAAGCATAAATAATTTTAATATGGATAATAAAAATTCTATGAAAATGTTCGATGTCGGAACCACCAAAACCTAGTTTTCTACTATGATTTGACCCAAACATTTAAAAAATAAAAACTAGAAGAAAATCTATAATTTGAACTTACTTTAACATTATATAAAATAAAAATATTTGAGATATCGATAAAGAATCGACACAATACAAATATTATAAAAAAATATTAACCTATAAGAGTACATGAGAGAATGAACACCTGAAGAGACATCTCAAACAATACATTAAAAAACATAGTGCATTAGATCTTAGGCAAACCCAACTGAGCAGTGATGTTTTTGAGGGTGAATCTAGTTCAGCCTCTATATTGATCCCCTTTATATATCATAACGAATTAGGAAGAGAAGAAATGATCAAAATGATCATCATAATAGATTTTCAATTAAATTTTCAGAAAATCTTAAGATAATAAGTATCATACAGACTTAATTATAACTTACATATCATATGATTCTTATGCCCACATATAGGAATAACAAAGAGGTGTGAACTGGGCTGGCTCAGCCCGGCCCAGCATGAGGCATGGCACGAATCGGCCGTGCCTAGGCTGGCCCGGCACGGAAATTTCCCAAGCCCGAGCTGTGCTCGACCACTGCACCAATTGTGTCGTTCCGTGTTGTGCCTGACCCAGCATGGTTCCGTGGCCCGTGACTGTCCGCACTTGCACCGCCAATGCCATACGAAAATGAGAAAATGCATGAGCACGGGTCTGAATTGACTCCAACCCGACCAGCGATCCCGCCCAAATCTTAGTGAACATGATTTGATTTTAGATAAGAGATCGAGATTACGTCCAGATATTATTAAGGCTTTAGCCTGTATGAAAGACTGGGAGGATTTGAGGTTTAGCATTCAGGATTGTACTGGAACTGAGACAGGGAGTGCATCCACTGCGAAAGTGAAAGAGTTGATTACTGATGATGATAATCCATATGATAGTGATTTTGATATTGCGATTGATGATGATTATGATATGTTGATTGACAATTGACGTGGTTACAGGTTGTCATGCATGTTGTCAAATGCCAGTTGCCAATGTCACGCCATGCCACATACCATTTGTCATTGCCACTTGATTTTAATTTTTGAAACCTCACGGTCACGGATACAGCTGATGATTTGTGTTATTTTTTATTCTAATTTTTGATTTCGATAGTTTGTTTTGTATTGATTACATACTTTTTTATTTACGTTATGTTGTATTTGCTTTGGTTTGGAATCTATTGACCGATTTGACATTTGATTTATTTTTGTTTTTGTGACTTTATAATTTTTTTAATAAATTTTTTTAATTTATTTTTGTATTTAACTTTTTTATTTAAAATTCTATAATTTAATTCTAATAAAGTATAATCTAAATTTATTAAAAAATAATAAAAAAAAATTTAAACTTTATTAATATTGTATATTCAATAATTTTCAAATTACAAATTAAAAATTTTTAAATATTATCTATATATAATATATATTTTATAAATAGTTTAATATACAAATTTTAATATTTAAAAATATAATTTTTTTTTAAACAGACTCGTACAAGCATGACCCAGCACGGTAAATTTTCCACCAGGCTGGCGGGCCATGCCGGGCCTAGCTTGAATAAACTGTGTAATGCTTGGCCCAACACGAAAGCACGGTCATGCTTACAAAAAATAAGCCAGGCCGGCTAGCACGTCCCGTTTAACATCTCTAGAATAACATACTAAATACTATAAATTAGAAAAATAAATAATAACTAATAATTTAGGAAATATAATGACATGGTGTCTGTGATGTTCAATATTTAAACTAGTCGGAACGATGTATTTTATGCATGTATCACCGCCCACTATATAGATTTTAAATGAACATTAAAAAAAATATGTTAGGATTTTCAAAAATTCTGCATCCTCATGATAGCTCAATAATATACAAGTACATAATAAAAATCTTGAGATAATATAATATTAAAAATAAAATATATAGTATACATTCGATAACGCAAATTGCAATGAATTAGTCATTATATTTATTTATTAGAACTATTAGAGATGAACCATTAGGAAAGATTTTTCACGTTACATACATGTGACATTATTAACATGATAATATAAGCGAGGATAAAGAATGTTCCTTCCACTTTAAAACATATGTAATTCATTAAAATATTTTCAAATGCCTAACAGACAACAGAAGTTTGATAGTCCCTTCTTGTCAGAAAATCTAAAAAAGAAAAAATTTCAAACGAATATGAGACACCATTGGAATTACATTTATCTAATATTGAAGTCATATGTTAAATACGAACACATGATATTAGACTACGTCAATAGTATGTGTAACAAACTTATTATTGAAAACACTAACTGATGATACATAATTTTCATTTATAAAATTCCTAAAAATTTTTTATTACAAGATAAACGTGTTAATAAGTTTATACTCCCACAACTTGGATTGCACTCGGGTATATACACAACATTAGTAGTATGTTTAAAAAATTTAGAAATGATCCAACATTTAGAGATGATGACTGTTGAAATAGAAAATAAATACTAAAAGTACTAGTTTACCATTCCATCTTTTTATTATTTAGCTATCTGCATTGACCATATGATTAAGGTGAAAGGGATAAAGAATATTTTAGCATACGTATCCTTGTGCATGAATCAAAAATATCAATCTAGAATATTCATTCATGAGAAATTGACTGAGTTATTTACATACTACGCCACTAAGTATTGGGATAGTAGTAGTCATGCTCCAAGTACGAACATAGATATTTTATTCGAAGATGATACCTTCTCCATTCAGTTAGCAAAAAAAAATGATGGGGTAGACCGTTGAATGAGAACGAGTTGTTGCGGTACTTAGACACTAATTACTATTCAATCCTATCATATACCAATAACAAGAATCTTGATTTTTTATAATGATGAAAATTATATGTGTCCACCTATCCCGTGATGTCTAAGATGGTACGAGATTTATTAATTCCTCTGGTATCAAGCATAACATCGGAATCTATTTTTTTATTACAGTCAATATAAATTTAGATAAGAGATTAAGACTACGGTCAGATATTATTGAGACACTATAATACATAAATGATTGAAAAGATTCAAGGTTAAGCATTAATGATAGAGATAGTGCTGGAACAAGATTAGAAGAGTTGTTGGCCGATGATGACTCATAAAACTTTGAAAAGATTAAGTTCACCACTAGTTATGTCATCAAACACTTACGTGACAATGATTAGTTGCATACACATACGGGTTAACATTGAGATTTAAGTCATTGAGACAGTTGAGCTTACTGAATTATTATTATTGAGATTGATGATGTTTACAATTTATTTTTTATTATTGTTATGATTTGTGTGTTCTGCTTATGACTTTGTATTTTTTTTGGATTGAATGATGAATTAATAATTAATATAATTTTTTGATATTTTTTTTGTGATTTATGTGAACTTAATAAATAATATAATATAATGTTGTACTTACAACTCATAAATATTAACTTAAAATATGAAATTTCTAAAAAAAATTATATATTTAATCCACAATTCTAAAACCGACACGGTAAGTTGAGTTATGAGTGCAACTGTGCACATCAGTCTCGGACTGAAAGTTCTACTCCTAGCCTACTTGGACCTAGCAATGCTAGGTCCTAGGCTAAAACACAAATTTGAAAAATTAGGCCCAAATCAGCACGGCCCAACACGGCCCAACCCAAATCTGACAAGACTCAGGCCGGACAAATTTGAGTCATGTTGTGCCAGGTACGACATGTTAGTTTAAGTGTACCACCAAAAACTAGGTCGTGCTAGCACGACACGGCCAGTTTGACACCTCTAGCCTAGCTCGACATGGCTCAGTCCAGAACTATGCCTAGACCCAAGTCGTGCCAACTTGAAGCACAGCTTGTGTCGTGAAGGTCCAGAAAATGCCGTGCCTTGTGCTGGGCCAGGCACAACCCGAGTGATTTGACTCGTTGGCATGGTCCACCAGCACAATTACCATGACCCGAGACCACGGATCAGAAAGCAAGCACGGTCAATTTGGTCCATGCTCACACAATCAGTTCTGCCTTAAAAAAATTATATTTTTTTTTCTAAAAAACCCAACCTACCTGATACACTTGATAGATTTTTTTAATGGGCCCACCATGTAGTTGGCTATGTGTGTCTACGTAACATGACCCGAGTATGAATCAAGTCATGTTGTGCTGGGAACGAAATAGTGGCCCAACTGGGCCACCAAAAATGGGTCGTACCAGCACGGCTCATTTGATACCTCTAGATGCATGCATATCACAAACACTTGGCTTGAAAAAGAGAAAAGATAAGCACAATCATTTGAGCACTTTCATGAATAGGCCAGTAGTTTGCTTGTTAGTAGGTTTGTAAGCAATAACTATCGAGCCATAATAAATTTCTTCCATATAACATGATAATCAATCTCGATATATTTTAACTACTCATGAAACAACAAAATAATAATAATATACTTAGTTGTCTACCTATTACAGTAAAATATCATCGATCTCTAAATTAATAGGTCAACCTTTTCTAAAAAGTGATTGATCCACTAAAATTTACAAGTAATCAAAATTATAACCTTGTACTTTATTTTAATCCTGGATCTAAAAAACAAATAATATATCAAATTATTCTAAAAATAAAAAATCAAATTTCTCTAGGCTTACTACTTTTCTAGTAGACAATTATTTATAAGAAAAATATAAAATTTTATGATAATACTCATCACTTTCATCACATGAACTCAATTAGAATCATAGTACGCATTTATCCAATTATTCTTCAAATCACTGAATGAAATATTACATAATGGTTACCAGGAACACTCTTCACATTCTTAAGAATCATAAGAACTACATCAATATGAATTTATTTGCAATAATTTAGAAAAGAATTAGATATACTAATAGTTTAGTGATATTTTATCCAATCAATGTTAGATAGTTCAACTTCCCTATGATTTTCCTATATCAAGAGTCAACTAAAAAACTAATATGTCAATAAGACTACACTCAGATCAAATGATGAGTCAACTAGTATATATCTCATTCTCATCATAACAAGATCAGACAAAATATTTATAAAATATGTTATTTGAGAAATAAAAATCATACTCCTTAAACATACTAAAGAGCATATGATAAACCATATCCTAAGAAATTACTTCATGCCAAAAAAGAGTCTTTTGCATTCTACACATCATAGATGCACACTTCCAAATAGTAAATCTTTATGACTACTTAAACACCTCTTCAAGATTACTATGAAAAAATTTATTCCACATCTCTAGCTAATATATAGTCCACTCATGTAAAGCAAAAGCAAAAAATAATAATTTAGGGTCATTATCTTGGCCACAAAAGAAAAAATATATCAATAATCTACATAATAAATGTGTAAATTCATTGACTACTAGGATAGTCTTAGGGTAATCAACTTACCTTTTAAGTCCAATCTTAATCATGTACACCCACATACATCCGACTATAGGCATACCTAAAAACTTTGAAACAAGATTACATGTATAATTAAAAATAATTACACTTGATTCATTTAACATAGCTCATGATTATCCTGAATAACTAAATATCTTAGAAAGAATATCAAAAATCTTATAATTATCAAAAGAGGACAAATAAATCAAAATATATAACATCAACATAAATGTAAGAGAGTAGATATAAAAATTAATACTAGATAAAACACAATTCATTTCATAAAACAATCAAACTACCTAAGTCACTAATATGATTCGAATCAGTTACTAGAGTAGGAAACTCACCTGGGAAAGATTCCAAACACATTTTTCTAGTATACGCATTTAAGTTGAGATCATTAAGTCTTTTATATTTATCTCACTTTCTTAAGAAAACTCATATCTCAATCTTATGAAATACTCACATTAGGCTCCTCTTCCTAACAAGTATCCTAGAGATGTCCTATTATTCTCCTCAAAACCTACTCTACTAGTAGTATCAAGTACATGAACATGGTCATCCATCACTCTACAAGGAATAACAAAGGGATAAGGAAACAACTCAATCAATACAATGTCCAAATGTGTGTTCTCTTAAATCAAGTCCTTAAAAAAAACTTGTCTTAAAAAATATCATATCTACACTCTTAATGATCCTCTTGACCTCTTGTGAATAGCACATGTCCTCCTGAGAACTAGATTACCCACGAAAGCACAAACAAAGTTTCTCTTCACTTAAAAAGATATCATAAACAAAATAAATATATCCAAAAATCATAAATAAAACATTTAAAAATCTCTTAATACAAGCATTGAGATATTTGATACCAACTGAAAGTATAGAAAATAATTTTCAATTGAATAATAAGTTAGTGATTAATAATATTTCTCGGCATAAACATTTATTAACACTTCTATGTAGTATAAGTATTTTAAGAATCTCAACCAAATATTAATTAGTCTTTTCAACTATCAAATTCTATACATTAGTATCGACAAAATATTTGGAGAATCATTCAATGCTCATCAAAAAAATTAGTGCATTGATAAGAAATATAAAGTGGGGTATTCTTATAACTCAATATTTTAATTTCATTACTTAAAATACATGTTTATTCTTTTATAAAAATTTATAAATATAAACAAAATTTAAGATTTTTCTTTAAAAATTTATATCTCAGACTATATAATAATCATATATAATCAATAGAAATAACAAAATATCTCAGACTATCATATCATATATAATCATTTTACATGGTTCCCAAATATATTGAATCAGAAACTCTAATATATTTTTCTAAATGATATACCACATTATCAATAAAAATCACTCTTAATGCTCAACTCAACATTTTTTAGTTTATCCAATGATAAATGTCAAAGCTAAAAGTGTATAATCAAATGTTCATTGGTATCCAAACACTTAAATAGACACATATGGGTGAAGAAAAATAAGTACAATTCATTTTGCTCAATCTGCATAGAAGCCATCAAACTAATCAATCAATCTTGTATATAAATACTAGAAGAATAAAATATAATGTCACCTCAATTACTTAACAAAACAATTAATTGAAATTAAATACTAAAAGAAAAAATATTAATATTACATCTCAGTTGCTTAGCAAAACAACTAATTAAAAATAAATTATGATAAAACTCAAATATAAAAAAAATATATAACCATAATAATAGCAAAGGTTTTAGATTTCACAAAAGAAATAAAAAAGATATACCTACATATGATATAAATATTGACTCTTGAATTTATTACCTAAGACTCAAAAGTAAGGTGGTGAAATAAAAGAAGCATAAACATAAGAGTGTCTTGGCTAGAGCTGGCAGCACCCAAAGAAAAAAATTTAGAATACCTTTTGAGTTAAAATTATAAGATCAATAAGTGCACATCTAGAAAACTCAGCCTAAATGAATCAAATAGCCTATTATACAACTTCTGATATTATTATCAAAAATAACTCAAGTGCAACGTCTAACACATATCTTAAGTGTATTCCAACCTCTCATAAAAGTTGGCTTCCTCTATCTCAAAGCACTCCTACCAACTCTCTTATTATCATTTTGTGAAAATATCATGGTAATAGTTTGAGTAATCATCCCAACTTTATTTAATCTAAATGTAGATATAAATACTTGTATCACTATGTAATAAATCTTTACAAAAATTAGAAATTTTCTCCCACTAAGGATCTAAAACCAAATAATAGTATACTACTCATCTACTGAATATATGTATAAAATACAATGAATCATCCACACTCATTGTATTTTAGACTATCAATGCATGAATCACTCAATCAATTATCTCATAAATTATGAAAATTATGTCAAGAACTGAATAATATTATCATATCAATTAAACTTAACTGATTAGTAAATTAACATAATCATGTCTCAAACTTATTTGCACATGTGACAAATCAAATATTATACAAATACTCAAGTCAATCAATTATCATAAATAAACTAGTAACAACATACTGATTACCAATTATGCATCTAACTTGGCCTAAAGTAGTTCACCCAACAGACATCACACATATCCTAGACCCAAAAACAAAATCCTCATCAAAATAGTCTACAATGAATGTGTTTAACTTCAAATTTTAATGTTATTCATTGTAATCTCATACTAATTCTAATCATATTTCTCAACAAGAAGCATGCAAAGAAAAACAAGTATCTATGTTACAATAATCCAACACAATCACAACGCATAAAAAACATGCCGGTGATTTATCACAAGAAAATAATCTACCACCAAAACCACTGTGGAACCACGAAATCTAATACACCAATCCACCACAAAAAAATATCTTTATAATAATCATCAAAATAGAAACCTCCAAGTACTATGAAAGAACACCTGAATCACCATGGAAATCACCACAATAACCACTAAAGTTACCTACAAGAAATGGATGTTTCTATTACAAGTGCCAATTGCAAATGCATACCATTACCAAAACTTCGTGCACGGTGTGCCACCACCTCAATCACCATGCACCACCTACAATTCATCGACATGAACTCTCAAATCCCTTAGGAATACAATGATGTTCAAGGAGAGATAATAAAATAGAGAGGAAAGAAGAGAAAAAATATATATTTTTTTTCATTAATTCAAAAAAGTAAACAACACACATATACATACATATTGAGGCAGCCCACATGTTGGGTGTTCACATACAAACTTTTATAAAAAAAAAACAAAAAATTAAACTAAAACTTAATAAAAAATATATCAATGCTAACTATAATACCAGTCAGATATGTGAATAAATAATTAATTCACTCTGATTTATTCAAACATTTAGAAACCTACTAAAATTAAGACTCAAGATAATTCAAAATATCTTATTAATTTCATTGATAATAATACTCCTTTTATTTAAAACTCAGATTTTTTTATTTTTCAAACATTTCATAAAAAAATTAAAATATATATATATATAACTTATTAATAGTAATAATGATTTAGAATATATATCTAATTGTTTCAGCACATATGATATTGATCATGAAATTATTTACTAGACTTCATATACTAACACACACCTACAAAATAAAAATATAAAAATAAAAAATAAATATTTAATTAAAAAAACTATAGCATTTCTCAATAATAATAATATTTTAAAATATTTTTGAGAAGATATAATTTTAATTATCAACTACCTAATCAACCAAAAATCTTTCTTAGTCCTTTCTAATTGCCTTCCTTTTCATATCTTATAACATGTAGAAAAATGTATTATACTCAACACTCATTGTTTCATGTATTCAATTATTCTTATTTTAGTATTACATGTTCTAATTTTTGAATTTCCTTATAACTACAAAATTCTTAATACTTTTTTTGAGATATTTAGTTATCTAAGATGACAAATAACTATGTTTGGTGAACAAAATATAATTATTTTCAATCATACATGTAATTTTTTTCCAAATCAGTAAGCCGATAATGAGATGTGAGTGCAGCAAAAAAACTAAACATTCAATAAAATTGATTAACTAAAAATTAGATTGATAGTCAGATGATTTATAAAAACTTATTATATAAATTATTACAATATTTTTTTACTTGTAACCAAAAAGACCACTATAAAATTATTATTTTAAATTATTACTTCACACTAATAAATTATATATTAATTGAATATAAAAAAATTATTTTTTTATGATAATCTTGAAAAAAATATTAATGCAACTACGAATTTTTACCATTCCTACGAATGCAAAAATTATAAATAAAAAATACTTTTTGTAACCTAGAACAATCTCATATGACATGGTTCAACAAATTCTCTTAAGAGATTTGTTGTTAGATAATTCTTTTTTTTACCAATGTGAATTAGGAGAATAATATATTCATTAGTAATATATGTTAATGATATTCGAATTATAAAAGATAATAAATTAGTTATATCATAGCTAAAATTTTTCTTACAAACTAAGTTTTATACAAACTATTTAAAACATATTAGGTACTTTTTAGGTATTGAGGTTGTCTATTCAGAAGATATAATTTTTTATTCAGATAATATATATTTTGAATACTTTGTTTGATTTTAATATGATGAGATGTGTATTGATCAACTCACTACTTTATTTGAGTGTGGATATTATCACGGACATCAACACTTCAATTAATTATTTAAGATACATACGAATCATAAGAAAACTTAACTATCTAATGACTAAACTAGATATTACTTGTGTTATTTGTATAACTAGACATATTTTAGATTTTCCTAGACATATTTACATAAATATAATTCTTTTAATTCTCAAATATGTGAAGAATATTTCAAGTTATTAAATTTTATATATTTTTTTGAGATAATCTTATATCATAAAAGAATAAGTAATTGACCATTATTTATAAATCATAAACAAAATCAAGATACAAAATTATGACATTAACAACTTGTAAACTTTAATAAATCAATCACATATAGGAAGAGCTGGGGTATATCAATTCAAAGACTAATTATATTTTATTGCAATAGTCAGACAACTCAATACATTACCTACCAATAAACAAATTGTAGAAATCTTCATTGAGGTACTTTAAAGACCACCAATATCTTCTCTCTTATAAGCTATGTATTGTGATATGTATTCTCCAACTTGATGGGACATAGAGGTTTTAGTTATATTTTATGTTGTATTTTATTCAACCTTTTTTGTTTTTGTCTATATGGAAATGACTGACATATGGGTTGCCCTAGAGGTGTCAACCGGGCCGGGCCGGGCCGGGCCGGCACGACACGATTCAGCCGTGCTTGGGCCGGCCCGGCACGGAAAAATTCAGTGCTCGGGGCCGTGCCGTGCCTGGCCCGGCACAGTTCGGCCCGCGGCACGGCACACCGACACGGGTTTATCCCGTGCCAGGTGTCCCGTGAGCCCGACCCCACGATGCCCCTCCCGCAAAATAAGACCGCGGGTCGGGTCTGATTCGACCCAACCCGCGGTCCCCCGTATCCCGAACCGCTCGGACAGGCAAGCCGAGCGGGCCATGCAAGGCACGGCACAGAAGCACGTTCGTGCCCTAAAAAAACGAACCATGCCTGCCCGTTTGACACCTCCAGGTTGCCCCAACTTGAGTATGTATGCGTGTGTATGTAATAATATGTGGAATAATATATGTGAATAGTTATAATAAATAGCTATGAACAGCTGTGATAAACAAAGATGAACAACTATAATAAACAACGATGAACGGCTGTGATAAACAACTATGAATAGCTGTAAAGAGCTATTTACAACTGTAAACATGTAAAATCTTTTTTTCTTTCTTTTTTATAAATACGTATCATTGCTACCCATTAGAATAACTTGAAATGAAATTGTTCATTTTATATATTTTTTACATGGTATCACAGTAGGAAGTGATCTTTGCTTGAAATCAAGAAATTTTTTTTTTTTGGTAAACAAAGCTGTTCAATGGTTGCAATCACGCGCCAACACTTCTCTCGCGCGTGATGACACATGTGGCCTTTGATCCTGACGTGCTTCCACCTGTTGAGTTGCACTTCCCCGATCTACCATCCTTTGATCCTGACAAATCTCTCGCGTAGTGACTGATATCAAGTTATCAGCCCTAATTTTGAGGTATTTTTCCACTCCTCTCATCACTCGGACACTAATTTCAACTTCCATATCAAGATTATACATCTTCAAATGTACATCATTTTATTTTTTGTATCAAGTTTCAATCTTTCTTGAGATTTGTCAAGTATGACAGCAGAGAACAAGGGCTAAACCACTCTGAGCATCTCCAACATCATTATTCAGAAGATGCGATTAGATGATAGTCCTATTATCACAGACAATGTCACATTCCTCATCACCAGCCATAAGCTGAATGAGAATAATTATCTACAATGATCAAGTTTGGCTCTTATGTTCATCAGTGAAAAATGCAAAGATAACTACTTAAACGAAGAACTCCAATCCCTGAAACCCAAGAATGACTCATATTAAAGATGGAAGATGGAGAATAATACCATCAAATCATAGTTGATCAACTCTATAACAATTAAAATCAGAAAAAAATTTCTTACTCTACGAAATAATGCATAAGATCTAGGAAGCTACAAATGTATCTTACTCCACTCAAGACAATATTGCGGTCATGTTCGAAATCAAAACAACCATCCATGAGTTAAAACAAGATGATATTCCCGTTACTCAATATTATAATATATTGTCTCGTCTATGGCATGAGCTTGATTTAGTCATCATGCATGCTTAGAGCAACATTGAAGATAGACAACGATTCAAATGAATCATTAAAGAAGACGGGACTATGAAGTTCCTGGCTTAGCTCAACAAAAACCTAGATGATGTTTACGGTCGTAAATTAGCCATCAAGCCCCTACAAGGCCTTCACGACGCATTCTCAAAGGTACGTAGGGAGGAACTCTGAAAGTAGATATTGATAGGAGGCATACAGGATTCGGATCACTCTCTAGCCTTGATCGCAAAAGAACACTCTTCAGCGATGATGGCAACAAATAATCCAAGCTATGACAAAAAAAATGATGACAGATTAGTGTAATCACTACAAGAAGCATGGACATACCCATGACACATGCTAGAAGATTCATGAGAAGCCCATGATTGGAAGCCTAATGAAAGTCGTGGAAATACTATTGTGGACAAAGAAAACAAATCAACTGGAGTCCCTACATTTAGCACAAAGCAAATGATAGAGCTTTGACGGTAATACTTCAACAACTTCAAAGTCAGAAAAACTCTTCAGTGGGTTTCCATTGTAGCCAAAGGCAATGATGTGTGGAACGTGAACTATGGTACTTTTGATCGTATGACAAAGAAAAAACATCTATTCATATCTTACCGTCCTTCTGATAGACATATAACTATAAAGACGACAAATAGATTTATCTCTCAGGTTGAGAGCAATGGGTCAATATCAGTGACCAATATTATCTCTTTACATGATGTCCTCTATATTCCTAGATTATCTTGTAACTTGTTGTTAATTAATAAATTGATTAAAGATATGAGATGCATTGCTCTCTTTACCCTTGATGTTTGATAGTTGTTGTCAGGGATGAAGATTGGTAGTGCTAAGATGGTTGATGGACTTCATCAAATTCAAACTTGCAAATCTGAGTCTAGACAAACTCCAAGAGTTGCCAGTTTATCTACCCAAAGTGATCCATAAGAATCAAATAACAAAAATGAAGTCATATTATCTCAATTTCAATTAGGATATTAAAATTTTATTTATCTTCAAAAATTATTTCCTTTACTATTTATCAATAAAAAACCTAATTCTTTTCAATATGATGTGTGTCAATCGTCGAAACATTCTCGTATCTCTTATTCAATGTACTCATATGCATCATCTCAGCCTTTCTCTCTTATGCACAATGACATATGGAGATTCTCATGGGCAAAAAATATTTATGATGCCAGATGGTTTGTCGTGTTTGTGGATGATCACACTCGTCTCACATGGCTATATCTCATGAAAAAAATAAATAAATTGAGCACCTTACTTTAAAAATTACACATCATAATCTATATCCAATTTCAAACCAAAATTCAAATCTTGCAGACAAACAATAACAAAGAATTCTTTGAAAACTCCATGAGAGACTATCTATCAATACAAGGAATCATTCATCATATCTCCTGTATTATATACCTCATCAGAATGGGATAGATGAGCACAAGAACATGAACATTCTTGATGTAGCTCATTCCTTGATGTTCACTGCCCATGTCTCTCACCATTTTTGGGGAAAAGCTATCCTTACAGCCACTTATCTCATCAATCGGATGCCATCTCGGGTCTTCCAGTTAAAAACCCCTTACCAGGTACTCATTTTATTTCAACACACTCGAGTCATGTCTACCCTTCCATTTAAAATATTTGGGTGTTCTACATTTATTCACATCCTCTCATAGCACCAAGAGAAATTAGATCATAGAGTACTTAAATACATTTTCTTGAGGTACTCACCTTCTCAGAAAGGCTACAAATATTAATATTCATCCACACATCGATACTACAATCCATGAATATCACATTCTTTGAAAATTAATTATTTTATCACAAATTTAATATTCGAGGGGAGAAAAATATACCATAAAAATATTAGGCTTGGAAAGTTTCACCTCTCACTCTTCCATACAGTGAGTCATTCTGTCCAAACCATACTCAGTCTAATGATTCCCTTGAGGAACATACACTGCCATAACAAGAACCTAGTGAGTTCCGTGTCTACAGTCTATACAAGGAGAAGTAAGTCATGGTCTGATAAGTTCCAGCAACCACCTGTGTAGAACCAACCCCTCGATCCGATAGACGAATCTGCACAAATACAAGGTAATTTATGTTCTCTATATACTTCAGTTGATTATGAGAATAATATTATTCTTGTGGAACCTAATAACAAGCTTATTGCTTTAAGAAAGGAAAAGAGGACTTGTACTTAGCATCCAACTCAGGAGTTCATTACATATGATAATTTATCCCCTAAACATCGTGTCTTAATCAACTTCATGGATGAAATTCAGATACCTAGATATATCCAAGAAGCTTTCAAAATTCTAGAATAGAAAAAGATGATCAAAAAAGAAGTAAAAACACTAAAAAAATAAAACCTAGATGGCAACTAAACTGCCAAATGAAAAAAAGATAGTAAGCAACAAATAGATTTTCACTGTAAAGTATAACTTTGATGGTAGCATTAACAAGTACAAGACTCGTCTAGTGGCAAGAGGGTTCACTAAGTTCTACGGCATTGACTACCAGGAATCATTTACCCCAGTTGCAAAGATCTATATGGTAAGAGTCCTCTCTCAAGCTACTAATCTAGATTGACCATTATATCAGTTATATGTAAAGAATACTTTTCTAAATAAAGAGCTCAATGAGAAAGTGTAATTGGATATCTCATCAAGCCTAAACATACCAGTAACAATTGACGCAATGCTAAAGTTGAAGAAATCCTTGTATGACTTTAAGCAGCCAACTAGGGCATAGTTTGATAAGTTTACCAAGGTATTTAAGAGGTATAACACACTTAGTATAAGATAGATTATACGATATTTATTAAACATCTTGAGGAATGACGGAGGATCATCCTCAAAGTCTAAGTTGATGATATCATCCTCACAGAAGATCACCAAGAGGAACTTCATATATTGAAATTATTTTTGGCCAAAGAATTCGAAGTCAAAGACCTATGAAACCGCAAATACTTACTAGGCATAGAGATTGCTTGGTCAAAAATTAGAATATCAATCTGGAAGTATGTGTTATATCTTCTAAAAGAAACTGATATGAATGGATGCAATCTAGCTGAAACTCTCATGGTACTACAATCAAATTCAGTATGAAATCCAATGGAGCTCTAGTAGATAAGATATCAAAGATTAGTCGGCAAACTCATCTACCTCTAGCACAACAAACTCGACATTAATTTCACTTTCAGTGTAGTTAGCCAGTTCATGAATAACCCAGTTGAAGAACATATGTAGGCAGTAAACCGAATCGTGAGGTAACTCAAACTGACACCTAACCAAAGGTTGTTTTTTGAGAAAACTAGTGATGGGTACCTGAAGATTTTCACAGATGCTGATTGGGCAAGCTCACCTATTGACTGACGATCAACCTCTGGGTATTGTTCATTCCTGTGAGAGAATCTGGTTACTTGGAAGAGCAAAAAACAAGATGTAGTAGCAAAAAACTTAGCAGAAGCCAAGTTTAGAGCTCATGCCAGAATTTGTGATAGTATGTGGCTGAGCAGAGTCTGTCATGAGCTAAATGTCCATATTGACAAATCTATGCATATCTTATGTAATAATCAGTATGCGATTAGCATAGCAAAGAATTCAGTTCACCGTGATAGAACTAAAATTTAGAGATAGACCAGCATTTCAATAAGAAGAACATCGAAGATAAAGTTGTGGATCTATCTTACATTCTTACCGCCCAACAAACAATAGGTATCCTCACCAAAGCCTTGGCAAGAAAATGATTTTATCAATTGATATCCAAGCTAGGATTGCTTAACATCTACAACCCAGTTTGAGGGAAATTATGAAATATTATATTTGAATAACTGTAATAAATAACTGTGAATAACTATGATAAACTGTGAATAGTTATGATAAACAACTGTAAAAAACTATGATAAACAACTGTGAAAAGCAAAGATAAACAATTATGAACAGTTACGATAAATAATTGTAAACTGTGATAACAGCTGTCAACAATTGTGATAAATAGCTGTGAACAATTATTTACAGCTGTTAACATGCAGGATCTTTTTTTTTTCTTTTTTATAAATATGTATCATTGCTACCCATGTTAGAATAACTTTAAGTAAAATTTTTTCTTTTTTATATTTTCTACATACTATGTTATTTAATTTTGAATTAATAAAATATAAATTATATTTTTTCTCTCTTCTCTCCTCTCCCCTCTCTACCCAACACTACCTAAAACCTAAGGAGGTTACAATGTGAACACACATAAATCTTAAGCAGGTATGATAAAAAAATCATCTCATAAGATCTCTCATGATCATCAATAAGAGAGGAATATGCCCCCATGGGCTTGGCTGATTCCGATTAAAATAGGCATAGTCTTGTGATATTAATGTCCATTGATCCTCAAACTTAGCTAGAAATGGACCATAGAAGAAAGATCCATCTCTTCATGAGAATAATCAATATACACACAAACTAGCCTAGACACCAATGATCATGAACAAAAAAAAAAAGAGATGAATCCTTAAACTTACATCAATATTGACAATTACTCTCCTTGCCAAAATAAAAGAACATTTGAATCACTTTTTTTGTAGTAGAATAGCTAAGAAAAGCATTCTTGATAGCTGATGTTATCTTTTTATTTCTAAGAGAAAAATCTTGAACAAATCATACATATTTGCATATGTATGATATAAGATGTAACTTTTCTCTTACATAAAAGTTAAATTGACATATAAACTAAAATATACTTCATCCTAAAAATATTTATGAATACTCTAATGTAGTTTTCAATCATGACAACTTCATACTAAAAAAACTACCCAATGTAATCAAGTTAATTGATCCAACCATATCCAAACTAGATCAGCTAGAAATGGCGACCACAAGAGGCGTTTGGATTACACTTAAAATACAATTCTTTTGTAGTGCAGGTGATAGAGGAACAGTGGCAGTGATTAACTATTTGTTGACCCATCATGCTATAATAAATACAAATAGTAATATAACACTAAATTCTATATTCTGTCACATACATTAAGTATGAAACACAACATAGAAACAAAAATAAGAAAATAAGACCTCTATATTACATGAACCCAATAAAATGCAACAATAATACAATAATCTCAAACTATTTGTAACAACTCAACTCTATTCTTCTTGTGATCCCAAATTAACATCTGACAATTAACATTATTATAGTTTTCATCAAAGTTATTGTGATGTGTGATCCCAAAATAACATCTAACAATTAACATTAATATAACTTCCATCAAAGTTAAACTAATTCACTATGCCCCAAGATTCAAATTCTAGCATTGTAGATATGACACAAATCCAACTACCCACAGCATCTCACCCAAATTTTGAACATGAGATAAATAGTGCATTCTTTCTTTGTATGCTAGGTTGTATAACATTGTCATACCACCACATCAAAAATTAATTAATCTCATGACATCTTTGTTGCCATTCATTACAATCTATTTTCCATTTTTAGATAAAATTCTGTTCTATCACCACATGACAGATTTTTTAATCTAGAAGCTTACCAGGAGTTTAGATTCTTGCTTTTCTAAGCCACCCTATTTCAATTTAACTTGTCGACTTCAATAAATAATGCAAACACAACAAGTCATGCTTTAAATCTCAAACCCAAGTTCCACAAAACTTGTTAAACATGTTAAATACTATAAAATAATTACCTTCATGGCAAAATCCATTAGTTCTTGGGATACATTCTGCCCAGCTGCAATTAAACTATTAACTAATTCACCAGCAAAACGTGCTTCTTTATGAGTTATTAGAGTGTATGCCATCCCATCATTATCACCTGCACGACCAGTCCTTCCCACACGATGGATATGCATATCCATGTCTCTCGCAATGTCAAAGTTTACTACAGACTTGATAGACTTTATGTCCAGCCCTCTAGCAGCAACATCAGTTGCAATAAGAACATGATAAAGGCCAGACTTAAATTTTTGCAAAACATCAATCCTAGAAGCCTGATCCTTGTCACCATGGAGAGCAGCAACTTTAAATCCTGTCTGTAATAATTTCGCCTGAATCTCATCAACGGTGACCTTTTTAGAAGCAAAAACTAGAACATCTCCATTATCAATCATTTCCGGAAGTTTTTCAAGTAGCCATGGCAATTTAAAAGCATCAGAAGAAAGTATATGAACAATTTGGTTAATATCCTCATTGGCAACTCCAGCCTCACCTACTTGAACTCGTACAGGATCTGTAAGAATCTCCCTGGCTAACTTCTCCACTCTGCGAGACATAGTAGCTGAAAAAAGTAAGATCTGACGGTCTGGCCTAATCTGGCCAACAATGGACCTAACTTGCGGATCAAACCCAAGATCAAACATCCTATCAGCCTCATCCAACACCACGTAAGTTGTTCTCAACATAGTTAAAGCCTTCATCTTTAACATGTCTATTAGCCTCCCAGGAGTAGCAACAACAACATCACATCTGACCTTGAGTTCCTTGAGCTGCTCAAGTTTTGACATTCCACCATAAACAGCAGAAACATGTATTCCATATGGTTTAGAAAATTTCTTAGTCTCCAGATAGATTTGATGGGCCAATTCCCTAGTAGGGGCACATATTACTCCAATTGGACCCTCATCTTTCTGAAGTTCAGGCTGATCAATGATGTGCACAATCATTGGTAGCACAAAAGCAGCAGTCTTACCAGAACCAGTTTTTGCTATACCAATGATATCTCTCCCAGAAAGAAGAATTGGTAAAGCTTGGCATTGTATTGGTGTAGGCTTTTCATAACCATGTCTCATTATGGCACTCATGAGTTGTGAAGGAAAACCAGCATCTTCAAATGCCTTTATTGGCCTAGGAATATCAAAACCTGAAACTCGGATAGCCAAACTCTTCAGGTATTCTGCAACATCGAGCTCACTCATTCCTGGCAAAAATTAAGAGAACGATTAGTTACAGGCAAGGATAGGAAGCACTGGAAAAAAAATATTAAAAAAATTATGATATAAAAAGTCGAGTAAAATCAGATAACAATCTTCCCACAGCAAAGAAAACTACATCAATTTGGGCAAACTTGAGTTGAGCTTGATTTACACTATTCCAAATAAACAGTTCATAGATTTACCACAAGACATTTCATTGAAACCGGTAAGCAAGCACCTTTTCAGCAGTAATCAACAAGAAACACTGGGGGTTGGGTAACTTGGGTATCAACATCAAACTAAGTTACGGTGACACAGCAAGACTTCCATTGACACCATGCAACATGTTATGAAAAATACACATCCCCAGTAAACATACACATGTTTTGCAAGCCTAGAACATTAAGCACATTCCAACGTTGTGTATTTTACTATGCACTTTTATATTTTAGTAGAACATATAAACGATTGGTCACTCTAGATAATGCAACAGAAACTGAGTTGATATAATAAAAAAACAAAGAAAAAAAAAGTAAATCAAATTATATAAAAGCTAGTGAATTCAAACTCAGTGACAATGATGATTAACAAACACGTAGGGAGCTTAAAACATTTTAAATAACATATCAAAATAAAATAACACTTATTTTATTCATTTAACGTGTCACATACTACAATGAAACATCAATACTAAGCACTAACAAATATGAAATATTAATTTTACATCTAGGAGCACTACTTACATAACAACAAAATGGTGTGTCAACCAATAAATACATCCCCATAATACACTCATCCAATAATACCATTATATTAATTTTGCATTTCTTTCATGCATACATTGCAGCCGTTCTCCTTCAATTGGATCATGCAATGCTAGTCATATTACAATAACATTCATGTAGGGTCAGGCCATACTAATCCAACCTTGCTTGCAAACTAGAAAATTACTTTATTCATATTTAGTGAGTTATAATTATTATTT
Source organism: Sapria himalayana (assembly GCA_029783825.1). Taxonomy (NCBI): domain Eukaryota; kingdom Viridiplantae; phylum Streptophyta; class Magnoliopsida; order Malpighiales; family Rafflesiaceae; genus Sapria; species Sapria himalayana. The sequence continues at coordinate 1,696,607 of JAREIK010001381.1, read as the reverse complement.
AAATTTTCTAATTTGTTTTTATATATTACAAATAAATACAAAATATTATTATTTAATATAATCAATATCATGTAATGAACTAAGAGAATATACAGTGCATTCGAATCTTTCTAATTTTATTTTAATTCAAAAAGTAAACCAAAATAATAAAAATGGAAGAATTTTAGCTAAGAATTTTAATTTTTTATTTTTATTAATATATATCAACATACGAGTCCAAATGCTCATGTATTATAGTATTTTTCAAGAATTAATTTCATATATATTATGCATTGCCAAATACTAGTAGCTGTGGGATAATATATATCTAATAAAATAATTGTGTGCTCTTGAAAATTTTATAAGAATATTAAATAATTTTCTCAGTTTATAAATTTAATTTGGAATCTATTTTTTAATTATAAAAAAAAAGTGTGATTTGATAAAATAAAATATTTTCAAGATCATGTAGAGGTGCCAAACGGGGCGGGCCGGGCCGGCCCGTTTTATAAGGGCAGGATCGTGCTACCGTGCCGGGTTGGGCATGCCACGGTTCCTGTTCCGTGCCGGGCCCAGTTTAAAAAGAGCCGGGCCAGGCCTGGCCATACAAGCCGGGGCAGAGGCAGACCCGAGCCCGAGACTAAAAGGCAGGCAGAAATTTTTTTTTAAAAAAAAAATTTATATATTGTAATGCTTAAGTGTAGAGTATTAAATATAAATATTTTTAAAAATGTTAAAAATAAAAATTAAATAAAAAAGCAAAGTTTAGAAATTTGTTTTTTTTATCAAATTCAAATTAGTTTAACTATTATTATATTTATTAATTATATATTAAAGTTATTAATTTTTAAAATAAAATTTAAATCGTAAAAATAATAAACCAATACATTATATTAGTAAAAATAAAAATTAAAAAAAAATTAAACAACACAAATGAAAAATTATCAATCATCCATTTGAAACCGATGGTACGAACAAAACAAGTATAAGTTTCAACACAACGTACAAACAAAGCGTACAAATACAATCAATAAAAAAAACATCGAAAACAAAAAACAACAGATCATCATCAATCGTCAATCGACATATCATGAAAATCATCAGCCGCAACATCAAGATCAGTATCATATGAATCATCATCATCGGAAATCAACTCTTCCGCCATCGTAGTGGATGTGGATGCAACTGCAGTGTCTGTCTCAGTCCCAGCTCCAGCACGATCATGGATGTTAAACCTCGAATCCTATCAATCCTTCAAACAAGCCAAGGCCTCAATAATATCTGGACATAATCTCAATCTCCTATCCGAAATCACGTTCACTGAAACAGAAAAAGCAGACTCCGATGCTACGCTCGATACCGGAGGAGTCAGTAGATCCCGTGTCATCCTAAAAAGCACGGGAAAGGTGGACTCATATAATTTCCACCACTATAATAAATCAAGATTCTTAGTATCAGAATGTGATAGGATTTAGCAGTAATCGGTATCGAAGTACCGAGACAGCTCGCTCCTATGTGATGGTTCACTCCTACATTTCCCCCTCGCTAGCTGAATGGAAAAATCGTCATCTCCGAACAAGGTATCAATGTCTGTAATCACAGTCTCACTACTACCACCACCATACCTAGTATCGTAGTATGTGAAATGGTCAGTCAACTTCTCGTGAATAAACCCTTCAGGTGGCTCTTCCAGGTTCATGCACGAGAAAATAAAAGTCAGGGTGTTTTCTACCCCTTCCACCTTAACCCTAGGGTCCATGCATGCAGCGAGGCAATAAAGAGATGAAACGGTGGACCAGTACTTCAAGTACTTGGTCTCCATCTCTGCAACTATATGGCTAAGCGTCGAATCAGCTCGATACTTCCTAAACATGCTACTAATGTTGCATATGCACCGGAGTACAAAGCAAGTGGTGGGCGTATAAACCGACGAACACATGTTCGTCGTGTCATAAAAAATCTTCAGTAATTTCATTTATGAAATTCCTGAAGCCCAGTCAGTGTCGTCAATAATAAGTTCGTCACTCTTACTATTGACGTAGTCAGATATCACGTGTTCGTATCCACCACATGATTCCAACATCAGATACGTGTAATTCCAACAATGTCTCACATCCGATTGGAAAATCTTCTTCTTAAGATTCATAGATAAACAGAGACTATCAAACTCTTGTTGTCAGCGAGGAGTGCGAATATATTTTAGTGCATTGCGTATATTATCCAACGCGGAGGAACACACCTTCATACCCGCTTGAACAATCAGGTTAATCACGTGACACATGCATCTGACATGAAAGATCTCTCCTAATGGTGCGTCTCTAATATTTCTAACAAACATGTTGATCGCTACTTCATTATTAGATGATTTATCAAATGCGACACTAAAAATTTTATTTTGAATTTTATATTCCCTAATGATTTTCATCATACACTCAAAAATGGCCGGGCCATCAGAAGGATGAATGAATCTCAAAGAATCCTAAAATTTTTTTATTCATAGTCCAGTTAGAATCTACATAGTGGCTGGTGAGACATGCATAATATGATTCATCGTGACTTGTCCAGATATCGGACGTCACGAACACCACTCCACTATATGTCATAAATTCATTAATTATTTTTTCTAACTTATACAATTTTAGTATGTCATTTCTAGATGTGGACCTAGCAATCCTACGATAAGCATGCTGAAAATATGTCTGCATGATGTGTACTACCCTTGGATCTTCTGAAAATATGATCGGAAGATCCATCAATGTGATAAGTCTGGTTATGCCGTCCCTACCCAACTCGCTGGAGTATATGAATAGAGTAAACTTTGAAACTGAACTCGATCCAGTCTCAAAAAATGCAGTGCCAAGTTGGGTTTGTCTAGGACCTATGGGCCATATTTTTTGGCACATAATTCGGCATGCCTCTTAAGGTGCCCAGTCCCAAACAAACTCTTACATGTTAAAAGTCTCATACAATATTTACACTGTGACATTTTTTCTTCCTCACCCCTAACATTTTTTTATTTTATGATATTAAAATGAGTCTAAACTATAAAAGTCCTCCTAGTTTTTTATTTTTTAGAAGTTTGGGTTGAGACGACTGGATAAACTAAAGTTTCAACAGCCTCAGACCTCTGTATAATATTTTCATTTTTAAAATTTAAATATTTTCATTAGTATTTGTCATTTTTTAAGAATTTTGTTAATCAAGACTCTTATTTAGAGACTAGAGGATAGATTTTAAATTTATCTATTTTATATCTAGAGAGAGAAAGAGAGTAAAAAAACTTAAAATAAATTAACTAGCAAAGCAGTGAGGTCGATCACGTGCATTGTGCACCACAGTCTAGCTCAAAATTCAAAACCCAAGTTTAGATTCCCAAAAAGCCAAACCAAATGATAAAATCCCGACTTATCAAGTCCCGAAAGAAAGGAGCAAGATTTTTGAGAGAAAAAATGTGCGATTTGAGAAAAAATATATTTATGAAAAACATAAATGTTATAGAGAGGGGGTGGTATTTATAGATTAAAGAAAAATTTTTTTTTTTTTAAAAAGTCATTTTTTTTTTTGATTTTTTTTTAATTTTTTAGGGGGCAAAATCAGGAGGGCCATTGGATTCTGCCCCCTAGCCATTGGAGGCAAGATCCAACTGCTAGAATTTAAATTTTTTTTTTATTTTTTTTTGCCCGTTGGGAGGGAATCGGGTCGGCTCGGGGGACCGCGGGTCGGGTCTGATAGGACCCGACCCATGGTCTTTTTTGTGGGAAGAGGAAAATCTCGTGCCTACGTGCCGTGCCACCGAACCGTGCCAGGTCAGGCACGGCACGAGGCACGGTTGGCCTCGGCACGGGTCATGCCTTACCCGGGCACGAGATTTTCCCGGGCCGGTTGACACCTCTAAAAGGCACAGTTCATCGGCACGACATGAACCATGCCCCACCTCTTGGCCCCAGATAGCCGAATCTTGGGCTGGTGTTTGGGCATGTCTGCTTCCAAACCCTAAAGTCCGAACAACCGAACCCAACCACCCCTACACATTCTAGAAGCCAATGTTTTAAAAATCTGTGATTATTAGGTCAATTCGATGATCGAACCAACTCAACAATCATAAAAAAATAAAAAATGCATTTTAAGCCATTAGATTCATCCCCAATGGCTAGTGGCAGAAATCTGACGACTTTCATGATTCTACCCATTTAAAATATTAAAAAAATTCAAAAATAAAAATAAAAAAAATGAATTTTTTTTAAAATTATATTTTTGAAATCTATATACATACACCTCTCATTCTTAAATATATATCCATTTTATCTTATCTCTCCCTCTCTCTCATATTATCTCTCCTCTCGACTGTCTTGTCTCTTTCTCTCTCTCTCTCCTTTTGGTTTTGATTTTCAAGACTTGGGTGTGGACTGTTGATTATGATGTGGACATCATAAAACAAACAAAATTTTACGCATTATAAGTATTAATTTTAAAATTTTTATAATTTAGCTTTTTTTATTTTTATTTTAATTAAAAGTTTTAGTTTAATTAATATAAATTAATATTAAGTTTTAAAAATAAAATTTATAATATAATTAATAAAATGATAAAAAATTAAAATGACAAATAATAGTTTTAATGACGATAACAAAATTAATTTTAATATAAACATATAAAATTTTAATATTAATAACAATAATCATACGAAAAGTCCGAGGCCACCAAAATTTTATTTTCTTCGATTGTCTCAACCCAAATATCTAAAAATAAAAAATTAAAAAAAACAATAGTTTAAACTCATTTTAATATTATACAACATAAATTATAAGGTATGTCGATGAAGAATCGACACAATACAAATATAATAAAAAAATATTAACATATAAGAGTTCATGTGTGATTAGACACTTTAAGAGACGTGCCGAGCAATGCACCAAAAAATATAGTACATTAGATTCTATGTAAACTCAACTCAGTGGTGGAATCTTTGATGTTGAATCCAATTCAATCTCTATGTTGATCCCCTTCATATACCGCAATGAGTTAGGAAGAGAATGTATGGCCAAACTGATCACCACGATAGGTCTTCCGATTAAATCTTTGGATGATCTAATGGAAGTCAGTATCATAGAAACTTATTTTCAACCTACATATTATAGGATTTCTAGATCCACATATAGGAATGATATACTAATATACTATAACTTAAAAAATAATAATAATTAATAAAGTTAAAGAAATATAGTGGAGTAGTGTCCATGACATCCGATATCTGAACTATTCATGATGATGCATCTTATGTATACCCCATCGCCCACTATATAAATTTTAAATGGATACTAAATAAAAAAATATTAGGATTTTTAGAAATTTTTCATCCTCATGATAGTCCGTCCATTTATAAGTGTATGATAAGAATCTGTAAAGAATATAATATTCAAAATAAAATATATAGTATCACATTCAATAATACAACTATCAATGGAATAGCCGTTAACATATTTGTTAGAACTATTAGAGATGGGCTATTAAGAAAAATTTTCTACGTTATATACATGTGTCACGTCATTAACCTCATAGTACAAGCGGAGATAAAGTTTGTTTCTCTCACTTTAGAAAAAATAATATAACTCACTAAATTTTCTCCGATTGCCTCAACCCAAATATCTAAAAATAAAAAATTAAAAAAATCAATAGTTTAAACTCATTTTAATATTATACAACATAAATTATAAGGTATGTCGATGAAGAATCGACACAATACAAATATAATAAAAAAATATTAACATATAAGAGTTCATGTGTGATTAGACACTTTAAGAGACGTGCCGAGCAATGCACCAAAAAATATAGTACATTAGATTCTAGGTAAACTCAACTCAGTGGTGGAATCTTTGATATTGAATCCAATTCAATCTCTATGTTGATCCCCTTCATATACCGCAATGAGTTAGGAAGAGAATGTATGGTCAAACTGATCACCACGATAGATCTTCCAATTAAATTTTTAGATGATCTAATGGCAGTCAGTATCATAGAAACTTATTTTCAACCTACATATTATAGGATTTCTAGATCCACATATTGGAATGATATACTAATATACTATAACTTAAAAAATAATAATAATTAATAAAGTTAAAGAAATATAGTGGAGTAGTGTCCATGACATCCGATATCTAAACTATTCATGATGATGCATCTTATGTATATCCCATCGCCCACTATATAAATTTTAAATGGATACTAAATAAAAAAATATTAGGATTTTTAGAAATTTTTCATCCTCATGATAGTCCGGCCATTTATGAGTGTATGATAAGAATCTGTAGAGAATATAATATTCAAAATAAAATATATAGTATCACATTCAATAATACAACTTTCAATGGAGTAGCCGTTAACATATTTGTTAGAACTATTAGAGACGGGCTATTAAGAAAAATCTTCTACGTTAGATACATCTGTCACGTCATTAACCTCATAGTACAAGCGGAGATAAAGTTTATTTCCCTCACTTTAGAAAAAATAATATAACTCACTAAAATCTCTTCGTACGTCTCACAGACAACAGAAGTTTGGTAGTCTTCGTTTGCCTGTGGGTCTTTAAAAAAAATTTTAATCGAATATGAGACATAATTAAAATTATACATACTGAATATTGGAGTCATGTGCTAAATACGAATATGTGATATCCAACTATATCAATAATAAGAATGAGGAACTTATTATTGATGATACTGACTGGGCTATAGTAATTTTAATTTTAAATTCTTAAATATTTTTATGATACAAAGAACATGTATTAGTCAGTTTATGCTTTCACGATTAGCATTAACTCAAGTACATATATAATATTAGTAGCATATTTAAAAAATTTAGAGATGACTCAATATTTAGTGACATAATTATTAAGATGAAACTAAGTACTTAAAGTATTGATTCATAATTCCATCTCTTTATTATTTGACTACCTGCGTGGACCCTAAGATTAAGATGAAAAAGATAAGGAATATTTTGACATACATATCTTCATGTATGAACCAAAAATACTAACCTAAAAGATTCATTCATGAAAAATTAACTGCGTTATTTATAAAGTATGATTCTATATATGGTGATAATAGTAGTCATGCTTCGAGTATAAACATGAATATCATATTCAGAGACGATGACTTCTCCTTTCAATTAGTGAGGGAGAAACATTGAGGTGGACCGTCGAATAGGAGAAAGCTATCTTGAAACTTGATATTTTACCGTAAAAAAAATTATATGAGTTCACCTATCTCATGTGTCTAATATGGCATAAGATCTACTGACTTCTCAGGTGTCGAGCATAGCATTTAAGTCTATTTTTTCTGTTACAATGAATATGATTTTAGATAGAAAATCAAAATTACAGTCAAATATTATTAAGACATTAGCATGTATTAAGGATTTGGAGGATTCAAACTTGGACATCCAAGATCATGCTACAACTACAGCAAGAGCAGAGGAGTTCGTTACTGATGATTCATGAAACTTCGATAATGACTAAAATTGAGCATATTGTATTTTCTACGACTTACAGATAGTGATATCATTATATGCTTATGAGATTGATCATTTTTAGGTTATCTTTATCTATTTTTTTTATTTGAGTTTGCTGCTTTTATTATTATTTTGTTCTTTATTTATTCAGATACTTACGGGATTGATTTTTATGTGTAAGTTTATCTTTGATATATTAATTTTTATCTTTTAATAATTTAATCTTACTTTGTTATTTTATAATTTATAAGTATATTTAGTTGTGAGTTGTGACTTAATTTTGTTTTTTTATTGTATTAATTTAATTAATTAATTAATTTAGTTTTAAAATTTAAATTTTAAAATATATTTGAAGTTCGGGATGACCCAATTCCAAATGGGTCAAAACGGCATGACCTGGCACGTCCCGGTCAAACCCTGCAAGTCCAGGCACTGCCCAGCCCAAACTAAGTACGAACCAGGCCGATAGTTCTCCAAGTCGTGTCGTGCCTAGCACTACATGGTTACTATACCGGGTCGTGCCAGGCACGACATGGTGGCCCGATTGGGCCACCAAAAAATGGGCAAGGCCAACCTGACCTAACCTGTTTGACACATCTAGTTCCTACCTTATACTTCTCAATCTTTCCATCAACCTTCATTTTCTGTTTGAATACCCGCTTACATCCAATTACTTTTCGATCAACTGGCAACTTCATAAGGCTCCAAGTGTTCTTTTCCAAAAACTACAATTTCCTTTTCATGACATGCTCTCACTGCTTGACTCTCTGAAGATTCTTGCTTCCATCACAGAGCTTGACTCATCTCAATTATCATAAAAAGCAAATATGCACTATCAACATACCTTACAAGACAAAATCTATCCCATATAGTCCACATCAATGCAAATATTGTCAAAATCTCATCATACCCAATAAAATCTTCAACTAATGTCTATCTTGCCTCTTCATTAGAAGATTTTGTATCACAAATAAAATGGAGTCATGGCACCATTTTCTTATGTCGCAAATCCACACATTGTGACTCTAAGTTTTCATATAGCGACTCCAACTATCTTGACACCATAATCCCATATCACAACCCTAGACCTCACGACATCATGTTTCCATGCGGTGATTCCAAACCTCTAATGAATTATTTCTACATTGACAACCTCCTCAACATGTCTTTCTTTGTCTTCATATTTTCCATCTACCCAAGGTTTTGATGGTGCTTACCAGTAATTTGTACAAGGTCTCACCCATTATTCCTAGAGCAATCAATCATACTCCTTGTGTTGTCTTGCACGACTTATTCTAACTACAAAATATCACATTGTCATCTATTACTACACTCACAAAGATCAAATTTCAGCTCAAACATAAAATATGTAGCACTCTCGAAACAAATTTGATGGCCCTATCATGGATCTTCAACTTCACCTTTTCACAACTAATTATCTTCACCATTGAGTAATTTCTCATATTCACCTCTCCTCCATCAAATAACTCATATTAGATAAACCATTTGTGATGAAGAGTCGTATGATATAACATACCTATGTTGATATATTATGTATCCTTATCAACATAAGCGATATAGATATGGGTAAAGTGCACTTCACTCCTGAATAATTGCTTGCCTGCTAAGCAAGCTCTCACCTGCATTGGCATGTTCTAGCAATTTCTCCTAACATATCAAATTTATCCTATTTCCAAAACTTTCTTTCTAGCTTTTCCATCAACTTCATTCATTCTCTTTATTTTGATCTTTCACGCCACTAATTTCTCTTTTCAGTCCTCTTTCAAGCATTTCCCCATACGCTACCTCCTTGCATCCTCTAACTATAAGGTTGAAACTACAAACTTGTAGAATAATCAAGTTACAATGATGATAATCAAGTTATCTCAAAAATACACTAATAAATAAAAATTATATTAACTTTGTCACCATCACTGATCTCATAGCTAATAAATAAGAGTTATTTGATCAGTATGTGAAAATCATATAAGTGTGAAGAAAACAAACAATTTCCTTCAGGTATTTTCTGTGCAACTTTTTCCTCATGATGAGCTTGTTAACCAAAAAGTTGTTTTAATAGAACATCTCAATTTCTTTCACAACTCTTTCACCATTCTCTCACTAGAAAACACAATCAGATCAAACTTAGCACTTTTCAATCTAATTTATCATATTTGACAATCTTGACAAGTATTGTCTCCAACTTCTGATCACTTACAGTTGGCTTAAGATCTTCAAAGACAAAAGAATAATCCTTGTAACCCAATAGGTCCTCCATCTTGATTTTCTAGAGTTAGAATCTCTTTCCTAAAAACTTGTTGATTTTCATCATATAAGTCATCACATTTGTCATTTTCGATTTCACACTCAAAAATAATGCCCAGTAACCTTGAGTTCTGAGACAAAATATTAAAAAAAAATAAAACAATATCACTCTGATACCAAATATAACAATGCCCTTGGCTCATATACAAAATGTTGAAGACCACCAAACCTAAGTATAATACCAAATGTAATGAATCCAACATCAACCAAACCTCTGATACCAAATATTGAAACTTATTGATTTTCATGAAGTGTGCTGATAATCATATCTGCACACTTCATGACTTGATTCTGATACCAAATCTCAAGATAAGGACCTCCTTTGATATATGCAAATATTAGGTCATGCTTGATATTAAATGAACCTTAATATATAAGATATTGAGTGTTCAAGAGGTAGTGATTCAAAAACTTGAGAACGTGAGAAAATAAGAAACTCTCACAGAAGAATCATACATGCACACAAGAGAATTAAGAGCATCTCCAACTCACTCTTTTTTTTTTTACTTTTAGCTATTTTAGCTAGCCAAACACAAAAAATTCTTGTAATGCCACTATGCCGCGGAACCACGCGCAATCGCGCCGCCATGCAGCCGAACCCCTAATATAAAAAAATTAGGGTTTCGGCACGCACCGTCGCGCCGCCACAACTCCAAAACCCTAATTTTAAAAAAAATTAGGGTTTCTTGGCTCGTGCCGAGGTACCGTGGCAACGGATCACAGTATCGTGCCTCATGCCAGTCTAGGCCCGGTTGACACCTCAATTGCGGAATTATGGATTAATTATTTTAAATGTTTTATTTATAAATTTCATATTTTAAGTTATCTTTTATGAGTTACGACATTACATTATTTATTAAGACAAATGATAATATATAATAAATAATCAAAAATATCAAAAAAACACATTCATCCCATCATTCATTATTCAAACCAAAAATATAAAAAAAATAACATAAAATCACAACTCACAACAATAACATAAAATAAAAATTATTAATCTCAATCATAATAATACAAGCACAATGCCTCAATCTCAATCTCAATCGATACTAGTATGCAACTAATCATCATCACATAAACATCGAATGATATTATTAGCGGTGAGCTCAACCTCCTCAAAGTCTCACGAGTCATTATCTGTCATCAACTACTCTGTTCTTATTCCAACACAGTTCTGGATGCCCTACCTCGAAATATCTATATCTTTCAAACATTATAGTATCTCAATAATATCTAGCCATAATCTCGACATCCTATTAGAAATCACATTAACCACAACAACAACAAAAAACAGACTCCAACATTATGCTCGACACCAGATGAGTTAATAGATCTCATATCATCTTAGACAATACAAGATAAGTGGACTCATGATTTCCACCATTATAAAATATCAAAGTTTTTATTATTATTATGTAATAGGATTAAGCAGAAATCAGTATCTAAGTACCAAGATAGCTAGCTCCTATTTGATGGTCTATCTCATCATTTCTCCCTCGCTAACTGAATGGATAAGTCATCATCTCCGAATAAGATGTTCATGTCCGTACTCAAAGTTTGGCTATAACTACTACTATACCTAGAGTCATAATATATAAATAATTCAATTAATTTTTTTGGAATAAACCCTTTTGGTTGATGTTCCTAGTTCATATACTAGGATATGTATGTCAAAATATTCTCTATCTTTTTTACCTTAACCTTATGATCCATGCATGCAGCCAGATAATAAAAAGATAGAATAGTTGACCAGTACTTTAAGTAATTAGTTTCCATCTCAATAGCAATGTCACTAAATATCAGGACATCTCTAAACTTCCTAAACATATCATTAATGTTACATATGCACCTGAGTGTAATACAAGTGATGAGAGTATAATTTAACAAATACATATTCATCGTATTATAAAAAAATCTTTAAAAATTTAATAAATAAAATTCATATATCTCAGTCACTATTAATTATGATAAGTTAATTATTATTATTATTGGCATAGTTAGATATCACGTGTTCATATCCAATACATGACTCCACCATCATGTATGTGTAATTCCAATATTGTCTCATTATTATTTGAAATTTCTTCTCCATTAGACCCACAGACAAACAAAGATTATCAAACTTAGATTGCTTGCTAGAAATCTAAAGATATCTAAGTGAGTTACATATTTTTTTCTAAAATGAGAAAAACAACTTTGATCGTCAATTGTATTATTAGGTTAATAACGTGACACATATATCTAATATGAAAAATCTCTTTTAACGGCTCAATTCTAATGATCTTAACTAACATGTTAATGACTACTCCATTATTGGATGTATTATCAAATATGATACTTTATATTTTATTTTACATATTATATTCACTAAAAATTCTTATAATGTACTCATACATGATCAAGCCATCAAAAGGATGCAAAACCTCTAAAAATCCTAAAATCTTTTTATTTAGCATCAATTTAGAATCTATATAATGGCCGATAAGACATGTAAAAAATATATCGTCACAACTAGTCTAGATATCGGATATCACAGATATCACGCTACTATATTCTTTGAATTCATTAGTTATTTTTTTAACTTATAATATTTTCGTATGTTATTCCTACATATTAACCAAGAAATCCTACAATATGCAAGCTAAAAATAGGCTTATATGATACTGACTACCCTTAAATTCTCCAATAATCTAATCAAAAGACCTATTATGATGATCAGTTTGGTCATGTCTTTTCTCCCTAACTCATTAGGGTATATGAATGGAGTCAACATATAAGCTGAACTAGATTCAACGTCAAAGACCTCACAGCTCAGTTGGGTTTGTCTAGAATTTAATGCATCATGTTATTTAGTGCAATGTTCGGCACGCCTCTTTAGGTGTCCAATCCATAAACTCCTACAAGTAAATATTTTCTTACTATACTTATATTGTGTCAATTCTTCATCAATATTTTTATTTTATATCTTATTAAAATAAGTCCAGACTAAATATTTTTCTAATTTTTATTATTTTTTAAATGTTTGAGTTTGAGTCGAGACCATATAAGAAAATATAATTTTAACCTCAAATTTTCCGTAAAGTTATCAATATTAAAATTATCTAGGTTTGCATTAATATTAATCTTGTTGTCATTAAATTTATTATGTCATTTTAAATTATTTTAAATTTATTGATTATATTCTAAAATTTTCTAAATTAAAAATTATTTGATATTAAATTATTAATAAAAAAAATAAAAAACTAAATAAATTTAAAATATAAAATCCATTTATGGAATATCGAATATAGATAGGATAGAAAAGTCACACCGCCCGCAACGTAATCCATTGTCCACACCCAAGTCCCGAGAGCAAAGCAAAGCAAGCCAAAAGTAAATAGAAATTGATTACAAAATATGACAGAAATTCAACAACCATCAGATCTTCTACCCTAGTCGTTGAAAGTGCATTCAATAGTTTGTATACACATCTTTTTTTTTATTTTTATTTTTTTTGGACAGTTGAGTTAGCCGTTACCACAATTCCAAAAAGTTCGGCTCTAAGCTCGGGGCTCGGCTCGGGGAGGGAGCGAGAGGAAAGCGCATGCCACATGTGGAGCATCCATGTGGTCCTAGACCATCCCACAGGGACACACTCAGCTAAACACGTGATTGTTTAAAAAAAACTCCACATACCTATGGCCCAATCAGACCTCGCCCAAAACCCTATCTGAGCACGATAGCCTTCTATGCTGTTGGATCGTGCCTATGAGCTAGGAAGGTGGTTCATGCCTGGCCCAGCACGAGTCTAGACATGATTCTGGACGATGATGTGCCTGGTCAAGCACTGCTCAAGCAAGCCGTGCCTAGGGCCATGCCCGGGCCACCCGACCCACTTGCCACATCTGCCTCTATTATTGCTACACATACAACTAATATTATATATACACCTAAGTACAATACAAATAATGAGAATGTAGACAAACGAACACATATTTATTATATCATAGAAAATCTTCATGAAATTTGTAAATGAAATCCATGTATCCCAATTAAAATTATCAATAATGAGCTCATCATTCTTATTAATAACATAGTCAAATATTACATGTTGATAACAAACACATGACACTTATATCATATACGTATAATTCTAATAGTGTCTCACATTTATTTGAGATTTTGTTTAAGCCCATTAGAAAAACATAAGCACTAAAGTCTTTTTATGTGCTAGGCACCTAAAATATTTTAGTAAATTTTTTATTTTTTTCTAGTGCAGAAAAAATAATTTTCATTCTTGCTTGTACTATCAGGTTAATTAAGAGACACATGCACATAACATAAAATATCTCACCTAACATAAAACATACTAATAGTTACTCCATTATTAAAAAATAATATCAAAAATTATACTAAATATTTAATTTTAAATATCATATTATTTAAAGATTCACAATATACACTCATATATGATAAGGTCATCATGAGTATAGAGAATCTCAAAAAATTATATCATGAGTATAGAGATTCACAATATTAAATTTTCAGAAAATTATTTAAAAACATATAAATGATGTATCATCACGACTAATCCATATATAGAACATCATGAACACCACTTAATAAAATTTCCTAAATTCATTAGTTATTAATTATTTTTCTAATTTAAACAATTTTATTATGTCATTCCTATATGTAAACCTAAGAATCTCATAATAAGAAAACTAGAAATAAATCTGCATAATACTGATTATCCTATAAACCTCCAAAAATCTAATCAGGAGACCCATAATGATGATAATCAATTTAGTCATGTTTCCATTTCAATATCATTGCAACTTGAAAGACCCCACCATTAAGTAAGAATTGCTTCGGATCTAGTTCATCATATTTTTTTGTGCATTAATCAACATTTCTCCTTAAATATCTAATCCCACAAGCACTCCTATTTGCATATATCTTTTTATAATATATACGTTGTGCCAATTTTTTATTAACACCCATAGAATTTTTATTTTTTTTATTTTAAAGTATGTCCAAATTACTACTATTTACTTGATTTTTAATTTTGTAAGTTACATATAAGTTTGGATCGAGACCGTTGGAAAAAACATAATTTCTATCTAGGATTTTCCAAAAGTATTATCAATGTTATTTAAATCTAGATCTAAGTTAATTTTATCCTCATTTTTATTAAATTTGCTATGTGACATTTATTTATTTAAAAAATATATAAAAATTATAAAAAAAATT
Source organism: Sapria himalayana (assembly GCA_029783825.1). Classification (NCBI taxonomy): domain Eukaryota; kingdom Viridiplantae; phylum Streptophyta; class Magnoliopsida; order Malpighiales; family Rafflesiaceae; genus Sapria; species Sapria himalayana. The sequence continues at coordinate 1,681,559 of JAREIK010001381.1, read as the reverse complement.
ATAAAGTTCTAAAGTAACACCGTAACAGAAAAATTTAAAAACTAGTATTGTATCAAAGACTAATTTTTTGTAAACCAACCTCCAGAATCGAGAGTCCACACAATAAACTTACAGTGTTTCACAAGCTGGCATGCACAGCCACACCACCATTAATCATCTAAACCATTCCCGCATGTGCAATCATTGAAAGTAAATCGAAATAAAAAAAATAATATAATATACTATATATATATATATATATATATATTACAAAATGATATGCTAAAGAGAGTCAAAAGACTATCTTATACAAAAAGTTAAAAGACAAATTAAGGAATAAAAAATTGAGAGCATTGGAGAGGGGTGAAAACTTATATCTAGATTTCTTCTTCACTATTTATAGAGAAAAAACAAATTCAATTTTATTAATAAAGTTATTTTTTTTATTTATTTTTTTTGTAAATTAAATAGGCCAAATCACAACAAACATCAGATTCTGGCCTCTATAGCCATTGGAATCAATCCGACTGCTAAAATAATACAAAATATGAATATTTTTTTTATTACTATTGACGAGCTAAAATGGTTAGTGACAACCATGACTTGTGATTATCCATGTCGAAAGCTCATTGCGTGAAAATATAATGGATGGCTTGTTCACATGACCAATCAATTGCAAATGATAACATGGCCAAATTTTTAAAAAAAACCTATCCCAACAAGTAGTCACTTGACAAAACATGACTCATGACCCAGGGCCTAACCATAGTCAGTCTCAGGTCCATGGGCTGATTGACCATGCCACTAGGTTAGGCACGTGGGTCATGCTGGCCCGGCATAAGACACAGTATGAGCCGTGCCACAGGGCAGCATGGTCCAGTGCCAAGCATTGTTCCATACCATGTCGTGCCAGCATGGCTGAACCGAGGCTTGTTGCAAGCTATGCCCGGGGTAGCCAATCCGTTTGATACCTCAACTACTGCCACTAGTGTGGTGACTAGCCCATTGTCAGGTCCAATAATTTAAAATTTTAATTTTATAAGTTATTAATTATTACATATCATAATTACATATAATATAAATAAAAAATTATTTAAAAATTAAAAATAAATTGTTTAACATTAAAAAATAATTATAATACATAAATATCTAAATATATAAATAAAATACAAAAAATTAAATAACAAAATTAATCTATATAATTTAAATCATCAAAGCCCTAAATTCTCATCTTTGTCTATCTTTATCATCCAATTTCAGCTCTCATTTTATTTTGAAGACTCAATAATGAATTATGCAAGTCTTTTAAACAAGAAATTACTTCAATGACATATAATCATATTATGCTCCTCTTCTTTAAAATCACATTCACAGTCAAAGAAAAAAGACTTTAATATTATATTAGACACCATAGTAGTCAATAGAGACTATATATAAATATATTGTTGATATCTATACTCATAATCTCACTAAAATTAACATACTTATTATCATAATATTTAAATATATTATCTAATTATTTATAAATTCTACCATCATATTATAATAGTTGTTCATTCCAATTAAGATATATTTTATAGTATTTATCATCTCTATCATCTTAATCCAATGAACCATATAAGTAGCCAAGCAATAAAGAAAATAAATAAAGAACCAACAGTTTAAATATTTTTTTCCATCTCAAATGTCATGATACTAAAATATGGATATTCTCTATATTTACTAAATAAACTATTAATGTTACATATGTACCTAAGAGTAATACATATGATGAAAATATATACAAATGAATATATATTCATTATATCATAAAAGATCTAAAAAATTTTTATAAATAAAATTATTATCTCACAGTTTGATTGATAAATCATCATTTTCTTACTTTTACTATTAATAAATTCAGGTGTTGGCAACCGCCTACCAACAAAAAATCTAATATCAAATATGCATAATTCAAACACTATCTAATATTCATTTAAAATTTTTTTTAATTCTGCTGACTTACATAGTATTAAACTCTGTTAGTCTGCAAAATATGTTAAAATATTTTTATACATATCTTATATGATCTAATATATAAAAAAGAGTTTTATTTTTACTTGTATTATTAGATTAATTATGTGACATATATTTAACATGATAAATCTCACATAAGAATTTATTTTTAATGATTCTCATAAATATATTAATTATTTTATTATTATTTAATTTATTATCAAATATTATGCTAAAATTTTTATTTTTAATCTCGTAATACCTAAATATTCTTAAGAAACTCAAAAATAATAAAGTTATTATGAGGATGAAAGATCTCATGAAACTCAAATATTTTTTATTTAGTTTCTACTTGAAATCAAGAAAATAAATGATCACACATGTGATTGCATTGGTATCATAATTAGTCTAAGTATCGAACATTATAAAATCATTCCACTCTGCATCCTAAATAAGTTAATTATTAATTATAGCCTATTTTTAGATTTTTTAAGGAGTTGTGGCCAAGGCGCCACAAAATAACTCACTCTCATGTCTTTATATTGGGTTGTCATTAGCTATGTCTAAGTCTTTTTTTTTAATAATATACATTATTTTCTATTTTATTTAATCTAGTTCAAGTCTAAGATTTTTAAAAAGTGAGATAAGTATTTTTATAAATTAAAATTTTAATTAATTTTATTAAAATTTTAAAAATAAATTAACTAAAAAAATATATTCACAAAAATAAATATTCAATATGTATCTTTAGGTGGGGAATAAGGAAATGTATTCCATAAAGGCAATCATTTTATCACATTGACACCAAAATTACTCGGAAAAATCATAAATAATATGATAATATTACAAATTTATTTGAAAATAAAAATATATTTATTCAAAAAAATAAGCACTAAGAAATTGTTATGATTTAAGACAATAAAAAACAAAGAAAAAAAAATTATAGATAACTATGAAATATAAAATATGTTGATAAACTATTTACTTTTTTATCTTTTATTATAATCAATCATACCAAAAGGACATGTCGTTATCCTGTCGACCATAAGCAAACGACTGCAAATTTTAAATGTGACATAGCATGAGGTCCATGCGACTCGGATTCGGCACGGCCATGGTCCAAGGACAATTCTAGACCGTGTCATATCATGCCTCATGTCAGGCTCGAGTTACTCAATTCACTTCACATCTTTAATCACAACTTCACAATTCAAGTCACGATACCAAATATCAGTAACAACTTTAGAAGTACAAGTCAATCTTAACAATAATTTTATTAGGAGATCCAACTATAGCATGCTCTATTTCATCTAAATCCTTACGAAAAATAAGTGACATTGAACTTTGTGCCCTCCCCTTCTCCAGCATGGTCAGCTTTAAAAGTGGAGTCTTTCACACCGGACTCAATGTCAACAAAGGGAACTTTAGAAAATTACTTCAACAATTCTGCTGGCTTCATCAAACCTACAAAACTCCCACCGAAAACAAGGATCAAAAAATTCCTCTTTTGCCAGATCCTATTCCAATCTGCGCTCTTATCACTACATTTTTACTCAAAAAAATGAAATGGAAAGGATGGTGGCCGAGATGTTAACAATAGAGATCATACAACCCAATACTAGCCCCTTCTCTAGCCCAATTCTATTGATTTGAAAAAAAGATGGTAGCTGGCATTTTTGAGTCAACTATTGACAATTAAACAAAGTCATTGTGCTGGATAAATATTAGATTTCAGTTATTCAGGAATTGTTGGATGAGCTGGGGGGTACCCAGTATTTTAGCAAGCTCTATCTATGTTCAGGATATCATCAGATCCGAGTGCTCATGGCTGATGTCCATAAAACTGCATTTCAGACCCATTTAAGCCATCACAAGTTTTTATTAATGCCGTTTGGAGTGACCAATGCATTGGCAACCTTTCAGGCTACCATGAATGACTTATTCCGATCCTAATTGCACAATTTGTACTAGTCCTAGTTTTTTTTTTATTTTGACAACAAACTTATTTACAATTCTACTTGGACCCCTTCATTTGGAACATCTAACTACTATTTGGGTATTCAGCTTGCTAATCAATTCAAGGTTACTCAAAAAAAAATGTGCTCTGAGTTGCTCTATGGTGGAATATTTGGGACATGTGGTTGCTGGGTGTGGCATTGAGATGGACCCAGCCAAGATTTCCATTGTATTCAAATGGCCACCTCCACAAAACCTGAGAGGAGCTAGAGCTTTTCACAGTTTAACATGTTATTACCGCATATTTATCAAGGACTACGAAAAGCTTGCTCAGCCCTTGACGAGCCTTTTAAAAAAGGATCAAGTCAATGAATTTTGTTTAACACCAAAAGCACATGAAGCCTTTCATCAACTGTAGCTAGCTATCCCCTCTGCTCAACAAAATTGGATAGCTAAACTTTAGGTTATGATTTTGACACTCTCTACAAGCATTGGTAGAACAATGATGTGCTGATGCTTTATCATGGTGAACGTAAGTTGAGGACAAGGAACTTATAGCTCTCTCTATGCCACATTGGCTCGCAGAAACATAAATTTTTTGGAGCCTCAAGACATAATGCACAATTAAGATGTTGATTTTTATTTTGAGACACTCAATCAAGTATATATTAAAATTATATATTACATAAAATATTGTTTATGATTTTTATATATTAATAAAATACAAACATATAAAATACATGATACATAAAAATATAGTATTATTATTTTTCAACAGAATCATTTAAAATTCTAAAATAAAATAATATAACTTTAATAATCAAATATGTGTGTGTGTGTGTTTAAGTATGAATATAGGTATGTACATGCATATACATATATATATATACACAAATATGTACATGTATATAAGTATATGCAAATACATATATAGTTAAACATATATATACATGTATGCATATACATATGTATATACAAGGAAGCACGGACACGGCTCCATACCGCCGTGTCCGCGTGTCCGACACCTGGACACGTGGACACGGCACGGATACGTGTTCGATACGCCACGAGGCATATCATTGCACAATCCGTATCCGATACGCCACGTGGCGTATTGAATGGTTGTGTCGACAGATTGCAACCATATCCATGCTTATAGTGCCCGACGTCCGACGACGTCGGGTGGCCAACATTGCCGCATGGGCGACGTTGGCCACTGGCAGGGGGCAGGCACGATTTGAGGGTGAGACAGGGAGCAGACGCGATTTGAGAGAGAGGCAGGAGCGGTCGCGATTTGAGGAGAGAGGAAGGGGCGGCACGAATTGAGGGGAGAGGCAGAGGCGGCACAAATTAAGGGGAGAGGCAGGGGCGGCGCGAATTGAGGGGAGAGACAGGGGCGGGCATGTTTGAGGGGGAGGCAGGGGCGGGAGTATTTGTGTGGGGATATGCATAAAATAAAATATTTTTATTTTATAAAATAAATAATATATATTTATTTTATATAATAAAATATTTTAATTTAATTTAATTTAATAAATTTTATAAAATACCTAATATTTATAATTAATAATTTTTATTTTTATTTTTATTTTTTTTATCATGCCGTATCCTAGCCATATCTGTATCCTAGTTTTTTAGAATTTGTCGTATCCCCGTATCGTATCCCCGTGTCCACGTCCGCGTCCGTGCTTCTTAGTGTATATACACATACATATATATATATGTATCATTATTCCATAGATATGTATATGTATATACATATATGCATGCATATATATGTAAATAAGTATGCATATATGCATGTATATACGTGTGTGTGTGTGTACATGAACGTAGCTCGTTCCATGAGGTGCGGCACTCATGGGCAAGTCATGCCTAGCCTGGGCTAGTTTTTTTGGCACTTGTAACACCTTTCGGAAGTCATCGCACCTCACCCCATGCTAGCCATTTTTGCCCACAAATCTTGGCACATGGGCTTAAGGCATGTCTCGGGTGTGCCTTTAATAATTTTGGTTATCCCAATTACTGCAGGACGTGCAATCCAATGGTAACATTTTAGGCCATTTTTTTGTCAAAATAGGCTGGCTATATTACAAGAGTCATACTGTACTTCCTAGTTTCTCCCCATGGACAGCCAAATTTATTGATGAATTCCATTCTACTATTGGAGAACATTTCCAGCACTCTCCACCCATATAAACGTTTGGCAGCCATTTTTTATTGGAAGGGAGTGATGGGCCAGGTACGAAAATTTGTGCATATTGCCTCGTGTGTCAAATAAACAAGTATGAGTCCTTGTCTCGTGCTGCCTTGTTGCAACCATTACCAGTCCCTAACTGCATTTGAGAAGATCTCAGTCTCGACTTCATTTCTGCCCTGCCTGGGTCCAATGGCATTGACTGCATTCTAATTGTGGTGGACCAACTGTCTAAATAAGCACATTTGTCTTATAAGCACCCTTTCACAACTCGTATTGTGGCAGAATTATTTGCTAAGAAGATCATTCATTTACATGGAAAATGTTTTCCCAAGTGTCATATCAGGATCCACATTTTATGAGCAACTATGACTAGAACCTTTCAAAACTATGGGTACTAAATTGAAGATGAGTAGCTCCTAACAACAAGAATTTGATGGGAAAATGGTCTTAAATCATTGCTTGGAAATCTACCTCATGTTGTTGTCAACCTTGCTTATTGAGTGAGCTAGCCTAGGTCAGGTCCACACCAGCCCAAATTAGGTTTATGGTAGCTCGAATTGGCTAGACAGGCACGCATGTCTTGTCGTGTCAGCTTGGCATGCCGTGCTGCATCTTTTGTGGCACCCAGACCAAAAACCACAGACCAGCATGGCTTGATCCGTACCTCAGGCTTGCCTGGCATTATTCCAGGCATGGTTCCAGTCGTGCAGGGCTGTGCCAAGGCCTATTTTCACAGGCCATGTCACTGGCCGCCACCCATTTGGACACCTCTAATATTATTGCTACAATACAGGATTTAAAACCACTGCTAGTATGACCCAATTTGAATCCGTCTAAGGTAGAGAACCTCCAACATTTAAGCAGTTCTTACTAGGTGAAATTAAAGTGGCAGGCCTTGCTAATGAACAAAAACTGCACAATGAAATTTTGTGGAACCTAAAATGCAACCTCAAATGTGCTGAACAGAGAATGAAAACCATGGCAGATATGTATCACCAAGAAGTACATTTCAATGTTGGAGATACGTCACTTATAGATTTTCAATCTTACCGGCAATCTTCAGTCCATGGTCGCTCAAACAAGAGATCGGCAGCTCGTTATTATGGTCAGTACAAATTGGATCAGTCACTTACAAATTGGATCGAGCACATGACTCTTAGGTGTACCCTGTTTTTCACATCTTCTTACTGCAAGAAGCCTCTGGACAACATTCCCCTGAAAGTGAGTTCCCTCCTGAAATTGGGGTGAATGAGATAGGCTTTGACCCTGAAAAAATTCTCTTGACCAGCTGGGGGTGGCAGGGAAATGGCAAAGGGCTAAACCTGTTGGTCAAGTGGCTGGGTAGAACTAAAGATGAGGCCACCTGGATCATCTAAGTGGATTTCCAGGTTAAGTTTCCCATTTCAACCTTGAGGACTAGGCGCGACTGAAAGGGGAAACAATGTTGTGCACCCTGCTGCAGCACCATCACTCAAGATCTACAGTCATAAAGCTGGAGCAGGGAAAGGCCCTACCTATTGAAAGCTGTTTGGGAATTTATTAATTTTCCTATTTTACATTTAAGAAAGGTTAGGTCATGTGAAGAGATTATGTTTTTTTCAGAAAAGGGTCGGCTGTAGTTGGCCAAAGGAGGGTCCCTCCCTGTAATGATCACCAGATTTTGTCTTTCTTTTACTTTCACAAATTCCTTTCTGCTGTGTAATTGTGCAAGTTAAGTTTTCAATGACCTCACCATGCATTCTGTTATTCTCAATTGAACCAAAAGCCCCAATCATTAATGATATTGTATCTTCCTCTGCCTCGAAGACTATTGAATAACTCATTCAAAAGACATTTTCAAGAGAATGTCTTTTGAAAATAACTTGTACCTTCCTACCGCCTTACAGAAGAAATCAAGAAAGTACTCTATTTAGCAACCAATCTCTCAGGTATTATCAAATTTTCATACGACTTCAATTTTTAATTTTTTTATAGTTATGAGATTCCCATTTTTACTTAGAAGGCTCTTAATCATCTAGAATTGCATTAAGTTATGGTGTGACAACTTGCATACAGACATTCCAAGGCATCAGTTTCTTCCAATGTGCAAATGAGTTTTCAATGGGAAGAATGAATCTAATAAAAGGCAGAACCGTTGAAAGTCAAACTTGTTGCGAGAAATTTCACTTGGATATATTAAATTGCTATTAAGATATCTTTTTTTCTAATGAACAAAATGAGTCAGTCATGTTGTTTTACTTAGCAGCTTCTCAAAGGTAGATGATGTATAGAGGTGTTCAATATGTCGCCGAGCCAAGTTCATGTAGCAGGACGAGCAAAGATGGCCAGAAAAAGCAGCCTATGTCGTGCCTAAGAGAGTAACCCACTATTCCCTCGTGCATGCAATCCATGTCGGCCCAACGTGCTAGCCATTAAGTGTTGGACTATTTGCCTCATGTTGTTGGGCAACAAGTAACAATAATGTGTTACATATGTTAAAACAAAAAAAAAATTGATGTCTAATGAGTTAGGTGGATTACCATCATAGTTATTTAAGGCGCACTGAGGCGCAAAAGCCTTTTGGGGCCTTAAGGCGCAAGGCGCACTGAGGCGCAAAAGCCTTTTGGGGCCTTAAGGCGCAAGGCGCACTTGAGACGCAGGTTTTTTTATTTGAGGCATACCCAGCCTAATACACATAAAAATTATATATTTTATTAAATATAGTCTTTAATTTTCATCTAATAATAAACTAAAGAACATCAAAGATAAAAATCAAATATTAATAATGCTCCCATCATCCAAATATTCAAAGTTTCAAAACAAAATAACAACATTCAAAATTCTAAAACAAAATAAACACTCATATATCTACATCCAAATCTAAATCAAGAAAGTCTTCATCAATATCATCCACATCATTAATCTTTCACTCTCCCTCTTCTTCATCTTCCTCTCCCGATGAATAGATCATCTCTTCATCTTCATCAATCAAAACAAGAGTAGGAATATGTTTAGAACTAGATGATCTTGACTTTGATTTTGGTGTTGTTGTTTGTATTTTGAAACAAAACAAAATTAACACAATATGTTAATTAATATGATTACCATAACACAATATGTTACAACGATGTATTAAACAAAACAAAATTAATTAATACATGATATATATGGGTCATGCATACTGTGTCAACCAGCCAAGGTTGGATAACAAGCCACCATGTCATGTTGGACTGCCTCATTTAAGGCATGCCCACCCAGCTCGATGGCCTGTTGCAACCTCAATAAATAGGTCGAGTCAGACAGTCAATGTCCATTTGACATTTCTTTGGTGTATAAGATGAACATGAGGAATGTACTCCATTATAACTTAATATAATGAATAAATGTGAAGAAATTACTAGATTTTATTAATACTGTGGAAAATTACTAGATTTTACATGGGCTAAAATAGCAACCCAGAGATTTATAGGCATGATTTAGATGGTAAATATATTTTATTATTATATTTGTGAATGATATTATTATTATTAGTGATGATCAGTTGGTATTTTTCAACTGAAGTAGTATCTTTAAAATAATGTTTAAATGAAAGATCATAGCCATATATTTGTTACTTTCTTAGAATTGAGAATGATTATTCAGATGAAATGATGATTTTTTTTGAAGGTGATCAGATTGCGATTGTGATCAAGCAATTATTTCTCTTGATCTTTACATAATTTTTTCTACATGAATACATTTTCGTTGAGCCTGTTAAATACTACTTATGTTGTTCATACTTCATAGAGTTACTCATTTTCTAAGTTCATCAACATAAACATATTCAAACATTATTCTTCACATGCTTAAAAATATGAAAAAAACACAAGGACTAGAGACTTCTTTCAAACACTGTAAATACTTCATTTTGACAAGTTACTCAAATTCTAGGTGAGCTCCAACTTTTATAAATCACAAACTAGCTACAAGCAACTACACTTTTTTTAGAAATAATTTAGTATCCTCAACAAGTAAAATCCACAGACTTGTTTCTAGACCAACTATAATGTTGGAACACATGACTAAGACATGGACTATGTATGAACTCCTATGCACTAGGCACTTGATTAGACAAATTTTTCTATTTCAAGAGACAAACTATTTTGTTTCACGATCATCAATCAAAACATTAGGTTATTTCAAAATTAACCTATCATTACATCCTATATGACTACCAAGGACTAACTTGCTAATATATTTATAAAGATTTTGAAATGACCTTCAAATACTCATTTTTCCTCTACAATCAGCACTAAAAACACATGCACCAGTTTCAGTGGATGATCAATTACTTTCTTTTATTTTATTGTGCATTGTAATATGCACTCGACCCATAGTATGCAATGGTGCTCCAATTACTTTTTCTTTATATATACATACGTGTGTGTGTGTTGTGTGCGTGTGTGTGTACATATCAATCACTACAGAATTTTTAATGTTTTTTATAAAATAAACATGCATTTTTTGTTTAAATCAACAGAAAATTATTACTTGAATTATAATTTATAATTCAGAATATAAAATTAATAGAAAAGAAAATATAAAAAAATTGATGATAGAGAATATGCAAACATTAAGAAAAATAATTTGAAATTAAACTAAAAAAAAGGATTAGAAATACAAAATATCACAATCACAAAAAAATAAAATTAGAAATAAACATCATATAAATTTTAATTATGTATAAAAAAGGTCAAAACCCTCATTATTAAAAAAATAAATTAATAAGTTAGCAAAGAGTATAGTTAATTAAACAAATCATCAAAATATAGATAAAAACAATTAAATAGACATGCATATGCATGATTTGAATAAGAATATGAAAGAACATTGCCTTACTATAAAACTAAAATTTATGTACAAAATTTCAATAATATTGAAAATGAGCTTTTGAAAATGATGACATAATTTTCATGTCTCATTTGCATTAATTTAATGAATAAAAGTTAATTTAAAAAAACTGAATGGCAGAAATTTATTTTAATGAGAGATCTTTTATAAATATATTCAATAAGGCACATTAAAAAGTTAAATTTTGAATAGATTTAATTATCATAACAATAAATATCAGATGATTCATCACATAATACCAAAACAATAAAAAAAACATTAAAAAATAAAAAAAAATGAATCAAATGAATTCCAATTAAAATATAAACATATTTAAGAAAGATTAAAATTTAATAATTAACTATGTTATTTAATAAAATTTTGAATACTACAAAACATCATTCATAAAGACATAATTTTAATATACTAATTTATAGAAATACAATTAATATTTAATACTCAAATTATAATGATATAAAGTTAATATCACATAAAAAAAGTTAGATAATAAACATTAAAAAAAAAACTTACGAGTTAAATTATAATGTCAAATAATCATTTTAGTTTAATATCAGACAACGTTTATATAAAAATCATTGACTTTGTTACAAAAATATAGACAAATATAAAGAAAAATAAAAATAATTACATATAATATTTATCGAATAGAAAATTAGGTATTGAAAATAAATAGTTGAGAGTTAATATTAAATAAAATTATTTTAGATAAATTAAATAGCTAACATTATTTTCATTAAATATCTTTTCAAAAATTAATTCTAATTAAAATATAAATAAATTTAAAAAATATTAAAATTTAATAATTACTTATGTTATTTAATAAAATTTTGAATACTAAAAAAATACCACATATAAATATATGTTTTTGCAATACTAATTTATTAATAAAATTTATATTCAAGGCTGCTCAGATTATAATAATTTATTAAATTAGATTTATGTTTTGATACTCCAAATACAAACTATTTGAAAAAATGACCATAACTTTTGATAATTAAAAAAAATGTACCTAACTCAAAAATAATTAATTTTTGGTACATTGAAATTCATCAACCGAATTTTACCCGCCAAAAATTAAAAAAAATTAAAATCTCTTTTTTTGAATTCAAAAATATTATTTAAAATTTAATTAACGATTAAAGGGAGAAACATGGATTAAAACTCATAACCTAAACAAAGACAAACCTCACACCACCATTTGGTAACAAGCATTAGTTATGAATAATTATATATGTTTATATATGCATGTGCATATAGGTATGTATAAATATATACAAATGTGTGTTTCTATATATATATATATATCTATTCATATGTGTGTGTGTGTATTTTTGCTTTAAATTCAATTTAATACTTTGACAGGAAGGTAGTGTGCACTTATATTATTGTGAAGGTCATGGAGTTCAAATCCTCATTTCTTCAATTAAATTATTAAATTTAAATTTAAAAAATTGTATCTAAATTCAAAACATTAGTTTTTGAATAAATATAGATATATATAGATATATATATATATATATATATATATATATATATAAACACTAAATAGAATGTGTAATCACACATTCTATTTAGCGTTAGTGTAATCACACACTAAATAATTGATATTTTAGATAAACTTAATAGTTGATATTTTTTCATGAAATTTTTTTGAAAACCTACTCTATGAGACATCAAAATATTTAATCGAGATAAATTTTATTATCTAAATTAAAAATATCGTATGATTCACCACAAAAAATAAAAAAAAATTGAAAAATTAATAGAATTTAATGAAATTCCTATTGAAATATGCAAAAATAAGAAAAATTAAAATTTAATAAGTAATTATGCTATTTTATCAAATTTTGAATACTAAAAAATATCAGACTAATAAAAACATAATTTTACAATACTAATTTATAAAAATAAAAATCCAACTCTACTCAAATTATAATGATATAAAATTAATATCAGAACAAAAACTTTAAATGATAAATATATAAAGTAAACTTTAGATATTAAACATTATGTCAAAAAATAATTTTAACTTTGCATTGGATAGATCTACTATAAAAATCATTGACTTAGAAAAATTATAGAAAACTATAAAAAAATAAAAAAAAAATTACGTTACATATAATTTTCATCAAATAGAAAGAAAGATATATAAAAGAATACAATAATTTAAAAACAAATAAATAATTATGTTATATAGATTTAGTAGTTAATATAACATATATGAAAAAATTTTTTAAAAATTTGTTCAATGATACATGTCAAAATGTTAAATCATAAAGAATATAATTATTAGAAAGAAAATTATCATATCATTCATCAAAAAAATATAAAAAATATTTAAAAATAAAAATAAAAAAAAAATTAAACCAAATTATATTCTTATTAAATATGAAAATATATATGATAATTACAATTTAATAATTAGCAGTATTACTGAATAAAATTTTGAATATCAAAAAAAAATATCTGATTCATAAAGACGTAATTTTGTAGTGTTATAAAAAAAATAAAAATATTCCAAATTATTCAAATTATAAAGATACAAAATTAATGTCACATAGCAAAGCTTTAGATTATAAACATATATAAGAAAGTTATAAGTTTGATCCAAAGATTAAAATATCAATTTTTATGGATATATCAATACTTGAATTTTACGAATATATCGAATATATTAAAGATATATTGATATGTATTTTTATATTGAGTACTAATCAAGAATAAATATATTAGTTTTGATGAATATATCGATACATAGAATTTATTGATATTTTGAAGATATATCGATATATATATCAGAAATTTTTATCACTAGTTTGATCATTATATTAAAAAATTTATTATTAATTTTAATTTTACAATTTATTTATTATTATTATATTTTTCAATTTAATATTATGTTGAAGAAAACACCTAATTTGTGAGCTTCCACAATAAGATATGTGCATTATACAAGGGAATGATTTGCATGAAATAATGTATCGTGTATTATTGCATTTCATTTTTCTTTGTGAATTTGGATATTCTATAAAGTGTCGGAGCAAACCCTAGAGGGTTTTGTTGTAAAGGGGTGGCTGGAAATGATTTCATGTGGGGTGTAGTAAATTTGCACTGAAATTGTGTTTTAATTGAACAGTGTTTGCACAAGTCTTTTGGCTGGACATGTTGAGAAGCAGTGACTAGATGAAAATTCGATTACTTTTGTCCATTGTGGACATGATTTTTCATTTATCCAGCACATTGAATACACGATGAAATTGCAGTTGTTAATGAACAGGATTGTTGCAAAGAATTCAGCATTTTTCTGAACAGGATTATCCTGGACTGGACAATATCTTCAAAACCCTAATTTGGAAATTCAATTAGGAAGACAATATATGGAAATGCAAAATGAAGGTTCCTAAATGATTTATAATTTAGGGTTTTGGATCGAGGAAACCATAATTTCAATTAGTAGATTAGTTTATTTTAAAATTATGATATAACACTGATATACATACAAAGGAAATTTCTTTTATAATACACATATTATAGAAAGAATAATTATACTCAAGATAATTATTGAAAATTATTTTTATATGAGATTGAGAGTATAACATAGTATTTACTATTTTTACGTTTCGTTCTCCCACTTCACACTCCTTGATTACTAACTCAGAAGTCAATATGTATGTTACATGTGATTATTCTTTTTTTATTATGTTTACTCATGTTCTTTAGATATTATGATAATCAATAATAATTTTTCAAAAATTATTAAGTGCAAGTATTCAAATTAATTCGTTATTTCTTCTATATATTTTGCTTATTCTCAACTATCATTTGTCTTCTTTCTATGAGTTGTCCTTCTAGGCAATTTAATTCTAATTTTATTTTATTTTTTAGATATTTATTTGTGAAATCATAATATTCTGTAAAAAATTTCTTTGAGATTAAGAATGATAATTTATCAAGTATTAAACGATTTACTATTTTATTATTAACTTGGTAACTCATAATTGATCAAGTTGAAAATATTGTATTTTAATCTTAAAAATAATTCTACACTATAATATAAAATATGTCAAATGAAAAAATAAATCAGAGATTTCTATTATATTTTCTAATTTAATATAAATAAATACTCATTCAATCTAATATACTTAGACATATAGAGACCTAATAGAGATATAATCAAAAACAACTTTAGATACTTGATTACCTCTATTGATAACTTATTATAATATTTATTGATAACTTCTCATAATATT
This sequence comes from Sapria himalayana, assembly GCA_029783825.1. Lineage (NCBI taxonomy): Eukaryota > Viridiplantae > Streptophyta > Magnoliopsida > Malpighiales > Rafflesiaceae > Sapria > Sapria himalayana. The sequence continues at coordinate 1,666,310 of JAREIK010001381.1, read as the reverse complement.
TATTAATATTTTTTTCACGATAAATTATAAGTCATATATACTTTTTAGATGTCATAAAATAATAAAAAATTAATTTAATAAGAATATAAAAAAAATAAAAAATATCAATATATTAGAATATATATCAAATAAATTTGATACTTATTATATAGATTATAAGATTACACCACACATTTTGTATCACCCAACAAAATTGATTGGCCAAAAAAAAGAATAATCATTTGAATGAAATAACTCGAATACTCATATTTAGCAAAAGTGTTCATAAATATTTTTTAGAAGATAAAATTTTAAGCGCAAACTATCTCATCAATCAAATATCCTTTTATCTTTTATAATGCTTATCTATTAAATCATGCATCAGAGAAAGAGATAATTTAGCTCATTTCCTAGAATATTTGGGAATGTTTACTTTGTTCACAATCTCTCCTCAAGACGAGATAAGTTGATACCTAAATCCTTAAGATGTGTCTTACCTATATATTCTAGTATTCAAATATGATACAAATATTTTTTTATTAAAGACTAATAGAATTTTAATAAAAACTAACACAATATTTTTCAAGCATAAATTATTTTTTAGTGAGCATATGAATAGTAATATTCCAGAATACACATCTTAACTCATTACCTTTACTTACTCCTGAATAGTCCTACTTAGACTTCCACCTTGAATAAAATCATTCATCCACTATAACTAAACTTGCTAGTTCATATTATGATAATAATCCTATAAAATCATTAGGCACCGACAAGTATAAATCTTATTGACTTTGAAGAGAGCAATGTTCCTCAATAAAGAAAATCTCTCTCGAATCCAAATAACACTATAACAAAAATGACATCCGTAAGGATTCATATTTCTTTGTCGGCATCTCATTGATTAAAATACACTACTAAATGAAAAAGATATTTTTATTTATAATAATATTAAGGAAGAGATGTATACTGACACTAAGATTTAGAGCAATACATTCAGACAAAATTTATAAATTACAAAAGGCACCATAAGATGGTCAAATGAATGTTATTATTTTTTTTATTTTTTCACAACAACCTTAATGGCTAAATGATTTTACTTATTGAGTACGTTAATAATATTTTGGTGGTTAAAAAAGATAATGCATTAAAAAACACTAAACACATATATTTTTAGCTACAATTCCAGATAAAAAATCTTGAAAAACTCAAATATTTTTTGATATAGAAGTGACTTATTCTAAAAAAAATATTATTTTATCACATAAGAAATATATATTTAATACTCTTACAAGAGTTAGACTTTTAAGTTGTACTCAAGTAGATACTTATATTGATCCAATAACAAATTTTACTTCTAATACATCTATAATTGATACTATTACAGTATTACTTACAAGATAATTATATAGAGAATTAATTATCTAACTATTATCTGATCAAATATAATATATGTAATTAAAAAATTAATTTTTTCTTATATTCTTTGTAATAAGTTCACCTAAACGTAGTTCTTCACATATTGAAATATAAGAAAAAAATCTTCATAGTTTAAGATATCTTTCAATGATCACGGCCACTTATAGCTAATCGGATATTCAAATTCTAGTTAGTTGCTAGTTTATGCCAAAAAGAAATTTATGATAGATTTTTATTTTTTATTTCAATATCCAATGCATAAACAAAGTTCAAGGCGATTGCAACTGTTACAAGATATTAGATTCAATATCTACTCGAAAAAAATAGTTATCTACTTTCTTCTCCTACTACTTTTTACTATGATGATCAAACAATAAGGCATATAGCCTCAAATCTAATATGTCTCTTCCTCAAGAAGAAGATCCAAGAAAGTACCATTACTACTAGATATATTCAAATAGTAGATCAGTCAGCAAACATTTTCACAAAGATATTAAAAAACTTCAGCGTACTTTTATTTTCTTCAAACTTAATATTCTTAATTTGTACGCACCAACTTAATGTAGGATTTTATAGTTTTCATCTTAACATTTTTAATTAGTATTATTACATTTTGTATTTTATTACTATATTGATGAGAATATTCAACCTGTTGGCTACCCTAATAAAATGTGTCCATTATAAAAAAATATTGTTTGTATAAGATAACATATTGCACATTAGTATATTTTATTATGCTTTAAGTTTGGATATTCTACAGAATCAATTTAGTTTTATATTAGATACCTATATTGCGGAAAGTTTTACTTCAGGAACACAACAATTTAGTTTTATAGTTTTCATCTTTATGTTTGGGGAATGTTATATGTTAGGCCAAGCTCATTACTATTAGTAAAATTTATTTCTATCTTTTTTCCTTTTTGTTTCATTGATATTTTATACATGTCAATCAAATATTCAGGGGACACAACATATATGTGACCAGTGCCATTGCATGCCACATTTATTATATTTAATTTCATAGTTCTTGAAAGGCTTAACCATATGTACTTCTCATTTTTTTGTTTAACCTTACTATTATTTCATTATGGGACTTTAGATTGAAGTAAGATGCCAAAATTGAAAACTATAGATTTCTAAAAAATTGAAAGATTACTAGAAAGTACACCATGATATTGAAAATCCCTTACATAGCCACAACCACATCAACATTTATGTCCATGAGTTTAGATGATATTTCATTCACTCAATATAATGGTGCAGGGGTCTAATTGAATGAAACTAAAGATTTCTCATTAAAAAATCATTAGATTGTTCAACAAAGAGATATCATACAAGTAGAGTATTTAGTAAATTCATACTCTCGATACTATAGTTGTAGGAATATATTTGAGGCATCAAATGTAGTAAATATTTGTCTCTAACAAGTCTTATTTTCTTTTCAAACATTTTTAATTGAAACCTAATTTTGAATAATATGAGGTTGTGTCCATTGACAATATTAGAATTCTACAATATGTACATTCAATCATATTAAGCTTTTGAAAGAATCATAATTTTCTAGACACAATATCATTCCTACAACTAATTTCAAAGAATAAAAAGGTCCTTTACAACAAGAAATTCATTTTTAAAATTTTCATAGATATAAAATATATATGCTATGATTTTCTTTTTATCATTGTTTATTTTTTTATTTTTGACAAGAACACGTGTCATATAAGTTGCTGTACTTATTTTTATTTATTATATAAAAATATTTGATGTATAAAAATCTAAGAGTATTATTACCTTTATATTCTTATTATTATATTATTTCAACATGATATCACAACAAAGTTAGAATAAAAAAAAGATTGAAATCATTTTTCTTTTATCCAAAAACAAAGATGCCCATTGGTGACAGTAGCTAGCTGACACACCCTCACTCCTCAAAAATTCCTCTCTTTACTAGAAGAATGTGGAAGGGTATTAGAAGATTTCAAAGAATGTCACACTTATGTGAAAGTATATAGAAAGAAAGAGATTATTCTAGACTCTTCTAGAGATCTCTTGTAAACATGTATACATAATAGAATATTCTAGAAGTTTCTAAGATTGTTGAGAACCTTTAAAGGTTCTAGATATTTTCAAATGTGTATATATAAGGAGAATGTGACCTCATTTAAAACCCACCAAACTTTATAAATAATTTTTCTTCGGTCAAAAGTTTTTTTTCTTTCAAGTGTTCTTTCAAGTTTTCTTTACTTGCAAACCGTGGGTAAAAGCTGAGCCTAGCAAGCAAGGCAATTGGAAAGCTAACTTAGTAACAAGAGAGATGTGAGTTGTCTAAGTGACGCGTGAAAACTTTGTAGAAAGCCTAAATCCGTGACAATTGGTATCAGAGAGAAGATTACAATGTGTGAGAGTAAATTGAAAGATACAATGGTGAACTCTCATGTAAAGAAAGTTGACGAACTAGTTCGAGGAATAGACTTTGACCCTCCCGCTAAGGAAAAAAGAAAGAATGACAAGTCTTGTGATCCTCTCACAAGTTCGGAGAGTCGAGTGACCGATTTAGAGATCGTTATGGAAGACACCAAGCAGGGGATGGACCACATGTAGCAAAGCATGGAGAAGGCCATGAAAGATCTCAAGATGTAGATCCAAGACCATTAAGAGGGAATGCAAAGTTCACCGATCACGATGGTGTCGCACAAGTCGTTTATGAAAGTCCTAGATATGTTTACTAGCTTAGAGTCAAGAGTGGAGGTCTTGACCAAACATGAAGAGGAGCTAAGACAAGAAATTACCATTTATAAGATAACACTATGAATTAAGGTTATGGCCACTCATAAAACACCATGGGTGTAGGTGTCTAAGTCACACACTTTCATTGGATTGCAGGATGCCAAGGAGCTAGATAACTACTTGTGGCATATGAAAAAATACTTTGAAGTGAAAGCATTGACTAACGAGGCAACAAAGGTACGCACTATTACTCTCTACCTCACTAATAATGCAACTTAATGATGACGCAAAAAAATTTTGAAAATAAAAAAAGAATATACATCATAAACACATAGGTAGACTTCAAGAGTGAAATTAAGAAATAATTCTACCCAGAAGATATATGATACATAACTCGCAGGAAAATCAGACATCTTGGGCACGTTGGGTCAATTCATGACTATATTATGGAGTTCTCTTCTGTAATGCTTAAAGCTCATAATATGAATGAGATGAAAATCCTCTTCAACGTTATGAAAAACCCACAAAGTTGAGCCAAGCAAGAGTTGATAAGACATTGCATCCAAAACTTAGTAATGGTCATGGTATTAGCAAAGTCACCCATTGATTTTAAAAGAGGAGACTTATCTCAGACCAAGTAATTTTTCTCATAGGTAGTCATACTAAAGATGACGAGGCAATGGATATAAAAGCTACAATACTAAGAAAGGATCAAGTGCAGCCTCTAGTAATAAAGAAGGCAATATTGAGGACAAGCATTAATTTTTCAAGCCAAAGACCAATTATTTCCAATGCAATGAACCACATTAAAAATATGAATATCCTAAAAAGAAGACCCTCAACACCTTGATCGAGAGGAAGACCGAACAAGGTGATGAGGCTCACATGGGATTAATGCAGTTGTTGAATGCCTTCAAGATAAAACAAGCAAATGAGCAACCTCAAAGTAAAAGACTCATGTACGTAAGGCTAAATGAATGAGATATCCACCAAAACCATAATAGACACTAGTGCAACACATAATCGTGTCTTAGAAAAGGAGGCAAGGAAACTCAAGTTTCAGACATCCACAAAGATATAATGGCTCAAGAAAATTAACTCCACTACCAAGCCTTCACATGGAGTAGCTCATAAAGTGATAATGAAAATCAGGCCATGAGAGGGTAAAGTCGATTTCACGGTGGCACCCATGAATGACTTCAAGATAATGATCAGAATAGACTTGCTTCATAAGGTAAAAACTATACATATACATTTTCTATGTTCGATGACTATCTTAGAAGAATAGGCCTCAAGTATGATTCCCACAATCACTTTAAGCAAAGCTAAGATTCCTATGCTATCAGCTATGCTATTAGAGAAGAGGTTGAAAAAGAATAGGGTGACATACTTGGTGGCTCTTAAAAAAAACCTGATTGACTCTATGAGAGATCCTATGCTTGTGGGAGATAAGAATGCTCTAGATAAGTTTAAAGATAAAATACTATCGAAGCTACCTAAAAAACTCCCACTTAGAAGGTAGGAAGATCAAGAGATCGAGTTGAAGCATGAGCAAAATCCCCTGTCATAGGGTCCTACAGGATGGCACCCCAAAGTGGAAGAGTTGAGAAGACATTTGAAAAAATTGCTAGATGCTAAATTCTTCCAACCATCTAAAGCTCCATATGGTGTGCCGGCCTTATTCCAACAGAAGCACAATGGGTAGCTACAAACGTGCATCAACTACCTGGCACTCAACAATGTGACGATTTAGAACAAGTATCTTGTTTCTTTTATTGTCGACTTATTTGATCAATTTGATAGAGCAAGGTATTTTACTAAGTTGAACTTACAATCGATATACTACCAAGTAAGGATAACTAAAGAGGGAGAGCCAAAATATAGCATTATAAGATATGGCTCCCATGAGTTCTAAGTAATACACTTTGCACCTGTTACGCTCTACACTTTGATGAACAATGTATTTCATCCTTTTCTATAAAGTTTATGATAGTATATCTAGATGATATTATTATTTATAACAATTCCTTAGAGAAACATATGGATTACCTAAGGAATGTATTTCGGCTATTAAGGCAAAATGAGCTATATGTGAAAAAAAAAATGCTCCTTTGTACTAGGAGAAGTAGGCTTCCTAAGATATTGGATTAAGAATAACAAGCTCATGATGGATGAAAACATGATCAAAGTCACTCCGGATTGGGATCCTCATGCTAAGGTGTCACAACTAAGATCTTCTTTGAGCCTAATTAACTATTATCGACAATTCATTAATGAGTATTCAGCATGAGCAGCACTATTGACATATCTTCGCAAGAAAAGTAAGACATGAATGTTGAATGAGAAGTATCAACAAACTTTTGAAAACATGAAAAAGGCCATGAAGGAGGAACCAGTGTTGGCACTACCTAATCATACCAGAGTATTTGAGGTACATATTGATACCTCTGACTTTGCTATTGAAAAAGTTCTTATGCAAGAGAGATTTCTTATAGCTTTTGAAAGCAACAAGCTCAATAACATAAAGAGGTGGTACATTCTGATCTCAGGTTGCTCATCCCAAAAGAATTTCTGTTGGTGGACATTCATACGGTGCATTCATGGCTGCAAATCTCTTGGCACATGCTCCCCATTTATTCTGCTGTGGAATTGCACGGTCTGGAGCTTACAACCGAACCCTCACCCCCTTTGGCTTCCAGGTAATCTCCTCTCTTCTTTTCTTCATGTTACATGCACTGTTTTTGTTGCCATAATTCATCAACAAATCTGCCCTCACTCTTGCTTAGAATGAAGACAGAACTCTTTGAGAAGCAACCACCACCTATGTGCAGATGAGCCCTTTCATGTTGGCGAACATGATCACAAAGCCCATCTTACTTATCCATGTGGAAGAAGATGATAATTCTGGAACGTTAACCATGCAGGCATGTCTGCTTATTTAGGCTTTGTTTAGTAACGTCTTTTGTTCTTGTGCATTGATTTGTTGCTGCTAATGCTTCGTGATGGATGATGTAGTCGGATCGCTTCTTTACTGCCCTGAAAGGCCATGGAACAACTTGTATGTTGGTCGTTATTCCCTCGGAGAGCCATTCCTAAACCGCCCGAGAGAGCATAATGCACGTTCTGTGGGAAACTAACAGATGGCTGATTAAATATTGCTTGGCTGATTCTCATGAGAATGCTGATGAAGAAGCCTCCAGCACTGGTAATGTTGATAACAAAACCAGTGTGTTAGAGAATCAGGAGAGAGTGAAAGAGAGAGTTGAATGAAGATTTTTTATGCTAAAATCACCTATGCCTGCAATTCATCATCAGGGTCAGCTACCATAACATTATTCAATAAAGTTGGTTATGTTTGTTGCCTCTACATTGTCATGATACAACTGAGATAATAAATATTAAATTATCTTTGATGTAATAATTGTGCACATAACAAAAAATTTATTTGCAGAGATAATTCTTGAAGCTCTGCCACCATTTAGAAATTTCAAGTTCATACATTTTTATAAAGATTTGTTCGAATTAGACTAGGGGGCGCCCATCCAACTTACAAATATATTTGCCTAAAAATGACTATAAAAAAATGGCATTATTTAGGCAGTTCATATTTAATTAAGTTTTTTAGTCTAAATTTGATCTTTTTTCAACGTTTTTGCCTTTTATTGTCTTTTTTTAATTAAAAAATTATTTGCAACATAGCTCTTTCCCACACAACATAGAATTTTTTAATTAAATATTATTTGCAACCAGTTCTTTAGTCTCTCTTCCATATTCACACATGCAACCCAGGGCCATCCCTGCTTCCCTCTGCATTACCATAATGGAAAAGCACATAATTTTTTTTCAAATCAATCGCTTTGGGTAAATTCAGTCTAAAATACATTCCCCCACACCACAGGTGATCAGCATCAGTAGATGCAGATTAGCCATGTCTTTTGAGAATGTGATCGTGATCAGATGGCAAGAAGGAAGAGTATAGAAGCGCATGATTTTGATAAGTCCCAGTCAGTAGCAAGATTGGTGAAGCAGGGTTTAGTTCCCTTCCGGTGAGAGCAAGAATAACAAGAACAGAGGGATATGCAATGCCAGATAAGGGGATGCTTGTCATCAAGGTTCATGTTTGAAAATTGATGTGCAATTACCACCTCAGTAACTTCCAAGGTAGCTTCTTTGGTAGGCAAATGATCCTACCGGATTAAATATTCTTTAACAAAAACATCATCATATTTGGCCAAATGACAATGGACGACTTGGTGAGGTTCTAAAATAATAACCCCATCATCAGTTAATGGTAGTAAATCGACAGATGGATTGACTTGGTCTCTAATATATCATTTCAGCAATATGACATTTCAAATACTAGCTTCTAATATTATAAGCTATGAATCCTATCTTCTGCAAAATAAGATATGGTCCGTACCATAGACATGGCTTGATAATTTCTGCTGAGCTCACTTGAAAATAACTTGTGTTAATGAGTAGGGTGTAACTTCAAAAGGATCACATCGCCCACATCAAATGTTACATGTGGAAGTTGTAGAAGTGTCAAACGAGGCCGAGCTGGCCCAGCCCGGCAAAAGGCACTGCACGATTTGGCCGTGCCTAGCATGACACGGCACATGAATTTCTCGTGCTCGTACCGTGCCGAGGCCAACCAGGCCAAACAAGGCCCAATACCGAGGCCCATGGGCGCAGTATCTCGGAATGAGCCAAGAAACAGCCCGTAGCCCTGACGGATCCAAAAAATCCGTCTGGGCTACGGGCACCAATCCAAACCCGTAGTTTTTTCAACCCGAGTCCAAGTCCACCCCCTCCCCCCAATAACCAACAATAAAAATTTAAAAAAAAAAAACAAAATTTGAATTTAAGCCGTTTGATTTCACCTCCAACTGCAAGGGGCAAAATTCAACGACCTACATGGTTCTACCCTAAAAAATAGAATAAAAAATTAAAAAAAATCAAAAGAATAAATTTTTTTAAAAAATTCATATTATCATTCTATAAACATCTCTCATCTCTCTAATATTTATGTTTTTTCAAAAACATAAAATCTCATTCTCACTCTCAAATCTCTCTTAAGATTCTCTCTCTAAATTTCGGCTCGGCTTTTCGCGACTCACAACTCGTGCTTGGCTTTGGTTGATGTTTGGATTGAACTTTAAATTTATGGTACACGTACTTTACACTGATTTACGGGTATTTCTATTTTTTTTATTAGTTAACTCTTAGATCTATATTTTATTTTTAAAAAATTTTAGTATTTCACTCTTTCTCTCTCTACTCTACAATCTACCATCTTGTCTAAAAAAAATAAAAAAATAACAAATACTAATTAAATTAATATAAATTTAAAAAATAAAAATTCTACCCAAAAGTCTGTGGCTATTAAAACTTTGTTTTATCCGGCCACCTCGACCCAAAAATCTAAAAAATAAAAAATTAGAATGACTTATATAATTTAGACTTACTTTAATATAATAAAAAAATAAATTATTAGGGGTGTGAGAAGAAATAGCACAGTACAAATATTGTAAGAAAATTTTAACTTATAAGAGTGTGTTTGGAACTGGATACCTTAAAAGGCATTCCAAAATATGTACCAAAAAATATGGTACATTAGATTCAAGGCAAAACTAACTAAGTGGTAAATTTTTTTAGATTGGATCTAATTCAGTCTCAAAGTTTACCCCTTTCATATACCACAGCTAGTTGAATAGGGAAGAAGACATGATCAAACTTATCACTACAATGGATCTTCTAATCAGATTTTCAAAAAATCAAGGGATAGTAAGTATCATGCAGACATATTTTCAGCCAGCTTATTGTAGAATTCCTAGGTCCACATCTAGAAATGACATACTAAAATATTATAAGTTAAAAAAATAAATAATAATTAATAAATTTAGGATATTTAGTGGAGTTGTGTTTGTGACATCTGATATCTGAATAATGCATGACAATGCATCTTATGCATGTCTCACCACCCACTAAGTAGATTCAAATTAGACTCTAAATAAAAAAATTTTAAGATTCTCTGAGATTCTTCATTCTTATTATGACATGGTCATTTTTCAATAAATGATGAAAATTTTTAAAAAATATAAAATTCAAAATAAAATTCTTAATTTCACATTCGATAACACAACTAATAATGGAGTAGTAATTAACATATTTGTTAGGTATATTAAAGATAGACCATTAAGAGAACTTTTTCAAATCAGATACATGTGTTACATGATTAATTTGATTGTACAAAACAAAAATAAAGATGTATTTTCTCACTTTGGAAAATATACATAACTTACTAAAAATATATTCGCACACCTCACAGATAATAGGAGTTGGGTAGTTTTTATTTGTATACAAATCTTAAAAAGAAATTTCAATCAGATGTGCGACATCATTAAATTTACACGTACCTGATGTTAGAGTCATCTGTTAAATACGAATACATAATATTCGACTATGTCAATAGTAAAAATAACAAACTTATTATTGACAACACTGACTAGGCTTCAGAAATTTCATTAATGAAATTCCTGAAAATTTTTTATGACATGACGAACATGTGTTCGTCGATTTATACTCTCATCACTTGCATTATACTCAAGTATATATACAATATTAATAGCACATTTAGAAAGTATCGAGCTGACCGATATTTAGCCATATGATTGTAGAGATGAAAATCAAGTATTTAAAATATTTGTCAACCATTCTATTTCTTTATTGTTTCACTACATACATAGACCCTGGGGTTAAGGTGAAAAGGATAAATAATATTGACTTATATTTTCTCGTACATTAACCAGGAAGACTCACATGAAGGGTTCATTCACGAGAAGTTGACTGACCTTTTCACATACTAAAATACTAGATATGATGGTAATAATAGTAAGGCTGTGAGTACAGATATAAATATCATATTCATAGATGATAATTTTATCATTTAGTTAGCGAGAAAAAAATGACGGGGTGAACAGTCAAATAGGAGCAAGATGTCTTAATACTTAGATACTGATTACTGCTCAATCCTATCACGTTCTGATGTTATGAATCTTGATATATTAAAATAATAAAAATCATACAAGTACATATTTCCTGTGCTATCTAGGATATCATGGGATCTACTGACCCATCTGATGTCGCGTGTAACATCGAAGATTACTTTTTCTATTACAATAAATTTATTTTCGGATATGAAATTAAGATTACGTCCAAATATTATTGAGATTTTAATATAAATGAAGAATTAGGAGGATTTAAGCTGAGGCATCCAGGATCATACTAGGACTAGGACTACAGCGAAAGCAAAGGAGTTGATTGCTGATGATGATCCATATGATAATAATTTTGATATTGAGGTTGAGGATGATAATGATACAATGATGAGTGATTAATGACGTTGCGACTTAATGCCTGACGATTGACGATTGTAATATTACAACACTTATATTATGCTTATGAGTTATTCATAAGCATAACATAAATTCTAATTCTAATTCTCTACTAATTAATACAAAACTAAAATAAATAACATAAAAAATAAAAACTTTTAAACTATTAAAAATTTATAATTTATAATTTAAAAATTTATAACATTATCTATTTTTTTAACTACATAAAAAATAAAAAAATACATTTAAAAAAAATTAATTTTTTAAACCGACCCGAACGAGTATGTTCTGGCCCGTACGGTAAAAAATCAGCTATGCCTACAGGTCGTGCCGGGCTTGCCTGATGAAACCATGCTGGGCCATACACAGCATGGTATAGTAACCATGTCGAGTCAGGCACAACAGGGTACAGTAACCATGTCGTGCCTGGCCCAGCACGGTAGTCTGGTTGGGCAACCTAAAACTATGCTGGCCAGCCCAGCCCGGCCTGTTAGACGCCTCTAGAAAGCTGCTACTGTTTGTTTCTTCTTGTTAATAGAATCTTTAAAATTTGTATCCTGTGGTAGAGTAATTAATCATGTGTCTTGTGGTTTTGATCAACTTCATGCATGGGAGAAGTGTCATCAAGGTATGCTTGAATTGGCGGAGGTAATTAACCATAAAATAGTTGGAAATTAGTCATTTTCATATATACATGATACATAATATTAAGTTAATACTCAGCCCAAGTAAAATATATGTTCCATTTTCACAACAATTGATGAACGAAGCAATGATTGTACTATTTAACACAAATGTTGACAACTTTGATTTGGCCAAGATTTTTTGGATGTCAAGTTGAGGTCACCATTAACTTAGAATCAAGTAACTTGAATAACTCCTACCAAACTTTACTAATGAAAATTGTGTCTAATGATAAATCAAGGTGGTCCATGGAACTTAACAATGACTTCAACACAAACACTAACATATCATATCTTATAAAAATTCTAATATTAAAAAAAATATTTGAGCAAGATTAGTACTAGCATGATTGATCATCTAAAAAGTCCATTTATTACATGTATATATTTGATGATATGTGTTGTGTGAATGTAAGTATCTTCGTCTAAGGGTGATAGATCTTAGGATTTGATACCCATCAAATACAATCTTTCTATTTTTTAAATGTAAGACTTGTGATATTAATCACTCTTAACGTCTCGTGCTAAAGCGGGAGACTTATGTATTGGATACATCCTCCTAATTGATGAATTAATTGAATAAAATAGTACAATTTGCAAAGCCTATCAAAGCTCACGCCTCACTAGTAGAGGTGTAAAATGGGTTGGGCAACCTAGGCCCGGCCCAAAGCCCGACACGATTCAAAGCCCAGCACAGCACGGTACTCTAGCATGCCCAAGCCCGAGTAGAGCAGACCCTCGACAGAATTCACGCCATGCTGTGCCGAGGGTCTTCGGCCCACGTGTTGTGCCAAGCACGACCCGGGTGCCAAGCACGTTGACACGGCACGGGCGATGACGTGCCGAGGGAAGCACTACAGCCGATGCAGCGACGCTCGATGGGGGACAACGCAGCAACACCTGATGAGCAACAGTCATGGCGGCACAACCCTAATTTTATCTTAACCTAGAATGACCCACCCCGACCTAAACTAACCCAAACCTGGGCTGAATTCAGACCACGGGGTCATGCCTGGCCTGCCCTCTAATGAACCATATCGTGGTTGGAACGGCACGAAAGCCCGATTGAGCCTGAAAAAAATGGACTAGGCCAGAGCAGCCCATTTGACACCTATAAATACACAGTTCAAGAAGAAGAGATGACTACAATCATCTATTACTTGCGAACATGAAAACAATATTTACTGTGATCACACTTCATAGTAAAAACTTATAATATTACTACTAACTATTTTCAGACCCAGAAGAAGCTAGCCCCAAGCAAACATAGTGGAAAAGCTTCCTGGCTGAGTTTGAGTACATGATAAAATATAAGACAAGCATAGATAATAACATGACTGATTCCTTAAGCAGTTAGGCGAAGCTAGCATCCATAAATAGCCAGCCCCAAAGAAAGATAATGAATCTCATAAAGATAGGATTTCAACATAATCCAGTGGCCAAGAGTCTTATTACATTGGCTCATGGGAAAAAGACAAGATGATTTTAAATAGATACAATCTACTCTACACAAAGGAAAGCAATTTTATTTACCTAAGTGGAAAAGCATCAAAAAAATCTCATCAAAAAGTGTCATGACTCCAAATGAGCTAGATATTCAGGACGACACACGAGGACACTACTATAGTCTATCTATTACTGACCACGTATACGGGATGATGTGGAGACTTATGTAAGAACTTGTCTTGTGTACCAACAAGATAAAATGGAATAATATTAACCTAAGAGATTGTTAGAGCCACTACCCATAGCAGAGCAGCATTGAAAGAGTATCAATTATAGATTTCATCATCAGCCTACTCAAGCCCAAAGGATATGAATTTGTTATAGTGATAGTGTATTGATTTTTTAAATATGCTACTTTCATAGCAGCTCATAAGGATTAAACAGCACGGCAAAGGAGATGATTAAATTATTACTCAAAAATGTGATAAAGTATTAAAGGCTACCAAAGTTAATCATTAGAGATCAGGACTCACGATTTGCCCGAAAGTTTTGAACAAAACTCTTCAAACTCATTAGCACAGAGCTTCACTTTTATACTTTCTTTCACCCTCATAAGGATAAACAGACCAAACGGACAAATACACGATTAGAACTATACTTGAGGCACTTTGAGAGTGCTAATCAGATGAGTGTGCTAAATTACTAGATATGGTTCAGTTCTCCTAGAATCTATAAAGGAGAGAGGTAACCAAGATAAATGCATTCAAGATAATCATGAGACAACAACCAATGACTTCTCACACTCTAGCCAGGAGCCACACATGAAAGAATCCAGCAACTTACAAATTAGCTAAAGGATGACATGAGCAGACTGGCATAACACACTCATACTTAGAAGACTGCTAAGAAAATGAAAACCTTTTTCCCATACTGGAATAGGTTGGTAAGGTATCCTACAAGGTCAAGCTACCAAGGCTAAAGATAAGAAGGATTATGTCGTATATGTCATCAATCTAAAGTCCAATCATGAAGATAAAAAGAATCTAAGTCAAAAAATTTCTACAAAGACCCCAACAGTAATGGTGATATCCTATGATTAAGTGGTAGACTACAACATGGCAGATCATGTCCAGAGAAAAAATAGCTTTCAAACCTACACAAAATATTTAATAAAGTGAAAGGATCTACCAGAAAGTAAAGCCAGTTAGGAGCCAAAAACAGATTGATCAATTTCAAGTAGGAGGATCAACGAAGACATCTGTGACTTTGGTGGAGAAGTATGGCACACCCTCACTCTTCAAAAGTCTCTCGCTTTACAAGAAGAATGTGAAAAATTCTAGAAGATTCCAGAGAAAACCACACTCATATATAAGAATATAAAAGAAAGTTGATTATCCTAGACTCTTCTAGAAGTCTCTGAGTTTGTTGAAAATCTTCAAAAGTTTTAAATACTTTTAAATATGTATATTAAAGGAGGAGGTAACCTCATTTAGAAACCACCAAACTTTATAAATAATATTTTTTCAATCAAAAATTTTCTTTCTTTCAAGTATTATTTCAAGTTCTCTTTGCTTCTAAGTCATTGGTAGAAACTGAACTTAGCAAGCAAGGTAAGTAAGAGGCTAACTTAACAACAACCGAGGGGCAAGTTGAATAAGTGTTGCACGGAAGCTTAGTAGAAAGCCTAAGCTCATGACTTAGCACTCGATGGTGGCAGAAGAGGTTCTTGGTGGTGGCTATGACACATGATGTTGGCTGCAACAGCATATGTGGTGGCAACTTTACAGGCACATGTGGTTGAGTTGGTGGTAACAGGCATGCAACGTGCAGTTGGCAGCAATGGACAAGCATAGCTGGCAACAGCATGCAAGTGTAATTGGAAGAAGCATGCAAGTGCAGTTGGCGGCAATAGGCACATGCGATTGGCAATAGCAGGCACGTAGAGTTAAATGGAGGAAAAATATAATTTAATATACATGTTGCAGAAAAATAAATAATATCAAAGATAGCTGTTGAATAATATACACAGAAAAATTCAAAAATTTTATACAATATTAATAAAAACATGCTGACAATAAAAATCATCCAAAAATCTAAATAAAATTCATCCACAATAAAACTTAAAATAATTAGAGAGTATAAACAAATTCTCTATAAGATACTAGCAGATCTTTTCTTTCTTTCAAATATTACTAATTATTTAACTCATACACTCATTACAGACTCATAAATTATCAACAAAAAAATTAACATTCATATTACTTGTAATCATATCTTATTCAAATTTACTATATTTTTATGCTCTATAGATATTATATTTAATGATAAATATTTAAAAATTATTAAATAGAATAAAATCTAACTTGGATATTTATTATTTTTTCATATTATTAATTGTTTTTTAGATGACTGCTTGAGATATACATAGATATATCTTTTTTGAGATAAATCATAATTTTTTTATATAATAATAAAAAATTAATTTAATAAAAATATTAAAAAATTAAGAAATAATAATGTAATCAAATATATGTCAAACTAATTTATTATTTATTATACAAATTATAAAATTATACAAACTGTGTCAATATATCCCAAAAATTAAAGTGCTAAAAAAATAGATATCTAATTATGATAACTCAAACACTCTTATTTGATATGAATATTACAAAACATTTTTTAGGATATGTGATTTTAACTTCAATCTATCTCATCAATTGAATGCTCTCTTTTATTTTTTCTTAGCATATACTCTTTCAAATCATACATTCTGGATAAAAATTAATTAACTTATCTTCAAGAATTTTTAGATATACTTATTTTATCCTTAATCAATCTACAAAATGGGATATGTTGATAACTAGGATCTTAAAATATATTTTCCTTGGATATTAGAGTACCTAAATAAGATTTAAATATTTTTTTATTAAAAACTAATTAAGTATTAAAAAGAACAAACATTATCTTTTTTAATCAAGACCATGACTCATTTTTTCAACGAGCCTAGAAAGAATATGAATCTAGATATTACACTTAGATTCATTATCTATATCCCTTCATGGATACCAATTAGTTAAGAGAATCACTCATAGATTGTGTATGAGCATGTTGGTAGACAGTATAAGATTACTCTCATAAAATTTTTAAATATATCAATAAATTCAAATCATTATAGTTCTTGAAAGGGTGAGATTTCTCGAGCTAGGAGATCTCATTCAAGCTCAGAAAACATAATAATCCATAAGCCTTCAATAATACTTACTCATATGAGTTGGTAATTAGAAGTCTTGACCACCAAAAACTTGAAGTTTATACCAGGAGAGAAAAACATATCAAGTTTGCTTAAATTAGATACAAACTTATTGAATAGCCAGATAATCTTGCAACTAATCTGTCAAATCTTAGCTTTTCAATTGATTTTCAAAAAGAACGAAGAAATTTACTCAACACCCAATTTCAAAGATTGTCTCACTTTGTACCTTCATTTATTTTATTTATTATTTCTTGTATTAGTACTAAAATATTCAAGTCTTCTTTTAAGTTGTTATCTTATCAAAGAAAATGTCAAGTCATGATGAAAAATAGCATACCCTCTACTCTAATACAACTGATAAACTAGTATCATGATCATCAAAAAAATTATTCTTAGTTATAAGTGAGTGTTCCCTATGAAGATAAGTCCTAATAAAAAAATTAATTATCTTACGACACCTTATAGCACAATGATTCACTCAAACATTTGCATTGAACTACTAAGATGCTTGTTCCCTATTGTCCAAGATAATCTCAATATAGCTTTTTTTTTGTAATATCTCATTGTTGAAGAATATATCAGCTTGAAATAAAAACATGTGTCTCCTCAATGATCTTTAAAAAAAAGTGCATATAAAATAATCACATAATTTTAGAGCAGAACAATCAAATATATTTTACATATTACAAAAGACATTATATGGCCCAAAACATTCACTAAGAGTTTGGTTTACAAAATTTGCATAGACAATTATCTCATTTTGAGTTACAATTAAACATGTGTTAGTGATTTTTTTTTTCTGAAAGAATTTTGATAGTATAATAATTTTGATAATTATTTACGTGGATGATATTTTTGATTACGAAATATCACCCAGCTCTTTTGACATAAAGGTTACTTATTCCTACATAAAATATCAACGTATCATAAAAAATATATATATTTAATACTCTTATAGAGAATTAAAATTTAGACTATGCTCTGACATATATTAATATTTATTCAAGTATTGACTTCACTTCTACTATGACTCATCTAGGTGACTTTATTATTTATGAGAGAATCAAAAATAAATAATTATTATCAGATTAAATATAGCATATACAATTAATATAATTAATTATTTTTTAAATTATTCTCAATAAATTTATCCTGACGTAGCTCTTCACATACTAAGCTACATAAAACAATCTTCAAAACTTAAAATCTATTTTAGAAATCATATGCACTTCTATCTGAATTAGTAGTAAAATTTGAGTTAGACATTAATATACACCAAAATAAATTTTTATAATGGTATTTTATATTTTTCTTTGAAATAATCTTATCTCCTAATAAAATTAAAAATTATTTTGTGATTCAATACAATTATAGATTTCAAAATAATAATAATAATAATAATAATAATTACTTGCTAAATATTTTGAATGCACTCTCTTCTCTAATTATCCTTTATTGTGATACTCAGATAGCAAGACATATAATCTTAAATCTAATATTTTATGATTAAACAAACACATAAAGATTAATTACTTCTTTCAAAGAAAAAATTTTAAATGAGTCTATTACTATTGAACACATTCAAACAGCAAAGCAACTAGAAAATATTTTCACCAATACCTTAACAAAATCTCATTTTATTTTTATTTCTTCTAAATTTAATATTTTGAACTCATATGCATTAGTTTGATGAGGGTATTACAATTTTATTTTTATTATTTTTATTTTTTATATTTTTGATATGAGCACCTAATATGTAAGTTACCTTAATCATTTGTACCTATTATATAAAGGCATTTAATGTATATATTTCTCAAAATGTTATTATTTTTATGTTATTATTATATTATTTCAATAATTTAAATTAACAAATCAATGAAATAAATAAAAACTGAGTTAAGTCATTCAAAATTAAAATAAAATTTATGAAATAAAATATATTAATTAGTTTTATGTAATAATTTATAGAGGGATTACATTATTAAAAAGATAATAAATATTATTGACTCTCAAAATCATGAAAATAGACTTTGATATTGATCATGCTTCCTTTTTATTCTTTCTTCATCAATCAAACATCTTTCTATTTATTTGAATAGCAATTAAAACTTCTCATTTAGTTGCAAAGAAAGTCCATAATGTAATTTACCTCTTATTTTGTCTTCTTTGTTGCCATTTTGGAACATATATTAATTCACTCCAATAATAGGAATGGAAAAAAAAAATCATTGGCATTTTTTTCTTTTTTGCAAGATATTTATGCTGAGCATTATAAGATAATATCAAAAAAATTTATTATTTATAACATTTAGGTCAAAATTAAGAGTATGTACAAAATAAACTTATTCAATAAACAAGAATTAGATTAAATATATTTAGTTCCTATTAAAATTCATAGAGGCACCATCAACATCGTTAAACCTTCAATATTATTGCATCACTTTTTGTAACAAATCAATTATAATTTTCTTGACTTTTTTCTTAATTTTTTTTATTTTATATTATCATTGGAGCTACCCTACTAAACTTAAAACTACTCCAATATAATTTTTTAATATTTAGGGAATGTCATACCAATTGAAATGAAGATTATTTGTATTTATTTTAAGACCTTAAATAATAATTTTTTATTATTTACCTTTCATCTTCCAAAATTATAATGGTACGAGTGTAAAGTTGAGATGAAAAATGGGTCAGATGACCCTAACATGGCCCATCTTGACTGAACCCATGCTTGGAACAAGGATCAAGGGGTCTAGCCCACAAATAGCTTAGGCTGAACCAGACTAAGTGGCAGACTAGCCTAGATCAAATCTAAACTAGACTATATTAAACTAGGTTAGCCTAGACTACACCTTGTTAGCCTAGATTCAAACTATGCTCGTGCCTGATGCCAAGCATGTCAGGTCAACACGTGGCTAACCTTACTCAGCATAGTGGCCCACTTGGGCAACAAAAAATAGGCTTTATCACCATGATATGGCTCATTTGTCAACTCTAGTGTGCAGCCCCCTCCATTCTTTTCCTCTAAAACCTCGTAGCTCATATTTGACAATCATTAAGTGGATACCATGATGAAGCCCCACCCCCTCATGAATTCCCATTAATTCCTTTCCCTTTCTATCTCTGTCCGACGTTGCCATATTAACACCAAATTAGATGACATAAAGCCTCCCAATTCACCTCTGATTCCCAAATTCAAATTGAGAATGTCTGGAATTGACTCCATCAGTATAGACTCTATCAAGCATTATCTCTTGTTGAACAAAGAAATCTCCACAATCAACTCACAAAAGCGGTCCGTTGAATACATGTTAGTACCACATCAATCTATCATTTAAATATATGCAATCATTAATCAATTAAGTTTAAGCATTATCTCTTGTTGCACAAGTAATGCTTGTGCAACTTGTTGGACTAGTATGCATAGCTAGGATGCAAGGAGTTGACTGCCTGCCTCTAGAAATATCAAGCAGTTAAATAATGAAAAAAATTATACAATATGTTTAATATTGGCTTCTTCCCTGTGTAAAAAAAAACCCTAGCAGTGCATTTTAAATGAAACAATGGCACTAACAAATTTGTTCTTAAATGATGAATTTGAGAACCAGTGTGCTGATGTGGTGTGGAGAATTTCATTCTGTGCATAGTGTCAACACACTATAAATTCATACAGTCATTGTAGTGCCATGTATGGAACACATGCCAAGATAACCAATGTTTGGATGAAGGAATGTAACAGGCAGCAGGCAGCTATACATCATCTAAAATGCAAAATGTATAGCAGCCTTAGAGTTTTTCTACATTTCTTAACACCTAACCAATAATCAAGCAATATATCGCAAAAAAAAAGTTAAATCAAAAAACAAAAAGACCAGCTTGATGAGGTAGATCGGCACTGTGATCCATGGCAGAATCAAGGGGCTCCTGGAAGCATGGACAAGTGAAACTAGTTGAAACAATAAATAAATTCTTTTTGAACCGTGAATCTCCTACCAGATATAGTTGGGTTCTCCTCATAGAAGTCTTTGCTGAAGGGTTCGTACTCAATTAAGCTGTGATCTTTGGCCTGAATTGGCTCGATCATCTTCTTATCTACGACCACAGGGTTATCCTCAGAATCATACTCCAACATCCCCTCGTCCACAGCTTTTGCAGCAGCATAAACCTCTTGATCCGAATCATAACCAGCATGAAGCGCATCTGCTGCCAGAGTCAACCCCACATCCTTCTTTGCCCTTAAAAAGCTATCAACTGGATCATCATCCTCATTATCCAGATACCTCTCTAACTTCTCGTTAACATTTTGTTGAGGTATTACCCTCATCTCCTCATGTATTCCCGCCATGAAAGCATCTAGAGGATCTATTTCATCATTACCCACCCCGTTATTCTCAGCACTTCGAATGTAATCCTTGAGGTTTTCGTTCTCAGCATAATCAATCTCATCAAGGTCAGCATCTTCATAGTTATTGGGAGAATAGCGAGAACATGGAGGAGCATACAATGCCTGAGGAGCCTGTGATTGCTCAAAATTGTAAGTCGTTTGGCGGTTTATTCCAAATCCTTCGAATCCGAATTTTCTCTTCGACATGTATCCTGTGAATTCTGAAGGAGAGCGACACTCTGTCTCAGAAACACAATTTGTGATTAATGAGTACCCGTCAATAATATATCAGAAGGCCTAAACAACCTAACGTGGACAATTGAGAAATCATCACAATTGAGAAATCATCACAATTGAGAAATCATCACAATTGAGAAATCATCACAATTGAGAAATCATCACAATTGAGAAATCAGAACTCTGAATCTAATCGCATAAAATATATGTCGTTTCCACTTAATTTTTTGAACAATCTAGGATCTTTCGAGACGCTGACAATAATTCATGATATGTTTGATTCGGCAAAAACCGAAATTAACATATATCCCATAAATGAGTTTTGTAAGTAAATAATACATTTAAAATAAAAAATCTAAAATTTAATACTAATTTTGAAAATATGTCCAAACTAATGCGTCAAACTAATGCGGCAAAAACCGAAATTAGCATGGCAATACTTGTCGTTATGAATAACATTCATTATCATGCTATTGATTTTTTAAATTCATAAATCAGCGTTGTGAATGTCAACTATTGAAAACATTATCGTTATCTCAACTCACCCATTGCTAAAGGTGTCAAACGGGCGGGGTCGTACCGGCCCGCCACAAGGCATAGCATGATTCAGTTGTGCCTGACATGACACAGCATGAGAATTTTCTGTGTCCATGCTCATGTCAGGCCTGCTCACAGCACGAAGCGTGTCGTGCCGTGTCGAGACCAGCCTAGGCTTGCAGCTGAACCTAATGGATCTGGAAACCACCCGAGTCTGATTCCACCCGCCCCCCCCCCCCCCCCCCCCCAATTTCCAATGGTTCAAAAAATTATAAAAAAAAAACTAAAAATTATTATTTTAAGCTGTCGGATTTTGCCTCAACGTCTATGGGGCAGAATCCGATGGCCCACATGATTCTGCCCTAAAAAAATCAATAAATTAATAAAAAAATAAAAAAAAACTTTTTTTAAATTCTTATTATTATTCTATAAAAGCTCCCCCCCTGATTTTTATGTTTTTTCAAAAACATAAATTATCATATTTTCTCTCAAATCTCTATCCTAAAAGTATTTCTCTCATGATTTTAGCTCGGCTTTTTGGGACTCATAACTCGGGAGCTCGGCTTTGGTTGGTGTTTCCATTGGTCTTTGGAAGTTGGATTTGCGATGCACGTGATTTACCTTTACACTATTTTATAGGTATTTCTGTTTTTTTTAATTAGTTAACTGAAACTCTTATGTCTTAACATAATATTTAAAAATAATTTGTTTTGTACTCTCTCTCTCTCTACTCTATAATCTACTCTCTTGTCGAAAAAAATCAAAAAAAATGGCAAATACTAATAAAATTAATTTAAATCTAGAAAATGAAAATCTTACACAAAGGTCCGAGGCTACTGAAACTTTTGTTTCTCCGGTCGTCTCAACCCAAATATCTAAAAAATAAAAAACTAGAAGGACTTCTATAGTTTGAACTGATTTTAATATAATAAAAAAAATATTATGGATGAGGAAAAAGAAACAGCACAGTGCAAATATTGTAAAAAAATTTTAATTTATAAAAGTGCATTTGGGACTGGGCACCTTAAGAGGCATGGCAAAATATGCACTAAAAAATATGGTGCATTAGATCCTAGGCAAACCTAGCTTAGTAGTGCATTTTTTGAGGCTAGATCTGGTTCAGTCTCAAAGTTTACCCCCTTCATTTACAATAGCGAGATGAGTAGGAAAGGTATGGCCGGACTTATCACCTTGATGGGTCTTCAAATCAAATTTTTTGGAAGATCAAATGGTAGTGAGCATCATGCAAACATAATTTCATCTTGCTTATCATTGGAATTCTAGGTCCACACCTAGGAATGACATACTAAAATATTATAAGTTAAAAAAAATAAATAATAATTAATGAATTTAGGACACATAGTGGAGTGGTAACCGTGACATCAGATATCTGGACTAGTCACGATGATAAATCTTATGCATGTCTCACCGGCCACTATGTAAGCTTAAAATGGACTTTGAATAAACAATGTTAGGATTCTCTGAGATTCAATATCCTCATGATGGCCCGGCCATTTTTGAGTGTATGATGAAGATCATTAGAGAATATAAATTTCAAAATAAAATTTTTAGTATCACATTTGATAACACGTCTAATAATAGAGTAGCGATTAACATATTTGTTAGAAATATTAGAGATAGACCATTAAGAGAGATTTTCTACGTCAGATGCATGTGTCACATGAATAACTTGATTGTACAAGAGGGGATGAAGGTGTGTTACCCCACTTTGGAAAACATACGTAACTCACTAAAATACATTCGCATGTCTATTAGACAACATGAGTTCGGTAGTCGCTGTTTGTCTACGAATCTCAAGAAAAAGAAATTCCAATCATATGTGAGATAATATTGGAATTACACATACCTAATGTTAGAGTCATGTGTTGGATATGAACATGTGATATCTGACTATGTTAATAGTAATAGTGACGAACTTTTTATTGACGATACTGACTGGACTTCAGAAATTTTATTTAAGAAATTTTAGAAGATTTTTTATGACATGACGAACATGTGTTCGTCGGTTTATCCTCTCACCACTTGTATTGCGCTCAGGTCCATATGCAACATTAGGAGCATATTTAGAAAGTATTGAGCTGACCCGACTCTTAGCCATATGATTGCAGAGATGGAAACCAAATACTTTAAGTACTAGTCCACCATTCCATCTCTTTATTATCTTGTTGCATGCATGGACCCAAGGGTTGATGTGGAATGGGTAGATAACATTTTGACTTACATTTCCTCGTGCATGAACTAGGAAGACCCACCTGAAGGGTTCATTCATGAGAAGTTGACTAACCTTTTCATATACTACGATACTAGGTATGGTGGTGGTGGTCGCGAGGCTGTGAGTACAGACATGGATACCATATTCATAGATGATAATTTTTCCATTCAGTTAGCGAGGGGGAAATGACGAGGTGGACCGTCGAATAGGATCAAGCTGTCTCGGTATTTAGATATTGATTACTATTCAATCTTATCACATTTTGATACTAAGAATCTTAATATATTACAGTGGTGGAAATCATACAATTCCACCTTTCCCATGCTATCTAAGATGACATAGGATCCACTGACTCCTCTAGTGTCGAGTGTACCATTAGAGTATGTTTTTTCTATTGCAGTAAATGTAATTTTGGATAGAAGATCGAGATTACATCCAAATATCGTTGAGGGTTTAGCATGCATGAAGGATCTGGAGGATTTGAGCTTTAGCATCTAGGATCGTGCTGGGACTGGGACTGCAGCAAAAGTTGAGGAGTTGATTCCTGATGATGATCCATATGATATTGAGATTGAGGATAAAAATAATACGATGATGGATGATTAATGAGGTTGTCACTTGATGCCTGATGGTTGATGATTATGGGATTGCGACACGCCGACAACGATACTTATATTACAGTTATGCTTATGCTTATGAGTTATGCTTGATTCTGATTTTTTATTTTGATTTTTTGTACTCATTTTTTTTATATTGTATTTGCTTTGGTCTGAGCATTTAGTTTTATGACTGTCTTTTTTGTTAAAGATATTCTGTGTTTATTTTATTTTTTTGTTTAAGGATTTCATATAAAAATTCTAAAATATTATTCTAATAAATTATAATCTAATTAATACATAATTAAAACAAATAACATAAAAAAAATAAAATTTATAACTATTCAAAAATTTACAATTTACAATTTAAATATTTTTAAACATTATATAATTAATATTTTATAATTACATACAATTATAAACAAATAAAAAAAAATTATATTTTTTTAAATCGGCCCGTACGAGCCTGTTCAAAATAGCTATTTGACTATTTTAGATAGTTTTTCCAAAAGATTAGCTATTTGACTAGCTATTTTCCATAGCCCTCATTTGGCTATGGGAAATAAATAGCTAAATGATGGATATGAGAAATAGCTAGCCAATCGAGGGCTATGAGAAATAGCTAACCAAACAACAAGTCTTTTAAAATGAATTTTTAGGAAAAAAACTATCTAAAATAGCTAAAAGGATGGATTTATTGAGCCTCTTGGAGATGCTATTAGAACATCTCTAACAATACTATCTAAAATAGCTACTCAAAATATATTAAATTATTATATTATCTACTTTAGTTAACCACTTTTTCAAAATCACTCCAACAACGTTATTTATTTTAGCTATTCATTTCTACTAATTTTAGCTAAGAGCATCTCCAAGATGCTCAATAAACCTCTCCCTTTAGTTATTTTAGATAGTTTTTTTTCCTAAAAATTCACTTTAAAAGACTTGTTGTTTGGTTAGCTATTTCTCATAGCCCTCGATTGGCTAGCTATTTTTCGTATCTCTCATTTGACTATTTATTTCCCATAGCCAAATTAGGGCTATGGAAAATAGCTAGTCAAATAGCTAATCTTTTGGATTAAATTTTTATGGAAAAACTATCTAAAATAGTTAAATAGCTAGTCTATTGGAATAAATTTAGATAGGTTCTCTCTAAAAATTTAATCTAAAAGACTACCTATTTGACTAGCTATTTTCCATATCCCTCATTTGGCTATCTATTTTCAATAGCCAAGTAAGGACTATGAGAAATAGATAGCCAGAATAGCTAATATTTTGGAGTGAATTTTTAGGAAAAAAATATCTAAAATAACTAATGTTAGGGGTTTATTGAGCCTCTTGGAGCTGCTCTAAGACATTCGTCAGAATCAATTTACTTAATCAGGGTTAGGTTAGGCCGTTAGGGCACCTTGCTTATTGAGAAAAATGTATTAGTTATGACTTATGATATGAATATGCAATGAAATTTAAATATTAAAAAAATATTTAAAGTGTTCATATTTAGAGAATATTACCCTAAAACAAATAATATTTACATTTTAGTTTGCTCCAAAATAAAAATCCAAAGTTATAATTACCATTAAACAAGTCGTACAAAAACTTCAAAGAATAATTTCAAAAACAATATATGACCAAGTCATATTATTTTTAAAAATAATATACTAGTTATGCATGACATCTATGTATATTATGTTATATATATATATATGTATGTATGTATGTGTGCATGCACACACACACACACACACATATATGCATATAGTATTAAAGGTAAAATAGAATCTAATTGCTAAAACTATTTTAAAAATTGTCACATACCTACAATTATAATTAATCCATTTCAAATTTTTTAATTCAAACTATTAAAAATATTACCTAACAAATAGAATTTACACATATTTTGAATTTGTCAAAAAATAGTTTTTGGTTTCTAAAAAATATAATATTAAAGTTTTGCTAAAGTTTAATTTTTCAAATTTCATGTGACGAAATTATATGTTCAATTTTGCCAAATTTTATTTTTTTCGAATCTATTCATCAAGTTTTCTCAATTATTATAAAAATTTAATTACCAAATTCTAGCAAAATGCAAATTACTTTTATGATAATTGCTAAAAAATATATTATCGTTTATAAGAATATTTAACAAATATTGTAAAATTACACAAATAAATATTCACTAACAAACTATGTACTATCAAAATTTGGATCCAAAGCAGAATACACAAATAAAATACTTAGAATATCAAAAAATCTTAGTATAATTTATTTTTGGATCCAATAGAATTATATTTGATGCTCCAAGTCCAACAAGTGTTCTGAAAAATAAATCCAAACAAGTAATACACATCCAATACACCATAGCCTTCACATTTTGGAATCAAAGAAAAGAGGAGATAGGATAGAAGAGAGAGCACACGTTTCCCATTAAAAAAATCATATTGCTTCACTTTTTTTAGAACCAATTCAAGAGGAGCAAATGCACAAATTAGATCCATAGAGCCCAAGAGAAAATAGAAATTTGCATTTTGATATATCAAATATAAACTATTTGAAAAAATGACCTCAACTTTTTATAATTACAAAAATTTACTAAATTTGTAAATAATTAACATTTGGTATACTTAAATTCAATAACCTATTTTTTGCCTCATATTTTTTTTTTCAATTATAATCTTATTTCCCAAATCAAAAATTACTATTTCAAAACTTGATATGATTTTCAAAATTTTAATTAATAATTTAATTGGAGAAACATGGATTTAAACGCATGACCTCCACAAAGATAAAATTGCATGCTACCATCTGATCACAAGCATTAAATTAAACATTAAATAATACACAAAGAAGTACACATATATGAATAGATAGATATATATATATATAAGTTAGATATTTATCCAATTAATAATTTAATTGGAGAAAAATATATATTCAAACTCATGATCTCCACAAAGACAAAACTGCATGCTACCATTTGATCACAAGCATTAAATCAAATGTTATATTAATATGTATATATAAACACACACACACACTTTTATATGAATAGAAACATATATGTACTTATATATAATATATATAAATATATAAACATACATATATACACATACACATATAATAATATGTGTTTATATATATATAATGTATAAATATAAATAAATAAATATATATTTATATATGCGTGTGTGTGTGCGCGTGTGTTTATAAATTATATATATATATACATATTTATGTATAATTTTATTTATTTATTTTTGTGTGTATATATATATATATAATATGTTTATAAATATTTATAAATCTACTTACATTTTATATATAATTATATTTTATATTTATATATTTATGTGTAATTATGTATATTTATATTTGTATATATAAAGGTATTTATTTGTGTTTATATATTTATATATTGTTATATAGTCATATAATTATACATATCTATAGAAATATATAAACATGATTATATATAAATTTATATAAATATATATAAATATATGTAGATATAAAAACATGTATATACATATATAAATAAATAAATAACACACACACACACACACACACAATTATAGATAAATATATGTAGATATATATAAACACACACACACACACACATATGCATATATGTATATCTATTAACATTATATATATATATATATATATATATAATATCTATATGTATTCATATATAAATATATATAACTATACATAACTATATAAATGTATAGATATAATTATACATAATTATATATAAATATATGTAGATGTATAAACATATGTGTGTGTGTGTGCATGTGTGTGTTTATATATATATATATATATATATGCTTACCATTTGATTTAATGCTTGTGACAAAAAAAAAGAGAAAGGGAAAGAATGAAAAAAAATAATAAAAAAAAGAGAGAGGATTTGAAAACACAATATATAATATTAGTATTTTGCTCGAGAAACTTGTGCTCTCATTTCTCTCTCTGGTCGGGATGCAATGTATATGTAATGCTTGGATATTCAGATTTATTCATTGGAACGCATGGACGAGCCTCAAAATATAATTTTGCTTGATCCAATGATGAATATTAGCAAGATTTTTTGAGATTCCAGGTGTTATAATTATAATTTATACTTTATGTTTAATTTGAATATTTGGTCTAATTGAATATATATTTTGTTAAATATTTTGGTTGAGTATTATTATTATTTGGTTGTATATCCTGCCAAAATTTGATAGTATTTAGTTTTTCTAAGTATAATTATTTGTGTATTTTGAAAATATGGGTTAATGTTTGTAATATTGTTATTGGACAAAAAATATATTTGAACAACATAGAAAATTAAAATGTAATGTTACAGATTTAGAAAAATTAAACTTAGCAAAATTGAAAAATTAATTTTGTCATGAGAATTTATAAACATTAAATTTTAGTAAAAC
Organism: Sapria himalayana; assembly: GCA_029783825.1. Taxonomy (NCBI): domain Eukaryota; kingdom Viridiplantae; phylum Streptophyta; class Magnoliopsida; order Malpighiales; family Rafflesiaceae; genus Sapria; species Sapria himalayana. Next base: position 1,636,980 of record JAREIK010001381.1, on the reverse strand, counting down.
TAAAATTTTATTTTTTAACAAAAATATTTTTTTGGAACCAAAATAAATATTTTGAAGGGTTTAAAATTTATGTGAATTCTTTTATGTTCGGTAAACTTTATCACATTTTAAATTAAAATATCTAAAATTAAAATCGCATAAAACTTAATAAATTGAATTTGTGGGCATGAAAAAGTTTTGAAACCAAGTTTTGATACTCGAGTTTTATTTTATCCCAAATGAGTGATATTAGAGTGAGATTAATTAAATTTTGGATAATAAGGGATTTATACTGGTTCAAGGACTCATAATTTGTTCTTTCAAAAAAAAGTAGTCAATCAAAATAATTAAGTTGAAATTATATAACTATTTAATATGAAGAATAAAAAAACTTGAACTTTTGTTAGGTACTTGTTTGGCCAAGTTGTTGGTGAATAAAAATTAAGGAAAAGAACTGGGAAGGATCGATAAAGATATGCTATTAGGCCTTTACCATGATTTGGCAATGGGTTGAGAAAACTATTTTTTATTATATTTCCATAATAGCAAAATGAGGATGAAATGTAAAAAAAAATTGAGTCAACATATGAGAAAAAATACTTTTAAGAATAAAATCATGTTAATCCAACATCTGGCCAACATGAAATATCAAAATGATTATGATATGATTGCTCGCATGAATGGTTTTCTTTCGTTAATTAATCATCTAGCATCCATAAAAATATTTTTAGACGATGTGATGCATGCATCCTTGCTCCTCAACTCATTTCCCCGATACTTGGAAAATATTAATAATTTCTTTGAGCACCTCAGCCCCTAACAACACCCTCACCATGACTATCATTATTTTTTGTTTGATATATGAGGTTGAGTGACAAAAGAAAAAAAAATACTCCTCGAGATATTCTCATTTTAGCATAAAATGAGAGGAGTAAGATCACCACTATACTCACAATGGGAGAGCAAAGGAAGTATCCTTTTAGGGAAGAGTCTATGGATAAGTATGCGGTGAGATGTTACTATTGTAATCAAGTATGACACTTCAAAATGGAATACCCCAAGTAGAAGAAACTCTAAGTGGAGCTACGAGGCAAAATTATGCTAGGATGGAGGCATATACTTTTGTTGAGAGACGTCACCTTTGTTAGTGATGTTGGATTGTCCAACAATGTTAGTAAAGAGAGTAATTAGGTAGCAAATTTTGCAACCAATTTTAATGTCAAACTAAATCCTGACTAGTTTGATATATATTAAACTAATAATTAATTGTAAATACATGATGATTAGTTGAGTTATGAAACAAATATTACAATATACAAATTTAAAAAATTTATTAATAAGAACCTTCATAGATATGAGACTTGCACCATTAATGATTTTCTTTCATATAAATAAAATTTTAAAAAAAACTACTTTCATATAGAAAAAAGAATAATTGAATTATAACATACAAATAAATATATCCTGTTTTGCTGAATAAAGATGTAACATGTATTTATCACTTTTTGCATTAATATATTCTAAATGAAAATAAAGTACAGTAATAGCAAATGCTTCCATCAAGATGGAACTTATTGAACACACTTATTTAGTGTGTTTTAAAATAGCAAAATTATGCGTTTATAGAATATATGAAATTCTACCACTAATTTTACCCATGTAAGCTCCCTCTTTAGAGATTTATGTTTCTCGTGTGAATGATGGGATAGTTCCCTAAATAAAAAAAATGTTGAAATTTTAAATACTATATGTTCATTGCATTAAAGTATGGAAATAAAGATACTTTTACATGTTTTCAATTTCTTTGAGATCTTCATTTGATTGCATTATCATTGGATCAAAGTAGTCTACCATCATGGTTCATATATCTAGTGTAACCAAAACTTAATGTAACTATATTAGAAAAGTAAATGTTATCTACTAATCAGTGAAGATTTATCTAATTTACATTAAAAAAATATTTCTAATAACTTACTAAACATTTTATGGCATAATAATATATTCAACAAATTCCTCATCTATTATATGATCAGCAATCAACCTTGATCTATTTTTCTTTATTGTCTCATGTTTGGTATTCAAATTATCGAATATTATTATGTATTTAGGTGGTTTATGATGATATGTAGGTATGAAAATAAAAAAATTATGGATTGATCTCATTACTTTGGAAATTTGACAAGTTTTGATAAATAGTCATGCATGTTATAACTTTGTTACACTACCTAATTTTATTAGTTAGAAGATGTACCAAAAGCTTATTAATAAGAGTATCTTACCAATAAAGATTCTCAAGTGCATGAGTTATACAAGTAGTAAAATAAGAATTTTATCTTGATATTGATTCCATAAGGATTGTATCGGTAGTTTAGTCATTCAATACTAATACAACTCATTTTTAATAAACTAGATATGTGGATTATGAACAATATAAGATCCACGTGTTTATACGATAAATCTATGTGATTTATGTTTAAGTTAGTTCACTTTATATTATGTTTGGACACAAAAAGAATATTTGGGTATCGTGCAAGAATTCTTTCCCTGATAGCTTACAAGTTAGTTGTCACTATTGATCCTATCCTAATGGTGGTTCCCTCATTGTTGTCTCCTCAATACATCACCACGAAGGCTACAAATTCTATATGCTTGAATGTTATTCATAATTTCATATCTTTTAGGTAACTTTATCAATAACCCTTTGATAATTGCTTTGTATACATATTCTTATTATCTAGCCTAAGGTATCATAAAAATCAAAGATTGACATAGTTTATAAGAAATTGTTCTTTTAACTTTTTAAGCATCATACTCACATAATTGCCATATATTTTTTTTAGTTTCACTAATAAGAACTATATGAGCAAAAGCAACTCACAAGGGTTATCATTACCATGTGAATAACAATAAACTCATGCACCCCTCGAGGATTTCTTGTCATCATACTCCTTATCACATACTAAAGGTAAACCTCTTAGGAGAACATTCTATAAAGTATTTTTCATAAAATAGAACTAGTTCTTTTAAAATATATACATTAGACTAACATGTAAAAGTATTGATACGTTTATTTTTATTAACAGCATATTGGTGATGATTGACATACCCAAATTTTGGGTTTCAATATATTAGTTTATCTTGTGCATCATAGTTAAAAGGGCTTTCAATTCATTCTTGCCATATGAGAGTGAGCCTCATGGTTTACCTATCATTATCAACTATGATAATTTTGCATAAACCTACCAATGGTTAAAATTTTTATAAAAGTTCATTGTAATCACTATTTATTAATATCCATTATACAAACTAAATTAAACACATTCATCCATAAATAAAAAACAAATGTCACATCATATATCAATTTACACAACCTCTAAACAACATATTATTTTGATAAAAATTCTCAAATTTACTCTATAAAGGGGGATGGAGAGCAACACCCCTCCACTCTAAGGATTGCATAAAGTCTCACACCCCTTACTTACTTGTGGAACCCCCAGGGAGTGTGAAATTTACCTTAGGGTTTATATATTGTACCTGGCTTGGCTTGTTGCCAGGAGGGAAAGAAAGATAAATGAAAGATTTCCAAGAATTTCTTTATCTCTCACTTTTGTACTTGAAAAACTTTGCATTACTCTAAGTAGGAAGTCATAGATTTTAGCTGAAACTAACCACTTTGGTCTTCATCTCTTAATATTTATGTCAATACTTTAGAAAATTACCACAATTCTAGATTGCATCTCGATCTTCTATAACACAAAGTAGTAATACTGACAATGACATTGACTTGGATCTGATGTCTTTGTAACATGAAGTCACAAAACTATGAAATAGTCATGGATTTGTGCATGTCTTCTTTTCTTTGATAAAGGGTATTAACACTGAGAAATGGTCGTGACAAGGTGAGGGCCTCTAATTATTATATGGCTGCATCACTGTGAAGTAGTCATAATATTGGCATAGTCCTTCTTTATTAGTATATGGTCATGGTACTAAAAAATAACCATGACACTAAGAAAGTCTCACTTATATATTATGTGGTTTTGGCAATGGGACAAAAAATGGCCTTCATCTATCTTAAGAATTTGTGGTGCTAAGTGGCCACGACATTTCCCTTTACTTCTTTCATATATAATGTTATTGTGATATTGCAAGGATGTCATGACACTAACAATTAGCTTGAGCATAAAAGTCATACTTTTGCCTTCCTTTAAGGATAATAGTCATGGCCTTTAGAAATAGTAATATCTGAGTAATAATTTCAATAACTTTTTATGTCTCAAAAGTCATGGCTCTAAATAATTATTGAATCTTTTCCATAAGTAGTTGTTGATCTATAATTTTTATAGCTAAAAATTCATAGTTTTGTTAAAAGGCTATAGCTTTGACTTGAGACTATTGAGTTATATTAAAGATAAAGTCATGGTACTAGCACATAACCATGATTTTTAGTACCAATGGGAATACTAAGTTATTGTGATTTAGAATTAACATTGTAAGCATGTTTAAATTTTATAAGATAAATATAGTTGTAACTCCATAATAATATTACAAACATTAATAATGTGTTGAATTGTAAAAAGATTATGCTAATGAGTTGGTAAGATCATTACATACAAAGATTGCCACAAATTTTTAGGTATAATTTTAGCTAAAAATGGATACCAAAACTTTTCAAGATTATATGTTCTACCCTCTTAGCTAAATACCTCAAAAATTTTATCAATTTTACCATTATTCATCAAAACTCACCAAAACTTCAAAATCATGAAATTAATCCATAATATTTTTAATTTCATGCCAACACATCACCATAAGGTGCTAAAATACATATGTATGTTTAATAATTTGAATACCAAGTAAGCTCACATACTAAAATAATTGCTCATCCATAAGCAATTACTTACCCCTCCAAGATAGGAAAAAAAATAATATTCAAACATCTCAATTCAGTTCCACACAAATATACATCATCACAATATGTGAATTAATAGTAAAAATATAAATCAAGGCAAATATGAAGGTTTCCAACATGATTTCCCTTTAGGATCATATTCCTAAAAGATGAAATTTGATATCGAGTACTTAAATGATGATAGAGAAGTGAATAGTTTTTTTGAATCTCCCTTTTATGTAGCTGACCCATCCATGATCTATGTTAAAATTACAAAAAGTACCTTTTATCTTTTCTTAATTGAATTCAATGCATTTTAAAAAAAATAAATTGCAAAATACAATTATTTGAGATTTGTGTTGTAATTTTCTATTTTCTTTATCCACTAGTGCACCTAACTTATTATTTCATTCCCATTCAGGTTGCATCTTGCCTCCATTTCTCTTTTGAAATCTATCATGATGGCCACATGTAATATTTTGAATGATTCAATGTTATATGTCAATCCAATATCGAAGCATCTCATTCATTCCGCCATGAGTCTGTATATCTGACTTTCTCCTCATCCTCGTTGACAACATGAACTTTTATTGCATTATGATAAACTCCATCTATTTTTGATAGAGATGTTTTTCCACATCGTATCATATTTTCCTACTTTTTATTCTACTCTTATGCAAAAGGAATGGATCTCCATTTTCTCTCTTCCATGATTCACTTAATATTCTACTACACATTTTCTACAATATGCAAAATATTCACAAATATATCACCAAGTGCAGCTAAGAAGTCCTCAATAAGAGATAGCTTGTCTTCTCAAATTCCTCACCTTATTTCCATCTCTTATGTGTATATTTTGGCAAAGGGTAGAGCTTCTTCCCATATTTTTGTTGGTCCATCCCTTCAAGTATTGGCTTGTTCCATTTTCTATCTTCTTCTATTACCCTTTTTATGCTTGATAATATTAAGGGGATACCATTTGACACATTGCATTGACCTATTCACCCTTAAGGACTTCCCTAGCTAGACGTATCAAAGTAATAAAAGAAAGGAAAAATAATTATCCATAATATTCACTCGCAAGGAACCCAAAAATTGATTTTTTAAGTCTTCCCCACATCAAAATAAAACAAAACTGGGATGATACATTGCAAAATTGTTTTTTTCAGAATAATCAGAGAAATATGGATAGTCGGTAATATAAATGAAGATATGAAATACAATTAAAATTTACTCATCTCCATAAATTTTTTCATCTTCAAAAATCAATATGTACTCTTTGATATCACTCTTTATGTGCTCATTTTATTTGTCAACAATTTAGTAATACTTATAAAATCTAGTTGGCCGTGGAGAAATTTAAAATTCATGTTATCTTTATCACTTGGGAATCCAAGAAAATCATTAATGATTCTCTTATCAAAGTGAACCCATATCTCTCTCACATAGCATGTCCTCCCCTATCTAGCCTCAAAAATTGCATAAAACTCTTTCACAATCAGGATATTCTTATATTTTATATGCTTACAAGATAATATCTAATTTTACTTTCTGAAAATATCATCAATCTGAGGAATGAATTCATTGAATCTCCTCTCTCCAATAAACCTCTTTTTTGACACCATAAAATCCATCCAACTCTGCTCAATTTCTATAACAAAAGTTGTCATGGGGACCATGACTTCGGTTTTCATTTATATGGTTATAAGTTTATGTCTCTTCCTTCTCTCTTCAACTTTCATTTCTATTATATTTTTCTTCGATGATCTTCTCCATTTCATTATTAAATTAACAAATTAAAAGGATTTAGGGTAGGTTTTCAAAGCATTTATGAAAAATTATAGGTTTTTTTGGCAAAATTTTAGGGTTGGATATTTATAGTCATGACCTGATAATTGAAGGACTAGACTATATGGGTCAATTTTTTTAAATGAAAAATTAGAGCATTATGCAAGTAGTTCCTTCAAAGTTGCAATTTTTAATGACAACTATATTTTTTTTCATATAATTTGAATAACACTTTTGTTTTTGTAACATAAAGGTTGTGACCCTGAAAAACTACTGTAGCTTTTTAATATAGCTTCTATGATTTTTTTTCTTCTATAATACCAAAGTTGTGACTCTAAAGATTATTGAGGCTTTGTCACATAGCTTATATTATTCTTTTTAAAGTCATATATCTAAAAAACTACCATATATATAACTTCTTTTTTGCTACTTATTTTAAACTAATGAATAAATATCAGCTCCAAAATAAGCATCACAAAAAAAATAAGCATCACAAAAAAATATTAGGTTTTCTCCCAAGTAGTACTTTGTTTAAATTCCATAACTTGACCTTCCAAACTTCTTTTTCTCCATCAAATATCTTTATTGTCCATGCCAACTTCTCAGTATATTACTTTACCACTTTATTTCTTGTACTTTCAGTATGATTAGCACATGTTAGATGAATGATTTTCTCAATTTCTACATCCACAAAAATAGTTTTTCTCATGCTCTTCCACAATATTATTTAATTTAGCTACCAAAAATTCATTGTTCACTTTCACTTCTTTTTCTTGATTAATTGTGACCACATCTTCAAGGCCCAATCGGGCCACAGTGTTGTGCTAGGCATGACACTGCATGATTATAATTTGGCTAGCCTAGCATAGCCTGTTGGCCAAATTCATGTTTAGTCATGCTGGGCCATGTCGGGCAGTACTCAGTCGGGCTTGTTTGGGCTTGGTTTTTTAGCTTAGCCTGGCCTTAGCATAGCTTGGTGCTTAGGTCCAAAGACTTCGAGTTCGAGTCTAAAACCAACTCACATAGTCACTCTCATGACTTGACTCACCATCTCGGTCTCAGAATTGTTGAAGTGGAATGTGGATAAATTATTTTATAATTTATTTTTACGGATTTTGGGTTTTACGTTAATATTTATGATGTGTTAGTGTGACATTACATTACTTTACATGATTTATTTATTTCATATAATGACATAAATGATAAATCACAAAAAATATCAAAAAAATACATCAATTCTTCATTCATCATTCAATACAAAAAATAAATAAAATAACACAGTCATAACTCACAAATCATAACAACATAAAATAAATATCGTCAATCTCAATTATAAATCATAATAATAATAATGCAAGTAGCAAGCTCAACTGTCTCAATCTCAATATCAACTTGTAAAAGTATGTTGATCATCATCTCCATCACCATCACGTAAGCATCTGATGGTATCACTAGTGGTGAGCTCAACCTCCTCAAAGTCTCATGAGTCATTATTTGCCAATAACTCCTCCATTCTTGTTCTTGTACAATCATGGATTCCTATTCAATGGTTCATTCCTTCATTTTCTTTTCGCTAACTAAATGGATAAGTCATCATCTCCAAATAAGGTATCCATGTCCATACTTAGAGATTGGGTATCACTACTACCATACGTCCATACTTAGAGATTGGGTATCACTACTACCATACGTCCATACCTAGTATCGTAGCATGGAAAAAACTCAATCAACTCCTAATGGATTAACCCTTCAGGATAGTGATCTTGGTTCTTACACTAGGATATGTATGTCAAAATATTTTTTACCCCTTCCACCTTAATCCTAGGTTCCATGCAAGCGGGTAGATATTAAAAAAAATAGAATGGTAGACTAGTACTTTAAAAACTTGGTTTCCATCTCAACTGCCATGTCACTATATATCAGGTCATCTCTAAAATTCTTATATATGCAACTAATGTTGTATATATATCTAAGTACAATGCAAGTCACGAGAGTATAAAACGACCATTACATGTTCATCATATCATAAAAATCTTTAGAAATTTCATAAATAAAATTTTTATATCATAGTCACTGTCATCAATAATAAATTTGTCACTCTTACTATTGAAATAGTCAGATATAATGTATTCATATCTAACACATGACTTAAATATCAGGTATGTATAAGTCTAATGGTGTCTCACATTCATTTGGAATTTTTTATTTTTTAGACTCCCAGACAAATTAAAGCTAACAAACTTCTGTTATTTACTAGGCATCCAAAGATACTTTAGTAAGTTACATATTTTGTCTAAAGCAAGGAAAACAACTTTTTTCTCCTAATGGCTCATCACTAATGAACATAACAAACATGTTAATGGCTACTCTATTATTAGATGCATTATTAAATGTGATACTATATATTTTATTTTGAATATTATATTCTATAAAGATTCTCATCATGCACTCATATATGGCTGGGCCATCATGAGGATGGAGAATCTCTGAGAATTCTAAATTCTTTATTTAGTGTCTATTTAGAGTCTACATAGTGGGCAGTGAGACATGCATAAAATACATCATCATGACTTATCCATATACCAGATATCATAGACATAATACCACTATATTCTTTAAATTTATTAGTTATTATTAATTTTTTTAATTTATAATATTTTAGTATGTCATTCTTAGATGTGGACCATAGAATCATATGGTATGTTGGTTGCAAATAGGTTTGTATGATACCAACTACCCTTGGATGCTTTAAATATTTAATCGAAAGACACATCATGATAATCAGTTTGGTCATGTATTCCCTCCTTAACTCGTTGCGATGTATAAAGGGGGTTAACATAAAAGTTAAACTAGATCCAACCTCAAAGTCCTCATCATTTAATTGGATTTGCCTAGGATCTAATACTCCATATTTTTTTGGTACATAATTCGGCATGCATCTTTAGGTACCCAGTCTCGCATGCACTCCTACAAGTTAATATTTTCTTACAATATTTTTATGTGACAATTCTTCATCGACACCCATAACATTTTTAATTTATACTATGTTAAAGTTAGTCCAGATTTTAGATTTTTTTTCTAATTTTTTTATTTTTTAGATGTTTGAGTTGAGGTCATGGGTGAAAACATAGTTTCGTCCTTAGACCTTTTTATAGGCCTATGGTTATCAATATTAAAATTATCTATATTTACGTTATTGTCAATTTCATTCTCATCATTAAATTAACTATTTGTCATTTTATATTATATTAGTTTATTAATTTATAATTATATTCTAAAATTTATTTTTCAAATAAAATATAATTGATATTAAATTATTAATACTTGTTTTTAAAAAACTAAAATTAATTGATATTATATAATTATATTCTAAATTAAAATTAAAAAACTAAATAAAATTTAAAAAATAATACTTGTTTTGCAAATTATGGAATACTAAAAGCTGATATCTGATGTCCATATTCCACACTTGAGTCCCGAGACCAAGAGGAATGCCAAAAGCCAAAGCAAACCAAACTCAAAGAAGAAAACGAGTTAGAGAGACAAGATGAGAGAAAGTGTGAGTGAGAATATGAATTAGGATAGAGAAAGAGAGGAGTGTGAGGTGAGATAAGATCTGATATTGAGAAAAATGAGAAGAGAATATATATAGATATGGGAAAGATTTTAAAAAATCATTTTTTTTTATTATTTAATATATTTTTTTAAGTTTTTCGGGCAGAAACCTGACAGCAATAGGATTTCTACCCTAGAAGTTGGGGGTGCATCCAACGACTAGATGTATCCTGGTTTTATTTATTTATTTAATTTTTGGACCGTTGGGGCTGGGTCAGTTCGACCTTGATGGTTCCAAATGGTTCGGGCCTATTATCGTGGCTCTAGAATGGCACTAGCTCAATAGTTTTAACTAGGGGCTTGAGCTCGATCCAACAGGACCATTCCTAAAACCTGGACCGAGTCAAGGGCATGACACCCAATCATGTCGGCTGGTTCATGCCTTTGGACTAGGCAACCGGGTCATGCCTAGCCTGACACAAAGCTCGACACCCCCCAACTCGATATGCCACGAACCATGCCTCAAGAGCCCACGCAATATTCAGGATCATGCTATGTTGAGCTAGAAATAGCTCAGTCGGGTCATGCCTTGTGTTGGACACAAGTTTTCTACCCCACATGACACCTTTTTGCCAGTCTCTCAAGTGTATCGTATGTCCACTGTACTGGGAATGACTGCCATGCAAAGATGGGTCTTTCTTGTGTATCAAATAGCTATGACATTGAGACTTGCCATGATATTGAGATTGGTCATGACATTGTCCTTGACCTCTCTCATATATTATATGGATGCGACACTGCAAAAAAATGCTGACACTAGCAATGAGTTTAAACATAAAAGTTATAGTTTTGCCCCTTCTCGAGGACAAGAGTTATAGGTTTGGAAAATGATCATATTTAAGTAAATATCATATGTAACATTTCATGTCCAAAATTCATGATAATAAATAATTTTCGTGACTTTGGTCTGACTAGTTTTGTCTTTGTAATTTTATGTAACTCAAAAGTCATGACTTTGTAAAAAGACAATTATTTTGACTCAAGACTACAAAGCCTTTTAAAGATAAAGTCGCGGTACTAGAAAGTAGCCCTAGCATTTAGTATAATAGGGTACTTGAATATTTACGTTATAAAATTAATTTCATATTCATTAAAACATTATGATGGAAATATGGCCACAACTCCTTGATAATATAGTAGCCACAAATAATATATTACATAGTTAAAGGATTATACAAATAAAATGGTAGAATCATGGTGTATAAAGATTCCAATGACCAATTAGATAGATTTATGGCTATGAATGGATACTAAAACAACTTAGTGCTCCATAATCTAAAAATTAGCCAAAAGCTTTCAAAAAGCTATCACTTTCATGATTATTCATTAAAATCTACCAAAACTCTGAAATCATAAAATCAATTTATTTATGTCTCATTCTTATGCTTACATATCATTCAAAGATACCAAAATACTTAAGAATATTATATAATTTAAATACCAAATAGAAGGCAACCCAATAAATTTTTTTTGCATTATGTGATAAATAAATATTTACAACATGAATCATATACTTCCTAAAAAAATTCTAAAAATCTAAATCATATTGCCAAAATTAAAGCCCGCCATGGCACTCAAACCTAGTTGTGGTTATCATAGATATATTTCTCTTGGTGTGGATGTTTGGAAAAAGATTCATTACTGAGGGATGAACAATATTTTTATAGTTTTTAATTATTTAGTTTTCAAAATACTAAATAAATTGTGTTGATTAGGGAATAAAATGTATAGTGTTTCTATGAATACTTGTAGTTATAAAAAAGATTTCACTAAATTCTTATCTTGAAGAAGTACTGAATGTTCGTGAAATTAGAGAAAATCTAGGTAAAATGAGTAGACTTAATGGATAAATACTCATAGGAGAGAGAAGTGGTAGAGAGTCATGATAATTCTCTAATCACAACTTATGTTCACCCTTTATAATATCTTTGATTAGTTGTTACATTCTTTTTTGGTCATAACTTTACTAAAATAGTCATTGAATTCTTTTTATGTCGTGACTATATCATCGAGTTGATATAATTATTTTACTATATAGCATAATCATCATGATCATAAAAAGTTATTGGATTTATTGTTAACTAGCTCTAAATCACTTAGTAGCCATGATATTATTTTAATATTGTAGTTATTGAGTATCTCTTTGGTATAAATAGTCATGGTATATTCCAAAGTCACGACTTATTCAAAGAGAACCAAAACATTAATAATTATAGGTCACGCCATCATTTTATATCATAACTTATCATTATTGAGAGTAATGACCCAACCATGGAATTAATAATACCATGACACTTCACCCATAAAGCTATCACCAAAGTCACTGCCAAAAACCTTGGTATCATGGCTTTATATTATTGATTGAATTGACTTAATCATGATAATCCTAATACTGTAATATTTTTCTCACAAAGCTAAGACCAAAGTCATGGTCACTTACCAGTACCATAACTTTGTATTACAATGAATTAAGCATTAGTCAAGACCATTCATAGTATCATGATAATTGTGCTATAGAGAAAATTCGAAGAGATAATAAAGTCACAACCTCAACTTTATGCCACACCATCCAACCTAGAGTGGCACATGGATACCTAAAGTATAAAAGATATACTTAGAGATAATTAAAATGGATAGAATAAAGACAGGAGCAAAATAAAATCATGATGCATTCCAAACCTAGTTACTACAACCTTAACCTCAATTAAGGTCAAATCCATGCTGATTTTATCCATAGTATCTAGCTAAATTGAATTCTATGGTTAGTTATGTAATTGTATTGTAATGAATAATTGAATTAATGAGTTTATGTTTGGTTTATAATATATTTGAATGTTGATAGATATAGATACACTTGAGAACCAAAAATTAAGATTTACATGAATATGTCAGTTTATGTGTATTGACCATGATGGATAAAAACAAGTCATGGAAAATTTTATTATTTATCAAAAAAAAGTATGTCACGTAACATATTCATGTGTTTTGAATAGAAGAAAATGATATTCCTTCTAATCTTAATGCATGAAATAAACTAACATGTAAAAAATATGAGTTGATATTTATTAATCATTACAAATATGACACTCACAAAGTTAAAAGCATGAATATATTCAAGATCAATCTATTATGTACTATCTAGATGAACTAATCTTGAAGTAATATGAGGGTTAAGTAAGATATTTTATATGAGTTTCATCATAGTGTGAGAATTGTGTGTTGGCCTTGGAAGATGATGACTTGTATGTCATGAGGTACTTGCAAGTGGGGGAGACTCATATGGAAGTGACAGTCATATGAATCATTCTTACTTATAATAATTTTATGGGTAAAATTTTAGAAAAGATATATGTTTAATTATCACGTGTCTAACACTTACGAAGCCAATAATACAATAAAAATTAGTACCATATTATCTCAAGTCATGGAGACAATTAAATTTAGAGAATATAAGTATATACTCATTGCAATCATAAAGAGAATTACCTGGAAGGAGCAGATGTGATAATGACACTTATACATATTTACATTTTACTTTGGTGTTGAAATTATGAGGGGACAACTATGGTGTGATCATCCTTTGTAGTGATAGTTCAATGGATGATGACCATCTCATATGTTAAGAGGGCACCTTGATATTTTCACATCAATCTACTCTTCAACTAATAATCAAACACAATATAACTAAACATTAAAAAGCATCATCATGCACAAGTACGTGTGCCAATTCTAGAATATGAGTATATTTCCTAAGACCAAGTATATCTATTCAACTCAATATAATCATTAATTTATTATTGATCAACTAAATTATTGAACAATTCTTGTGAATTTGATATGTATACTTGCATTCACTTCATTACTTATATGATTCATATACTTACAGAGTTATGTTGCATGAGAGATGCTTTCTCTACTATGTTTTGTGATTATGTCAAATAACTACATGTTTTGAGAACCTCATAAAGGTTGAGTCGAATAATTTTGTTATTTTTGTGGATGATTATTTTTGATATACTTGCATTTATCTTTTTATATTCATTATAAACTTTATTAAATATATGCAATAACTTTACCAAAAAGGTTGAAACATAATTTTCTAAAGTTATCATAGTTTTTAGATCTGATAATGCTCAAGAATAAAAACTTATGAATTTATTGCTATTTTACATCAATTTGGTACTAGTCTTCATTCATCTTATACTATCACTTATCAACATAATGGTAGGATTGAGCACAAACTTCATCACATTCTTGATGTTGTTTGTGTTAATATTATTACCACTAATACTCCTTATTAGCTTGGGAGAAAGCTGCTCTCATTATTCTAAAAATAATGGTATCCTCTCATTTTCTCTTATGACTTACTAAGAGTCATTAAAAGTGACTATTTTGTTTATCGTTAATATTATAAATGAAACATACTTCAGTCTCATTCTCATTTATGTTATTTTATTGGAATTGGAATTGGTCAAAAAGGTTTTTGATGTTATGATCCTATTTGTAAACATCTTCAAGTTTCTCGGTACATGGTCTCTTTGGAATACAAAATGATTTATAAACTACCTCAAATTCCTATATTATTTATTTCCTCTATCGATCCTCACTCTAACCTTTTTCCTGAGGAGTCTCCTACTTTTATATCTTATTTCTCCATTCTATTTATGATGTATATTTTTTTATATCTGATGATCCTCCCATACTAATCATCAATGTGTCCATTGATACTACTCTAATTGTAGATTCTGCCAGTCCTTCTGACTAATGCACTTTTCTATTCCCATTAGGTAACTAATTTTATTTATCACTTTCACGACTTCCATTACTTTTCTGCTCTTTCTTTTTTATAAAAATCTCAAAGTTTTTATCAGGTTTCTTTAATCCTTTATGGCAACAAACTATGAAAAAAGAGTTAGATGCACTACACAAAACTAAAACATGGGTTCTAGTTGATCTTCCTTCTAAAAAATCTACTATTAGTTGTAAATGATTTTATAAAATCAGAACTTTACCAAATGAAAATTTTGATCACTACAAGGGTCATCTTGTTTTTGGTGGTTTTATTAAGAATATATGATTGATCATGAGGAAACTTTTACTCTAGCAGCTTGACTTTTCTATGTCATGACTTTTATTGTCATTTATGCTGCTCACAAATCGATGCTCTTTCAAATGGATATCAAATTTACTTTTTTAAATGGTGAACTTTCAAAGGAAGTTTATATGAAGCTTCCTCCTATTTATTCTCATCCTTAGGGATTTCCTCACTAAGTATGTTGACTACGATGGGCACTTTATGGTCTTAAACATGCTCTTTTAGCATGACTTGTAAAGTTTAGTTCTACTATCTCTCAATGTGATTTTTCAGGTTGTTCTTTTAATATAGTTCTTTTTTTGAGATAGTTCTAACATGTTATTACTATTGTACTCAATAAGAAATCTTAATTACCACTTTAAAGTCATCCATTAATGATATACATGGTATTTAGGATTAAAAGTACTTTTTTCATCATCAATTTGCAATAAACAATCTTGATCCTCTTAATTACTTTCTTGGTATAAAAGTTTTTTTTTGTAGGTGGTTATTATCACACTCAGGCCAAGTATACTTCATATATGATTTCTAAAGCCAATATCATAGATAGGAAGATTGTAAATACATTTATTAAGCATAACTACCACCTCAATTCTTTAGAAGAAAAATCACTATATGATGCTACTTTATGTTGACAGTTTGTTGGAAGCCTAATCTATATCATAACTAATTACTCTAATATTTTCTATGCAGTATATGTAGTTAGTCAGTTTATTGCTACCTCTAGATTTTCTCATTATGTTACGTTTCTCAGGATTCTTTGATATCTGAAAGGCACTATATTTGGTGGTCTTTATTTTTCTTCTTATTCTTTATTAACTTTTTAGGCATATTTAGATGCATGTTAGGGAGATGATTCCATCAGTCATCAATCTACTGTAGGTTATTATTTTCTTCTGGGTAATTATCTTATCTATTGGAGAAACAATAAACAAATAGTTATTTTACATTCCAGCACTAAAGTAGAATATAGAGCATTGGGAGCTAATATAGCTAAACTTGTTTACTTACATTGGTTACTACATGATCTTGGTCTTTATTATTCTTCTACAACTAACCTTCACCGTGATAAACAACGTTCTATTCAAATTGCTCATAATTATATTTTCCATGAATGTAAATATGTTGAGTTTGATTGTAACATATATCATCATCAATTGCTTTAGGGGACGTTCAAACTTCAGTCTATTTCCTCATAAGATTAGTTAGCTAATATCTTTACTAAACTATTCTCTCTAGAAACTTTTCAAGCTTTAACTTTCAAACTCAAAATAGTTTCTCTTAAACCACATTGAGTTTGGGGGCAAATGTTAGAATATTATTTTGCAATTGTGTATATGTTAGATGTTGTTTATAATGATTGTGTAAATGTTAGAATATTAACATGTATAGCTGTATATAGGCTATATTATCCTTCTATAATACATGTAAATTTCACAATATTTCTTTCAATATACAAAAAAAGTGTTTCTTCAAAGGTAATGAAAACAAAAATGCCTTATATAGGTATGGCTGGAGAAATACTTTGTCTTCATTGTGGTCGCAAGTTCCATGCTAACTTTTTAGTTCCTTGGCTAGCTAACCATTATCATTGTCCTTGTTACAAAAATGAAGTTTTCCCTTACTAGTTAAGACAATGATTTGATTAGCACCGATGATCAATTATCTATATTTTGATGGGAAGAGCAACAAACATGTTAGATATTTGTTTCTTCACAAAAAAATTCAAACATAAACTTGTGTAGTACCCACATGAACACAAATGCACATGGCATGCTTATTTTGTTAAGCTCCAAACTTGATATAGCACCCACGCCTTGTCTCATTCAATTTCAAGTGCGACGACAACTTCTGATCCAATCTCTCTTTTATTCTCTAGCAATTTCTCCTCATAATATCTTCTCTAACTTTTCTTCACCCTCATTTGTTCTGATAAATGAGTCTTAAAACTTTAAATATTTTAATGATGTGCCATATTTTTTAATATTATGGCAGGGTTGTACAAAATTTAAAAGATTACAAAATTTATTCCAAACATAAATATTTAGGATAATTATGTTTGAGGGTCCCATAACAAAAATAATTATGTTAAGGGGTCCCAAAACAAAAAAAAAATTACATTTTGGGAGTCCTTTTATTTTAATTTAACAATTGGAGACCCAAATCATAAATATTTTTGATCTGAGTCCCCTTTTTAGCACCCAAAATATGATACCAATAATTACCCATGTATGCATGACATTTATGCTTATGCATAAACTCATGATGCATATATATTTTTTTTGCATAACTGCTACTAAGTTTATGCGTAATGTTTATGAATAAATATTAAGCATAAAAATTTTATGCATAATGAGTGTCATTGTTACATGGTATGGTTTTTAGTTTGCTATTTATTCGGCCTGCATGATCGGAAACACTTTCTCCATGGAAGTGTTTAGGCATTAACATTATGCATTAACTTGGCATGCATAATGTTTTATGTATACAAGGCACATCCTATGAGGTTGAAAACATTTTTATCAATTGTTAGAAACATTTCCACATTGCTTAAAAACACATTCTATCGGGCACTCAATAAACATTATGCATACACTTGTTAAGCATAACATTTATGCATAAATGTTAGTTTATGCATAATGTCTCATTATGCATAACGCATTTATGCATAAACTAATATTTATGCATGATGAAATGTTATTTAGAAACTAATGCTTATGCATAACGAGTTTATTCATAAACAAATCAACTGTGTTATGCATCAAAAAATGTGTAATTCATACTTAAACATGATTTGTTGTTTATAAACAAACAATGTGTTATGCATAAACACGAATGGTTTATGCATAAACATGAGTTGTTGATCATGCATAAAATCTATTTGTTGTTTATGCATAAATACTAATTGTTTTTTATAAACAAACAAGTCATATATGTTATGCATAAACAAACATGTTGTTTATGCATAAACAACATGGTATGCACAAATAAATACATGATTTATGCATAAATATGAGTTGTTTATACATAAACAACTTATTATGCTTAAATAAGAGTGTTATGCATAACACATTATTTGACTGCCCACATCGATTGTTTTTGCATAACACATTGTTTATGCATAAACACCATGTTTATTTATGTATAACACATTGATTCTGCATAAACTAATGTTATGCATGATGTTTTGTGTAACATTGTGCATTATACTTGTCGTTAATGTATAACTGTTATGCACAAACAAGTGATCAACACGTTATGCATAACGTGTTATGTATAACTCATTATGTATAATTTTTTATGATTTTGTATATAATGTATATCAATATATAAAAATGTTTGTTTTAAAAAAGAAAATATAAGTTTTATTATATAATATTGTATTATTCGGAGATATGTGAAGCAACTATAGGTAATGAACTTTCCCGACCAAATTCTCAATGAGGTGGTTTGCCAATGTGAATTGAATTTTGTCATCCTTATGGTGCATTAATAACTTAGAATCTCAGGTCATGTTCCATAGCTTTCCACTCGAATTAATGATGGACGTTATGTCCCATTCTGCCACCTTTCTTCTTCCGGTAACCCCCAACGAACCTCCTGCTTCACTGCTCTATGCTCTCGTCATACTCAACCAACGCCTACCAAAATTCACTCCGATGCTGTGGACGCGCGGTACGTCGTACAGGCCGCTATCCTCACCACCCAATCAGATTTTTTTTTTCTTGTGAATTTGTAGCTTTCTTTATTCATCAGGTCCTAAATGTTTCTGTATTTTTTGTATAGAGCAGCACAGCTACGCGTGTGCGCTGATGGCGGTGCCAATCGTGTGTACGACGAGATGCCGCTCTTGTTCTCCCACGAAGACGCCCTCAGTATTCGGCAGAGGTTACATTTCAATAATTACTTCTCTGGCGATTCAATGCATTTGATAGATTTTTCTCGCATGCGCAAGCGCATGCTCTTCTGTACCTTGATTGCATCATACTTTTTAATTCATGTTAGTATCATTAAGTTGAACTTTTCAAGATTCACTTACGGTTTCAACGACTTTTGTGGTACTAATGGCGTTAATGAATTAAAATCGAGTTCTAGATGTAAGACTTTTAATTCATGTAGGTCTTCATGCAAATTCTGCAATGTATATTTTAGCTGTGAGGAAAATTGAGCCTCAGTTAATGTCAGATGAATATAGAGTTTAATTACATTTTTTGAAGTCGATCAAAATAATCCAAACGAGTTTTCCATTTGAGTTCGAGTCCAGTTTCCAGCTTCACAATTAAGAAACGAGTTGTGCTAGACTTCACTTTATGAATTTCATTAGGTCTGATTCCGAAGCTTCTACAGCTATATAAATGATTTGGAATTTTTTATAAGTGGACCATGAGCACTATTCTTGCTATCAATTATCAGATCTTCATACATGTTTGGTCAATCTCAATGATGTTTAGAATCCCAAATTTGTTTTATCCTAGCTTTCAATTTGTTGGGTATGTTACTGATGATGTTTAGAATCACAAATGTCCATGATATTGATGCTTTACTAGACATTAAAAAATCAAATAAATTGAGAATAATAGCTTTTGGATTTCTTAAGATGATAATTTAATTCTTAGATTAATAAGTAATTTAGATGGGATATGACATTGTTGATGATCATGATAAAATTAACAAGCAATTTATATGTAAATCATTGAAATTATATTTGGAATATTCATCCTGCATTTTATTGTGATGTACTAGCACACAAACATATTATTCATCCTGCAATTTATATGTAAATCATTGAAATTATATTTGGAATAAATGTATGTTATATAAGAATGTTATAATTACATTTTTTGCAATATATATACATCTTTGTAATATAGTGATTTGTTTTGAATTTTTAATGTAGTCATCATTATTATTTCGTTGTTATACATTTTAATGTTGATTTAGATTGATCAATGTACATTGATTTGCTTCTATTTATTTTGTTTTTGATGAATTTGATTTCAATTATTGTTTAGTATTGCTAAATGAGAGGTAATGGTTATTTTAGCTATTGTGTTAGTAGGTTGTAAGTAATGATTAGACAGAATCAAACTATTGTATCCAACTATCTGATAGAAATCTAATGCAATAGTTGGATTTTGTCCAATGGTCAAAGTTAAATAAAAATAAATGTTAAATTTTTTTTTTTAAATTTTTTAAAAAACTTAACATTTTTTATTTTTAAATACAATAAAATTAAGCTTATTTTCATTTAAAGTTTTATACTCTCTTATACTTTTATAAGATTTAAAAATACCTTGAGAATCTTTATCTTGATAATTTTCAATTTGACATTAATTTATAGGCATTCAACAATTAATGAAAGTATTATCTTGCATAAAAATTGTGTGCAAGTGAACTAATGATTGTATTAGTGGCTAAGTTTTAGGTTTTTTTTATTTGTAAGATTAGTTTATTATTCTTATAAATATCAAATGTTCAAACCATGCTCACCATTTGTGGAAAAAAAAATTAAATTTTATATAAAATTAATAATTATTATATTGCATTTTATAAGAATTTCTATGTTACATGTTTGGACAAGAAAAATAATAATGATGATTGATTATTTGAGAAATTTATGTGTTGCATTTATATATTTGAGATAATATTTTAATACGATGTTATGTATTTTTGTCCAAATATAATATATTTTAGGTTTGAGACTCTTATGATATATAATTTTTGATTTTTGGAGATATAATTGTTAAGATATTAATTTCTCACGGATCTCATACTAATTGAGGGTCTTGTGCATTGGGTATGTCCTCCATTTGTATTTCTTATTCTAGTCTATTTTTCTTTAAAATATATAAATTAGACTAATAGTCTAGTATTAACAATTTTTTTAACATTAAAAGTGATTCTAAGTGAAATTAATAAAAATAAATTTTATATTTTTGAGAATTTAGATTTATAAAATTAAATTATATTTAGTTTGCATGCTATTTGTTTTCATTTTCCATGCAGCTAAAATATCAAGGCTTAATATTTTAACTTTGATAGTACGACTTGCTTTAATATAATAAAAAGTATTAGAGTTAACAAAAATTCTATCTAATGTAGATACTATAAAAAGCATATAATTGTAAAACTAATAGTGAGATTATACATTTTAAGAGATTTAAATAGTACATCAAAAATATAATATATTAATTATTAGATCATAGTAAAATCTATCTTAGCTTACTACAAATTAGATTTATTTTATTTTTTGTGATTTTATTCATGTACAATCATGTATTTATGAGAGAATAAATGGTGAGATTGATTATTTATATAAATTTCCAACTTAAATTTGTGAAAAATTTAGGTTAGTTTATATTATGCAATGATATGTCTAACTTACAAATCCTATGATTCTTTAATTGATTTATTGAAATAATATTATAATATATATAAAAATTAATAAAGGATTAATAATAATAATCCTTGAAATTATAATAGTGTGGTGTTGGTGATGTAAGATACATAGACTACTCAATATGACATATTTTTCATACATGTCATAATCCACAATGATAATAAAGATTGAATTAAAAAAGTATCAAGGTTTCGTTAAATATTTTATTTTTATATTGTCTTTGTAATATATGCGTATTTAATCATTATTTGTAGAAAATATAAAATTTAAAATAAATTATTTAATATTATATTTGTCTATTTGATAAAGATGTATATAATAATGTGATAATAAATTTATTTATATGTATAGAGTTTTAATATTATTTGTTAATTTATTTTACTCATTTTCTATTTTAGTTTGTATGGAATTAGGTGAAATGTCCGTATATAATGGTGAAAAGAGATTGGTGCAGCTCACAAGTTAAGTACTATTATCAAAAGTATAAACATAAAATAAATAAGCATATAATACTATAAAACGATAATACTCTTTGTCAAGTTGATCCTTATACGTTTAGATTGTCAAGCTTGAATGAGAAAAACGTAAGTCAGTTTTTTTAAGCTCTTTGTAAAAATATTATCTAGTTGTTTTGTTGTCTAGATATATGTTATGGTAGAGGTATCAAACGAGCCATGTTGTGCTGATATGACCTATTTTTTTGAGGTCTAACCAAGTAATTGTGCT
Source organism: Sapria himalayana (assembly GCA_029783825.1). Taxonomy (NCBI): domain Eukaryota; kingdom Viridiplantae; phylum Streptophyta; class Magnoliopsida; order Malpighiales; family Rafflesiaceae; genus Sapria; species Sapria himalayana. The sequence continues at coordinate 1,614,483 of JAREIK010001381.1, read as the reverse complement.
GTGCTCGGCATGATATAGTTTTTAGCATGGGTCTACCATGTTGGCATGATTCTAAAAATATATAGCCTAGCACGACTTATTGGCCTATCACCCACATGGGTCATATTGGGTTGTACTACATTAGGTCATGCCAAGTTGGGTCAAGTTTGACCAGACTAGCTTGATTTCATTCCAAGTTGGCTTGGCTTGGCTTGGCTTTATTCCATGCTAGCCCTAGTTAGACCAGGGTAGCATGTTTGGCTAGTCGGGTTGAAATCAGCTTGCATAGGCTATAATGTTGAGCTGTGCTGATGATGTGTCCTCCTCGACATGTGGGCCAAGAACCCTAGCTTGGCATGTCCCATGTTGTGCTGCAAGTTGTCATGAGCTGAGAAGTATGAATATGAATATGGACACGGGGATATGACACGGTAAAATATGGGGACACGACAAGTTTTTAAAAAACTAGGATATAGATACGACTAGGATACGACATGATAAAAAAATAAATATAAATATTATCCTTAAAAAATAATATAAATAAACAAAAAAAATGCTCAAATATTATTTTTATAAATATTCAAACATAAACATAAGAAATAATTAAAACAAGTGAGCATTGACTATATAATATGATCATCTATATATTTATCTATAAAAATTGTATTACAAAGTAATATTTTTTCTTCCTTTTTCTTTATTCAATTTTGCTTCTTTCGTGATGCACATCAATAATGGAGCATTATTATCATCTTGATTATATTGTTTATTATTTGAAGGTTCAGAATTACAATATATTATTTTGTATAATTTTGCATAAAAAAAGCATAGATTTAAATAAATCTATATTATAAAACTAAAATCATTATACTTACATATTACATATTTATATATTGCATACTACAAAAATCATGCATATTTATATTACATACTTCAAAATAGTTTGTTTATTATTTATTGCATATTTATTAAACAATCATAAATTTAAATTAAAAATAATGAATTTAAATCCCCCCATGTTACTGCTTCTACCCCCCCTATTACTACTTTCGAAATCCCTTTCCTCCTATTATTGCTTTCGACAACACCTACTTCGCTCGCCACCTCGTCATTACGGCATTACCTTTTCAGACTCAAACAACATTGTCGACTTCGGTGTTGTCGGCGTCTTCGGGCACTCGGAGGTGTTGGAGTTGTTGTATGAATAGCAGATGAATTTTTAATATGCTGAACGGTTCCACAATAAAGACATGTTGGATACGTATTCAACGCATCTATCCGATATGCCACGTGACGTATTGGACATGGATCGGTCAACGATATGCCATGTGGCGTATTGGACATGGATCGGTCAACGATATGCCACGTGGCATATCCGACACGTATCCATGGTGTGTCCGTGCCATATCCACGTGTTCGACACGTGGACATGACTGTAGATTAGTGTATCCATGCTTCCTTGGTCATGAGATTGATTTAGGCGCAATTTTGAATTGGGTTGTTTGTGCTAGACACAACATTTTCTTATTGTGCCTCATATCGTGTTTAGATCATTTAACCTAGTTGACACTTTTATGTTGTAAAAATGTTTTTATCCTAGATCTTCATTTTGAAGAATCAATTTATTTTTTTTGTATTTGTATATTCATGAAATATTAGATTTGAGATCATATGTTTTGTTGCTTAATTATCACAGAAAAAAATAGTGAGAGAAGAAAATAACTCAATCTCTATGAATAATTGACAGTCTGACATATTCAAAGTATCTTATAATTAATTATTTTTAATATTAAAATTTATTTTCATATTAGATCATGAAATAACTGTCTGTCTCTTATTTGTTTAGGTGGTAAGATTACTTTCAAAAAAAACATAAAATTTTGTGGTTGACCTCTTCCCAATGTATGTTGGTATTCAACTCTAATCTAAATACTTGATTAATTAATTTCTCAGTAGGTGGTAAGATTATTGTCTTATGATTCATGAAAAAAATATTAAGTTTTGAAGATTTTTTAATGTACCTAAGTAATTGCGTCAAAGTGAATTTGTTGTGAAAATTTTAAAAATAAATAATTAATTGATTATGTATGTTATATATAGTATGATCATAATTAGATAGTTAATATTTTTTATAATTCTCTTATAAGTAATAAAATTAATTAAAGAGATTATATCAGAAATAAAATTAGTACTTAGAAGTTAGATCAATATGAGTATCTATTAGAGTATAACCCAAAAGACTAATTTATATAATTATATTAAATATATATTTTATGTGTGACAAGATGATATTTTTGGTAGAATAGATTATTTTTATATCAAGAAAATATATGAGTTCCTTAAGGTTATTTGGCTGAAATAATGTTTGAAGGTAATCACTGAGCTGAGTAATCTTTGAGTTGGGTTATTCTCAAGTTATTAATTTCTATAATTAAAATATTATTAACATAGATAATCTTCAAAATTAGTGTCATTCATAGTTATGAAAGGCATGCCTGAGGCGCGCCTAAAGCTTAGGCACCACCACTCCCGGGAAAAATGCCTCGCTTCAGGCGAGGCACAGGCGGGTGAGGCACAGCGGGCAAGGAAGCATGGACACGACACGGATACGTGTCCGATATGCCATGTGGTGTATCATTGATAAATTTGTATCCGATATGCCACGTGGCGTATCAGATGGTGGCGAATCGGACATCCAGTGGGCGGCAAAGGGCAGGCGCGATTTGAGGGGGGAGGCAAGGGGCGGGCGCGAATTGAGGGTGGGAGGCAGGGGACGGGCGGGAATTGAGGGTGGGAGGCAGGGGACGGGCGGGAATTGAGGGGGAGGCAGGCGGGCGGGAATTGAGGGGGAGGAGGCAGGGGCGGGCGGGAATTGAGGGATGAGGCAGGCGGACGGGAATTGAGGGGGAAGGCAGGCGGGTGGTAAAATAAAATAAAATATTTTAATAAAATAAAATAAAATAAAATATTTTTATTTTATAAAATAAAAAAATATATTTTTATATAATATAAGATAATTTTAAAATATTATTTTATAAAATAAAATAATTATAAATATTATCTTATAAAATAAAATAAAATACAATATTTCTATTTTATAAAATAAAAATATATTTATTTATTTCATAAACTAAAATATTTTAATTTAATTTATTTTATTTTATAAAATACCTAATATTTATAAAGAAAATAATTTTTATTTTTAATTTTATTTTTTTTATCATGATGTATCCTAGTCGTATCCTTATCCTAGTTTTTTAGAATTTGCTGTGTCCCCGTATTCTACCGTGTCGTATCCTCGTGTCTGTGTCCGTGTCCGTGCTAAACCAAGCAAAACACAAACACCAATACCAAAAACCAAAGTCAAGACCATCTAGCTCTAAACATACTTCAACTCTTGCTTTGATTGATGAAGATGAAGAGATGATCTATTCATTGGGAGAGGAAGATGAAAAAGAGGGAGAGTGGAAGATTGATGATGGGGATGATATTGATGAAGATTTTCTTGATTTAGATTTAGATGTAGATACACGAGTGTTTATTTTATTTTAGAATTTTGAATATTTGTTATTTTGTTTTGAAACTTTGAATGTTTGGATGATGGAAGCACTATTAATATTTGATTTTTATCTTTGATGTTCTTTAGTTTATTATTAGATGAAAATTAAAGACTATATTTAGTAAAATGTATAATTTTTATGTGTATTAGGCTGAGTGAGCCTCAAATAAAAAAGTCCGCGTCTCAAGTGCGCCTTGCGCCTTAAGGTCCCAAAAGGCTTTTGCGCCTCAGTGCGCCTTGCGCCTTAAATTACTATGGTGTCATTAAAGTTATTTTGGAAAAGCAAATAAAATATCTCCAACATATTAGTGTAACTCAAATGAGTAATTATATATATAAATCTTGTAAATAAATTTCTCAATGATTATTTCAGGCCATACAATTAGTGATGTCAATTGGGTCGGGCGGCTCAGGCTAGGCCCAGTTCAGTCGTGCTTGGCCCAAAATGACACGGTCCATAATTGTGACTGGTCTTGGGCCATGACACCCAATGTCATAGTTTGTGTTGTGATGGGCTGGTACGAGCCGTGCTTTGTGTCAGGCTAGGCACAACTTATGTGCCTAGCTCGGAGGCACAATCCACCAGCCTGCTCGCCCGTGTACCTTGGATCAGGTCATGGGTCAAATCCCATTGGGTGACTGCTTGATGGGGTGATTTATAAATCTAAAAAAAATCTGGCCACGTAAGTTAGATCTTGTTTACGTGGTTGATTGTAATTGGTCGATAATATAAGCCCGTCACTCATTGTATTTTCACGTAATATGTTCTGCAATGAACTATTCAGCATGATCCGACATGACACTATACTCAATTTTGCCACCATGTTGTGGTGGGTTGGTCACATTATCCCCATTATCCTTATGCCTATTTTTCTGTTAAAATGATCAATGTTATCAAAATTAAAATTTCACTTATTTTTAATAATGAAAATTAATAATTATAAAAAAAATTATTAGTTAATTCTTACATTAGCAATAATTTATAAAAATACCATTTATAAAAAATAGAGGAATTTTATTACTAGAAATATAAACAAAAATAGAAACGGAATACATTTTATTTCTAATAATAATGATGGAACTAAATTCCATTACTATTTTTAGCAATGAAATTGAATTTCATATCTATTTTAGAAAATGAATTTAATTTGTTTCTATTTTTATATATAACAAATTAATATTTATACTTTATAACGAAATATTAAAATAATTTTAATTTTTAAATATCAAAAAAATATTAATTTAATTCACTTTAATTGAACGTGTGTGTGTGTGTGTGTAAATATAAATATATATGGTGAAAGTTTTTAATATTTAAAAATCCATTTTTTTAAAAAATTCATTTTGTAATATTTAAATTAAACTTTAATAATTTTTAATAAATCAATTGTCAACCATATTTTCTGTTAAAATAATCAATATTATCAAAATCAAAATTGCATATATTTTTAATAATAAAAATTAATAACTATAAAAAAAATTATTAGTTAATTTCTTCATTAACAATACTATTTATAAAAATATCATTTCTAAAAATAGAGAAATTTCATTTCTAAAAATATCAATACTATTTAATAATTATCATATCAAGTATCGTAATATGTAAATAAGTTAATTTTTTATTAATTAATTCTTTAGGTTAGTGTATTTGGTTGATTGCAAATAGATATGTATGTCAATATTTCTATTTTTTTTACTTTAACTCTAAAATTAATACATATAGTCAAATAATATAGAGTTGGAATGGAAGACTAGTATTTCAAATAATTGATTTTCATCTTAATATTCATGATACTAATTACAGAGTAACATCTATGTTTTCTAAACATACTATTAATATTACAAATTCATATAATTGTAATACAAGTAGTTAGAGTGTACATAGACGAATACATATTCGTCTTGGCAATAAAAAATTTTAGGAATTTCATAAAAAAAAATTTATGTATTATAGTTTGAATTATTAATAATAAGTTATTTACTCTTACTATTAATGTAGTCGGATATCACGTATTAATAGTCAACACATAATTTTAATATATGGTATGTGTAATTCAAATGATGTCTTACATCTTCTGAAATTTTTTTTAAGGCTTATTGATGAGCATATATTGTTAAAATTTTATTATTTGTCAGGCAGATATTTTAAAGGTATTTTAATTAATTTTTTATTTTTTCTAATATGTGAAAAATATTTTTTGTTATTATCTTTACTATGAGATTAATTATGTGTCACATGTAACTAACATAAAATATCTTACCTAATGATCAATCTCTAATAGTCATAATAAACATACTAATAATTATTCTATTATTAGAAGTATTATCAAAATTAATATTAAATATTTTATTTTGAATTTCATATTTTCTAAAATTTTCATCACACACTCATATATTAAATGACCATTATGTGGATGAAAAATTTCAGAAAATATTAACATTTTTTTATTAAACTTTTGCATTTAGTCTACATAGTGATCGATGAGATATGCATATTATGCATCATTATGACTATTTCATTTATCAGATGTCATGAATATAATTTTATTAAATTTCTTAAATTTTTAATTATTAATTATTTTTTTAATTTATGTTATTTCTATTATTAATTATTATGACTTTTGCTTTTTTTTAATTATTTTTTATAATATTTTATTATGTTATTTCTATTTGTAAACTTAGGAATTTTAAAATAAACAGGCTGGAAGTAGGTTTGCATAATACTGATAATCCTATGATTCTTTAAAAATTTAACGGAAGACTCATGATTGTAATTAGTTTTGTTAAGTCTTTCCTTCCACAATTATTATAATATATAAAATGGATCAATAAAGTTGAACTAGATTCAACTTGAAAGACTCATTACTATATGTATTTATCTTTTGATTATATATATATATATTATGTTGGTTTTCCTTTGATATCTCTATAATTTTTATTTTATATAATTTAAAGTATGTCCATATTACTGATGTTCATCTAATTTTTTATTTTTTAGGTAACAAATGAGTTTGAGTCGAGACAATTAGAGAGATTACATATTTTCAGCCTCGGATCTTTCTGTAGGGTTATAGGGGTGACAACCAGGTTGGGCAGGGGCATAGCTCGTGGCACGACACAATTCACCAATTTTTGGCCTGTCACAACATGATCAAGAATCGTGCTGGGCTGGTGTGAGTCATACCTTGTGCTGGGCTAGACATAACTTGTGTGTCTAGTTCAGTGGCATGGTCCATCGACTCGGTGACCTGTGACCGGCTTTAGTTGAGTCTCTTCGGGTGACCTTTGGGTTTAGTCTCAAGTAGTAAGTTAGATATCGTTTACGTGGTCAATTGTAATTGGGTGGCCATGACTCCCTTATCCCACCCTATGTGTTTCACGCAATGGGCTTTGACAGGGACAATGATAGGTTGCACTTGTTGCTCTTCTTGTTGGCCTAGATAGTTATAAAAAAAATAATATCATAGATTTAGTATTATAGTACATGTCTGATTACTTCTAATAACTATTGTGGCTAGAACCAGACTACTTTCATGTTTTTTGCCAATTATAAATAATTTTTTAAAAAAAATAAAAAAAATATTTTTTAATAAATTCTGAATTATTTTTTTCTTTATAAATAGAGAGAAGAAATTTAGAATTTTTATTCTAGATTATTTCTTTTTCTTCTCTCTCTCTATCTTTCTCATTTGTGTCTTTCTTTCAATATCTTCTTTGAAATGTAAATATTAGATGTATTAAATTTTTAATATAATTATTTATTTAATCATTTACTTTAAGAATTATGGTTTATGGAATACTAACGCATATGGGATAGATGATGGTGATTGGTGTGGGTGTGCCTGTGTCTAGTGCAACTTATCTCGATGTTAGATTTTGCAACAAAGTGGTCAGAGGTACAATAATTGTTTTTTTGTTATTTATTTTTTAATTATTTCTATTTCTATAATTTATTTAAAAAATATAACTATTAAAAAAAATGTTACATAGTGAATTTAATGATAATGAATATGATATTATCATAAATGCAGATAACAATGATAATCTTACCAAAAGCTTTGGTGATGAGGTTATGTTTTCTTTAATGACTTCGACTCAAAATCATTCGTTATTAAAAAAATAAAAAAATTAGGTGAACGAACACACTTAAAAATAATAAAAATTAAAAATTTTAGGGGTATTGATGAAGAATCAACACAATATATGTATTATCAAAAGATATATACATGTATGAATGCATGTGAAATTGGACACTTAAAGAGACATACCGATCAATGCACCAAAAAATATGAGTTGTGAAATTTTTCAAATTGGATCTTGTTCAACTTCGTTATGTTTCCTAGGGCTTATCATATATCATAATTATTTTGAGAGTAAATACATGGTAAAATTGATTATGATCATGAGTCTCTTGATTAGATTTTTAGAAGATCATAGAATAGTCAGTATTATTTAAAGTTATTTTTAGCTTGCTTATCATATGATTCCTAGGGCTACAAATATGAATAATATAATAAATATTATAAGTTAAAAAAATAATTAATAATTAATAAATTCATAAAATTTAGTAGAGTAATGTTCGTGACGTACGATATCTGGACTAGCCGTAATGAAGCATTATTTGCATGTCTCAATGCCTATTATGTAGACTATAAATAGAATTTTAATAAAAAAAATTTAAGTTTTTCTAAGATTTTTTGTTCTCATGATGACCTTGCAGCGTATGAGTATATGACATAAATCTTTAGGAAATATGAAATTGAAAATAAAATATTTAATATTATTTTCAATAATATTTTTAATAATAAAGTAACTATTAATATATATGCTAAAACTATTAGAAAAGCACTGTTAAATGCGATATTTCATGTTAGGTGCATGTGTCATGTAAGTAATCTCATAACATATGCGAGAATGAAAATTATTGTTTTTTGTATTAGAAAAAATAATAAATTTATTAAAATATCTTAGGATACCTAGTAGACAATATGAGTTTAATAATTTGTCTCTCTGTGGGGCTAAAAAAGAAAATTTCATTCTATCACATGATTATAAGAATTTAAATATTTATTATTATGAAAATTATATAAATCTATCTATCCCGTGCTCTTTAAGATATGTGTTCTATTATCCTTTCTGATATTTAGCATAACATTGAAGTATATATTTTTTCTATGATAACAAATATCATTTTAGATAAAAAATTGAGATTGACTAATTATCATAGAGGGACTTATATGCATGAAAAACTAAGATGTTTCAAGGATGATCATTCAGGATAAGATGTAAGAGATAATGACGAATAATTTTTCATGTGACTTGGAGATCGACGACATTGAGGGTTCTAGTGATATCATAAAATGTATTTATGATGATTATAATCTACATTTTCATCTGCAGTATTATACTGCAAATATTGATTGATCATTGATAATTCTTGATTAATATAATATTTATACTTGCTACAATACTAGTGTTTATTTATTTTGTTATTTTTTATTATTTCATTACGATTTATGCATTATTGATGTATTAAATATGAATTATAGTTTTTATCATTTTTACTTTAGATGTTTTTTTTTTCAATTTACATAAAATTTATGCTTTCATGCTTGATCATTGATGATAATAATTTATGCATTATTTATATTATTTATTTGTTTCATTAATATTTTATTGAAATTACATAAAATTTTTGATCTTTTATTTGAGCCGAACGAGACATAATGTCAAGTCATAATCATTTCATTGCGATTTAGAATTTAAATTTATATTGAAATTTAAAATTAAAGATCATTTGTACAAGCTCAAGCTCCAAAAAAGGCCAAAAGAAATGGGTTCATGCTGGCCCGAACCTGCTCAACTTAGCAAGGCCCGCTCTAGGCCCAATACAACCCTGCACGACCTTGCACTTTAAAGGCCAATTGAGCCATGCTAGAGGTATCAAACGGGTTAGGCGGCTTGGGCTTGGCCTGGGATCCAACCCAATTCAGTAGTGCCTGGCTCGGCACGACACTGTCTAGAATTGTGCCTCGGGCTAGGCGAGGCTGCCCTTTGGCATGGTTCGTGTTGTGCTGGGCTGGCACAAATCGTATCTCTTTCCGGGCTGTGTATTATATTTGTGCCTGCCCTGACGGTATGTTAAACTGGTCTGGGTGATCTCCCGACGGGATCCTTGTTGAGCAGTCATTCAGTTCGTTTTATTTTTTTTTTTAAAAAAATCGACTATCCCATTATGAGGTGGTCCATTTTTTTTAAAATAAATGCAGCCATGTGTTCATTTTTTTTTACACACGACACTGTCGGTATGATCGTGTCTACCGTGTCGTGCTGCCGAGGCACATATCATTTGACACCTCTAAGCCTTGTTGGTCTTATGGTTTTGTTCCCGTGCCGGATACGATAAGATTCTATTTGTCATCTTTTTTTGGATATTCATTATTATTTATATATACGTCAATTACATATTAATTATCATTAAATTTATGATATGATATATTTTTTAAGTATTTATATTTATTAAATAAATTATAAAACTAAATAAATTAATAACTTACAAAAAATGAAAAAAATCAAAAATAAATATACAATAAAAATTTTGTTGTAAAATTTGGGCCTGTGAACCATGTCAATGGGTAGGCAGATAGGTCGTGCCTAACCAAACATGAGGAACGATTCACACCAGTCTAGCATGGCACGTGCCGTGCCTTGGGTCAGCATGGTCCAAGATCAGGCACGATCCTGGACTGTCCTGGGCCTGGCCTATCATGGCTGAATCATGCCGGGCCATGGGCTGTCCCTCCAAGTTGACACCTCTAATGAGATCTTATTTTAAATCCTTTAGATAGTTGATTGATTTAAGGTTATGTGTGTATTATTGATAACCTTTTCCCCTTGTGGTTAATATTGTTTGTTTTAATGCTAAGGTTTATTTTTAATTGTTTATTTTTTTTTATTTATATTTTTTGGGAGCACTATATATGTGAGTTGCTTTAAAATATTTATGTGAGTCGCTCTTTTTAATGTTGTCAGAACTATTATGGAGGCGAAGTTAGGGCGACACTTTGTTTTGGGTGACAACACATTTTTTGGATTTGTTTGCAAGGTTTTTCACTGATTGTTGACACTTGTAATAACAATATCAATTTTTATACAATCTTAGTATCGTTAATTTTGAGTTTTTTGTCTTATGTGGTTGGGTAATTATAGCTGTTAGGTGTGCATGACCAATTTTTGATGGTCTAACAAAGCTCCGATATCCCAATGATTGTTGCCAAGGTTCATGCTGCAGTGCCAATACTATTCTGATATAGTATAGCTTTTGTGATTAAAATTTTGTGGTGTCTTAGTTTGGAAATCTAGCATAGAGTTATGGTGTTATTTTTATGTTAGGCATTTTTGGAGAATTTTCATTGTGCTATTGACTGATTGTTATTGTGCTATTTTCATCTTGCTATCATGTGAGTTTATTATGTTTGCTATTGCTATGGTATTATTTTTTGTTGTGTGACTATCATAAAAAGGAAAAAAGGATGATCGTAATTAGTGTTGTATAAATAATCTAGTGGAAGTTGATGGTTGACATGTATTCATTGTGGTCTATTTTGGAGATGATTTGGTTCTTAAGCCTAGAGGCAGCAAATGGGTTGGACGACTAGAGCTTAGCCCTTAGAATGCTTTGCAAAGATGTGCTAGGCATGACATGACATTGCCATGAACTGTGCCATCATAGAGCTTGGGCCAACACATATGATAAGTATATATTATTGTATTTGTATTTATTCTAATATTTATGGAGAAATTTCACTAAATTTAATTTTAAAAAAAAGTGATAATTGCTAGTGAAATTATAAAGTTTTTTGGATGAAACTAATAGACTCAGTTGAACAAAGGTTTGAAGGGAAGAAAAATGATAGAGATGTGATAATTTATTTGTTATGACTTGAGTACACTTTCTAAATTTATTCTTGAGAAGTTATGATATTTGTTTTTGGTCGTAACTCTATAAATCATAGTCATGACTTTCTTTTTATGTCATGACTCTATCATCTAGTTGATATAAATATTTTATTATGCAACATAATTATTGAAGTCGTGTTATTTTCTTGAGTCATAGTCATAATATCTCTAAAATACTTATCAATTATAATATTATTTTTTTGTCATGACATCCAAGTACATTATTAGTACACATAGTCATGATAATTTTCATAGCTATGACTTATTTGATGCAGAGCTAAAATATTAAGTATATTAAGTCATGATATTATTTTATGACATAAATTTTTGTTCTAGAGAGCAATGACTTTGGTCATGACTTTTCTAATGTTGTGATGTTGTGTTCCAAAGAAAAAAATATCAAAGTTATGACTTTGTTCAGCATCGTGATTTTGTGTTGCAGAGAATAATTATATCAATCACGACAATCCTAATGTTGTGGCACTTTGCTCAGAAAATTAAGATTAAACTTGTGGTCAATTTTAGTGCTTTAATTTTATGTTATTGAGAGTAATTGTCTCAGTCGTTGTAATCTTATTTTCGTGACACTTTGTTCAGAAAGTTATGACCAAAATTATGATTAATTTTAGCTCATTGACTCTGTGTTATAAAAAGTAAAAATATTAGTCATGATCATTTTTAGTGTCGTGCCATCATTAATTTAGAGAAAATTCAAAGAGATAATGAAGTCTCAACTTCAATTCCGCGCTATGATCCATGCATGCCACAGTAAAAAAGAGAAAATATATATTTTTATTTTAAAATTTTGCACAAATAGTAGAAATATAAAAGCATCAGTTAGAAAAAGAGAAAAAAAAGAGAGAAATATATAATTCTTGCATGCCAAGAAACTTGGGCAACACAATTCTAACTCTCATTTAGGATAAATCCAAGATAAATAAAAGCAATTCTTGATGTAAATTATGATTATATATTTAAACCCCCACTTGGCTGTTTATTGAGAATTTTCGAATTCATGAGATGTCTCTCATCACATTTCGCATGGTTTTCTCTTTAATATCCGACTAAATTTAGATTTAGGATTCGTGAATGTATTTATGTAGTGATGAATTAATAATTATATGAATTTATATTTTGTATTTATGTTGTTATTTAGATGTTGATGAATTTGAATACAAATTAAAACTTAAATTTTGAGTTTTTATGAATATGTAGGTTTATGCGTGTTAATTGTAGCAAAAAATGACAATCCTTTCAATCTTGACACATGAGACAAATTAATGTATGAATACTTAAAATTATGATAAATTTAATCATTGCAAATATGATATTTACAAAGTCAAAAACTTAAACGTATTCAAGACTAATCTATTGTATACTATCTAGAAGAAAGACACTTCGAGTAATATGAGGGTTAAGTAGAATGTCTAATCTAGGAATTTCATCATATTATGAGAATATTATGTCAGTTATGGTGGTTTATTATAATTATATCATGAGACATAATTTTAATAAAGGTGATAGATATGCAAGTGATTCTTCTTGCATGACTTTTATAGGAGAGATTTGTATAAAGATGTTTGTTAATTATCATAAATATAATATTTATGAAGTCAAAAGTACAAACATATTTAATATCATATTATTTCATATCTTTAAAATAATTATATGTTAGAGAATATAGATATATCTTTGAAGCAATTATTAAGGGCTATTGACGTATTGCCTAAAAGGAACTTTTCAGGCAGGGTTTTCAAGTTAATGCATGAGGAAATATAAGTTAAAATATTCTCTACCCCTTTTATCTTAACATTAGATCTATGCAGGTAGCCAGACAATAAAGAGATAAAATGGTAGATAAGTACTTTAAGTATTTGGTTTTCATCTCTACACCCATATCGCTAAGTGTTGGGGCATCTTGATACTTCCTAAACATGCTACTAATATTGCATATCTACCTGAGTATAATACAAGTCATGAGAGTATAAACTGATGAATACATATTTGCCGTGTCATAAAAAAATCTTCAGAAATTTCATAAATAAAATTTCTATAGGTCAGTTAGTGTTGTCAATAATAAGTTCGTCACTCATATTATTGACATAGTCGGATATCATGTGTTCATATCCAACACATGACTCCAACATCAGTTATGTGTAATTCTAATGGTGTATCATATTTGATTGAAGTTTTTTCTTCTTAAGATTTGCAGACAAACAGAGACTATCGAAGTTTTGTTGTCTGCGAGGTGTGCGAATATATTTTAGTGAGTTACATATATTTTTTAAAGTGGGGGCATACACCTTCATCATCGCTTGTATTATTAGCTTAATGTCATGACACATGCATCTAATATAAAAAATATCTCTTAATATTTCATCTCTAATATTACTAATAAACATGTTAATCTTTACTCCATTATTAGATGCATTATCAATGTGATACTAAAAATTTTATTTTAAATTTTATATTTTCTAAAGATTTTTATCATGTACTCAAACATGACCTGGCCATCATGAGGATAAAGAATCTCATAGAATTTTAATTTTTTTTATTTAATATCCATTTAAAATCAATATAGTGGTGAGTGAGGTATGCATAAGATGCATCATCGTGATTAGTCTAGATTTCGGACGTTACGGACACCACTCCACTATATTTCCTAAATTTATTAATTATTATTTATTTTTCTAACTTATATTCCCTAAATTTATTTCGGACCTAAGAATCTTATGATATGCATGTTAAAAATATGTTTGTATACTACTGACTACCATTAGATCCTCTGAAATCTAATTGGAAGATCCCTCGTGGTGATCAATTTGACCATTTATTTCTTTCCCAACTCGTTGCGGTATATGAAGGGGATCAACTTTGAGATTGCACTAGATCCAGCCTCAAAAAATCTACTGCTGAGTTGGATTTGTCTATGATCTAATGTGCTATATTTTTTAGTGCATAGTTTGGCATGCCTCTTAAAGTGCACAGTCTCAAATGAGCTTTTATAGCTTAAAATTTTTTTATAATATTTGTACTATGCCGATTCTTATACGGCATCCCTAATATTATTTTATTTTATTATATTAAAGCGAGTTCAACTATTGAACTTTGTCTAGTTTTTTATTTTTAAGATGTTTGGGTTGAGTCGACCAGAGCTATGTTGCACGGACACGAATACGGACACGAAGATACGACACGGTAGGATACGGGGACACGACAAATTCTAAAAAACTAGGATACGGATACGACTAGGATACGTCATGATAAAAAAATAAAAATAAAAATAAAAATAAAAATAAAAATTATTAATTATAAAGATTAGGTATTTTAAAATAATTTAAAATTCTGTATTTTAAAATAATGTAAAAAAAATTTAAACACTCTAACACCCCCACCACCACTCTCCCTTTACAGTTTCGATTTTCGAACTCTCTCCCCTCCCGATATAGATTCTAAAATCTCTCATTCCCTTTATAGAATTAGGTTACCTTAGGTATTGTCGGCACCTCGGCGGTGTGCTCCTCCCCTCCCCGTTTGACGCAATAACAATTGACAACTATTTCTTGTAATCGGCTTGTCGGCAACTCACTGTCGGCTGTGTGCTCCTCAATTTCTTGGAGATGTAGGAGTTATAGTTAATATATAGTATATTTCCGACGTGTTAGAATCGTAAAAACGCGTCAGTTGGTAAACGACGCGTCTGTAGGTAAACGACGCGTCTGTTGTTAACGACGACTGTTTCCGAACAATGCGTCGGATATGTCTCTGACGCGTATTGACCCGTGTCGCCGTGTCCACGTGTCCGACACGTGGACACGGCGACACGGGTCGGACACGGCGACACGGTAGTTCCTAGGCGTATCCGTGCAACATAGGACCAGAGAAATCAAAGTTTCAGCAGCCTCTTAATTTTTCATAGGATTTTTATTTTTTAAATTATAATTAATTTTATATTCATTATTTAAATTATTATTTATTATTTTTTAATTTTTTTTATTTTTTAGACTAGAGAGAGAGACTACACCAGAGAAGAATATTTTAAATTTAAAACATAAAAACATAAAAAACTAATTTATAAAAACAAATACTTGTGAACCTTAATGCTTAAATTTTAGCTTTTTTATGTTCATATCCCATGCACACCATAATCCACACCAAAATTGAGTCTCTAAATGTGAATTTCCAAAATTCTAAGAGAGAGATAATTAGAGAGAGAGAGAGAATAGCAATAGATACATATTTTTAAAACACACATCTTAGAATAGGAATGTAGAATTTTATAGATTAAGAAAAGAATATTTTTTAAAAAAAGTATTTATTTTTGATTTTTAAAATTTTTAATAATTAAAAAATGGGCAGTGTTCTTAGGGCCATTGTATTCTGCCCCTTAGTTGTTGGAGGCGAAATCCAATAGCTTAGATTAATTTTTTTTTATTGTTGGGTTGATTCGACCGTCGAACATATCCGAACAGTTTTATTCCAGAAGCTTCGGTTTCTGGAATGGAGTGGAGGCAAAAATTTGGGCCTCTGACCCATGTCGAAAAAGATTATCGGTCGGGTTCGAATTAGGGGCATTGGGCTGGGTCGGTTGGGGTATATCTCGGCTCGTGCCGAGATACCGTGCCCATGGGGCTTAGTACCAGGCCATGCCTTACCTGGTACTTGGCCCGGTTTGTCTAGGCACGAGCACGAGTATGGCTGAACCCTTTCATGCATCTGTCTGGCCCGGCTTAGCCCGACCCGTTTGACACCTCTAGTCAAGAGGGTACGAAAATATTTTCATATTAATTTATCATTCGTTTAAAAATTGAATACGATATTAATCAAACACAAGAAAAAAATCTTCATGTATGAAGATGTGAGATAATCTTAGAGTTTGAGTATCTTTTTGAAAATTAAGTACATCTATTTAACTTGAGTAGTAGTTAGTTCATTATTAGTTGATTGAGTTGTCTAAATAATTTTTGTGAGATTAATATTTGTGCTTATATCTATTTTATTATTTGTTCTACCCGTAAATTTATAGATTAATGTTGGACAAGAGATCCTCATGCAATGAGGTTTTGAGATTATGTCAATATGATATTTTTTGGGACAAGAGTAGCAGTTTTTGAAGCTACTATCGTAAATTGTTTTATTGTAGTTTGATTAATCGATTTAAGTTGACATAATTGCCCTTGCAAAAGGATATTTATGTTTTTGGTTATATATATATATATATATATATATATATATATATATGCAATTATCACTTAGTGTTTATATTATTTACATATTTTATTTTTTATTTTTTTGTTTGTTTTGTAATCATCACTATTTGAGTTCAATTTCTGTGACTGACTTAATATTTGTAAACCCCAAAAATTAAGAAGAAAAATGGATAATTTTTTTTTCAACCAAATATGTTAAATAGAAGCGATGGGCCCATTTTAAAGCAATAGATGATATTTAGATCAAATAATATTTTTTATCCCTACTATCATACTTATGTTTGAAGTCATAAAGATCATATGCGAATCTAAAAAAATCGCCGCAACATTAATATTCATATTGGACAAACATGTTATCATTTGAAAATAATATTTTGGTATTTTTGTCAAAAATAAAAAAAAATAATGACACCAAAGAAAATTAAACATGATAACTAGAAGTAAATTTGAACACATGCATGATTTTGGAAGTTATTTCTTCCAAAGCTATAACAAATCTATGAGAAATACATGAAGAAAAATGAGATCAAAAAGAAGGATAAACAAAATAATGACAAGATAGAGGTTGATTATAGCAAAAAATTATGAAACATGAAAAAGTTGTGATTATAATCACTAGATTTATGAGGAACAAAGTCATTGCAAAAGCTGAAGCAACTATAAAATTTTTTGATATCATCATTTAAATTAAAAAAAGAAGTTTGGATATTTTTTACTTATCATCATTGATTGATGTTGAGAGCACAAGATGAAAGGAGAGAATTATACTAAAAAAATAGCGTGAACATCTAAGATTGATAATGAGAAAATTTAACCTGAAAAATGGGTCTAGCTATGAAGGTTAAATATAGCGTTGCCTGACATACAATCCAAAATTTTATGTGTAGTTTGATAAATAAATATTATATATTACAACTCATATGCTTCATAATAAATCTTAAAATTCTAGATCTTGTTTCCAAAGTAAATTCTACTACAACACTCATTAGTCTTGATTATCCTAGATATGTACTTTATCTTTTGGTGTGAATGTTTGGAGGAGGGTTCTTTGCTCAAGGATGAACAATATCTTTAGTGTGAAATTTTATTTCTTTATTCTACGTATCATTTTTATGGGTCATTTGACTAATATATTTTATTGTGTTTGTACTTATTTTAGTATTTATTAGAGAGATTTTACTATATTCTTATTTTGTGAGAAGTTGACAAATATTGGTAAAATCATAATGATTTTTGAGTTAAATTGATAGATTCGATATAACAAATGCTTAGAGGGGAGAGAATCGATAAAGAATCATTTTACTTGCCTAATTAGCCCGTGTGTTGAAGCACAACATGAACAAGCCTTTGTTACATCTGGAATGAAATGAACATAGTACATGGACTTTAAGTGCTAGTCTATCTTTTATCGAAAAATATATGCATGTGAAGTTCACTTGTCTATATTTTAAGAATTTTTAAGAATAGGGCGCATGAAATTAACCTGCTCCATTTTTAAAAAAAGTAATAACCATTGATAATGAAATGTTTGGTTGTGTAAAGTTTTAAGAATAAATTGGCATGTCATTACTCGTGCTAAGAATCATGTTGTGCCCAACATGGCACAATGATTCGGTTCGCCTTCAAAAAAAGGGATGTGTCGAGCTACCTCTGTGTGAGCCAAGAAAGCTCGAGATAACTTTTGGGTGACCCACCTTAGATTGAATCAAATGAGTTGTTGGTAGATTGATGCACAATTAATAGTGCATATATGATAGTCAATTGATTTGAGTATGTCTAACATGTCTAGTTCTTGTGATATATGTAGGATGATTTGCAACTTGGTTACATAGGTTGTACAATATGTTTTTGGACCTTTCACGTGGATACTTGCTAGTCTTGTTTTGTTTATTTAGTTGAAGTACACAAATTTTTTTTCCTTGGTCATTAGATTACAGAGGTGTCAAATAGGCTGGATCATGTTGGTTCAACTCCTTTTTTGGGTGGCTCAATTGGGCCACTTTGCCATGCCCAACATGGCCCGGTATAGTCACCATGCCGTGCTAGGCACAACTTGATAATCGCTAGTTTGGCACGGTCTGCCAGCCTGGCTTGTACGTATTTTAGGTTGGGTCGTGCCTGGACTTTCTGGGTCGCTATTTTAGGCTTGCATATGATACTACTAACACAATTAGTTTTGAGGTGAGTAGTAATATTTCTCTTCCTGACAATAGTGAGACATTCTCATGGAGTTTTTGTTAGAAAGATGAGACTAACGTGAATTTTTCTATCGATATGAGATGTGAGTCTTTCTAAAAAGGATAGATAAAAGTTTTTAGACTTGATGATTCAAAACTAATGGTACATACTAGATGATTACATATGCAATCTTCCCAAAATGAGTTTTCTACCATGTTAACTAATTTGATTTAGAATAGTAACTTTTTTTGATTGTCTTATGAAAGAAATAAATAATATTTTCTATTCACTATCAATTATCATAGATATTTTTGTATTCTTGTTTTGATACTATGTAATTTATTTTTTTGATAGCCGTATAATCTATGATATCTTTTACGAGTAATTTTGTTATTCAGAATGATGATAAATCATTTTGGATGAATTGGATTGCAATCACATCTAATATATGTAAGATCTCATTTTGAAACCTTCAAAAAATCTAGTGATAAGATATAAATAAGTGTATATGATGAAGATCAAATTTAAAGGAAAATTTGATTTGCTCAAGGTCATGTAGATAGCCAAAAGATGTATATAGATTTATGATGTAGATTATTAAGATATTATTTTTCTTATGACTAAAATAATAATTATTCTGTTGTTGAACTTTGTTATTGTATCTCATAAGTGGGCTATATATCAGTTGAATATGAGGAATTAGAGTTATCCATCATACCATGTCGTCACGGCCTGAATTTTTAGGCTTAGTCATGCCAGTATGCAGTGTCGGATATGACATGTCACATCCATCCAGACTATACCACACCAGCCCGACGACATGAAAGTGTGGTTTAACGTTGCCCTTTGGACTTGGATAACTCTCGGCATGACTGTGCCATGTATAATTTCATGCCTGACCAGGCTTGTGGCTAACCAAGGCTAGCCTTGGTTAGTCTTCTGGTGCCTAGGCTCTAACCAGTGGGCAGTGACCCAAGCGAGGTTTAGGCCATGCATTGGACTTTGGATTGACTGCTGCCAAGTCTAGCTATTCAGTAGAGTAAGCTACTGTCTACTGGATTGGTAGTAGGCAGTAGCCAGTGCCCACTGCCCAAGCACCAAACTAGGCTATAGCTTGTATGTGTATGTTGTTTCTGTATATAATTGTAAAATTGTAATTAATAATATGTAATATGTATATGTATATATATTTTATATATAAATTAAATTTTTAAGAAATTAATGTACATACCACACATCACGTATGCATTAAAAAAATATATTTCAATTTTAATTGAAAATATAAATCTATATTTATATGAGTATAAAATAAAAAAATAAAAAAAAATGAAAAAATGACATGCCAGGTTGCCAGTGCAATGCCAATACCAATAACATAATCATAATATCAAATACTCAGTTTGGTTTGAATTATCATAATTTCAATAGTCTGTCTATTATTTTTATATATGTCATTAATCAATTGTATCTTTTATTTTATTTTGAAGATTTATTCATGTATTCTTCTAATTATTTAAATATAATAAAGTTTCAATATTATTTGGATATAATATATTCATCCTATTTGAAATCAATTCATTAATTTATAAAAAATAGACACTGTTACAATATTATATACCAAAAAAGTAGGTATATCACATGTCATCTTAGATAATATGAATGTGTATAATTTGTATCAACTTAATATATTAATTTTTAATATTGTTATGAGATAAAATGAATTAGTAATTGATATTTAAGTATCTCGAATTCATATTTGGCAGATATTCTCGTCGTTTGTTACTACTTAATTAGTTAAAAAAATTATTATTTTTGAATATGTTATCTATCTCTATAATCTGAGACTCATCAAAAGTATAAAATCTAATTTCGTAATATATAAATAGGTTATTAAATTATTCTTAAAACTTAGTCTTTAGTTTTTGTAGTTAGTTTATATAAGTGAATATACATTTTATAATATTTTTTATTTTTTTAATCTTTATCATAAGATTCATACAAGTAGCTTTGCTATAAAGAGATGAAATAAATAATTAATATTTTAAAAAATTATTTTATCTTAATAGTCATGATATCAAAATATAAATATTTTTTATATTGATTAAAAATATTAATTAATATCTTTTTTGTTGATTATGAGAGTGTATACTCTGAATATATATTCTTTATATCATAAATTTATTTTATAAACTTTTAAAATAAAAATTTGATGTGTAGTCTAATTCGTTAATTATTATTTAGTTAATTTTATTACTTATATAGTTGGATATTATATATTAGTAGTCAATACGTGAATCAATATTAAATATATATAATTCTAATGATATTTGATATTCAGTTGGAATTTTTTTAGGCCTAATAATTAATATAATATGTAAATATTTATTGTTTGTTAGATGTTAATGTTATATATTTCAATGCATTTTATATTTATTCTAATGAGAGATAATTTTGAGATCAATTTGCTCTATTATGTTTATTATGTGATATATATATATATATAAAACATGAAAAATAATAGTGTCATTATTATGTTTATAATAATACTATTATTTGATATATTAAATATTATGTTATATATTTTATTTTGAATCTCTTATTTTATAAAGACGCGACTAAATCATATATGTCATGATTATTATGAGGATCTATAAGCTCACACAATTCAATATTTTTTTAATTAATTTTTATTTAGAATCAAGAAAGAGAATAGTGACACTTGCAAATGTTTGTCAACACGACAAGTTTAAATGTTGGAGGTCATCAATATCGCTCAATTTTGTGTTCAAACTTTATAAATGATTAATTTTTCTTATTTTATAATTTTTTATTATATCTTTTTTATTGTTCTTCATAGGGATCCTATGAAAAATATGTTGGAAGTATTTTGTATTAAATGAATTTAAATGAGACCTTTTGAAAAACTAAGCGAAAGACTTAAGATAGTAATGAACCTAGTCATGTATTTCTTTGCAAGCTCATGGTGTTGGTCGTAAATAAATAAGATTATTGAACCTAAAGTAAATTTAAATTCAAGAACCCCCACTGCTTAATGAGATTTGCTTGGAATTCAATATACCCTAATTTTTGTCATATTGTTTGATGTACCTTTTGAGGTATTCAGTTTAGAGGTGTCAATTCCCGGCCCTACCTATTTTTAAGTGGCCCAATCAGGCCATCGTGCCGTGCATGACATGACACGACTATGGCAGAGTCGGCCTGGCTTTTATCTTTTTTGGGCTGGGTTGTGCCTGGAGTTGTCGGATTTGGCTAGCTTGGAAAATATTAATCCTAAATTCAAAATTATTAAAAAATTAAATTTTAATACTTAAATTAAATTAATTAATTACCTTTTAATTAATTAAATTAATAAATTATAAACAAATAAAATCTAAAAACTAACAACATTTAAGTTTTGACATCTAACAATTCACAACTAACAATACGAAAAAAGTACAAAATAATAATTAACAAAGCGAAAAATAGATTGAATAATTAAAAGATAAAAAATAATATTTCAAAGATAAACTAATAAATATAAAATATGAATCCAATTCAATGCCAATTACAAAATATAAGTATATAAATCAAGCCTCAAAGTAAAATGACAAAAAAACAATGACAATCTAAAAATAATAAATAAAAATAATAAATATCATTAGCATATGCTCAATGATGATATTAGTATTAGTGTCTCAATAGCAGTAGGTCGTAAATATTAAAGTAAGCTCATGCACTCAGTTCAATCATTAATGTCTCAATCTCATATCAGTCATCAATTATTAATTTATTATTAATGTCTCATGTATAATCATCAACAACTAATTTCTCTGCTTTTGCTGTAGTCCCAATATAATCCTGGATGCCTAAGTTTGAATCTTTCTATCTTTCATACATGTTAATGCTTCAAGAATATCTAATCATAATTTGGATATCTTATTAATCACTTTCACTTCTACAAAAAAAAGACTATGATGCTACGCTTGACATTGAAAGAGTTAATAAATCTCATTCCATCTTAGACAGTAAGGGATGAGTGGACTTATAAGATTTTCACCACTATAAAATATCAAGATTATTATTATTGGTATGTGATAGGATTGAGTAGTAATTGATATTTAAGTATTGAGACAACTTGTTCTTATTCGACGGTCTATCCCGTTATTTTTCACTCGCTAATTGAATGAAAAAATCATCTCTGAATATGGTTATCATGTTCGTACTCGGAGCCTTACTACTATTACCATAATACTTAGTATCGTAGTATGTAAAGAATTCAGTCAACTTCTCGTGAATGAACCATTCAGATTGGTCTTATTGGTTCATTCACGAGAATATGTATGTTAAAATGTTCTTAATCCTTTTCACCTTAATCCCAGGGTCTATGCAGGCATTCATACAATAAAATGATGAAATGGTGGACTAGTACTTTAAGTATTTGGTTTTTATCTCTATAATTATATCACTAAGTGTCGGGTAATCTCTAAATTTTTTAAACATACTATTATTATTGCACATGCATCTGAATACAATGTAAGTCATGAGAGTATAAACTGACGAACATATGTTCGTCATGTTATAAAAAATTTTTAGAAATTTCATAAATAAAATTTATGTAGCTCTATCAGTATTATTAATAATAAGTTCATTACTCTTATTATTAATATAGTTAGATATCACATGTTCGTATTCAATACATAACTCCAACATAAGATATATGTAATTTTAATGATGTCAAATATCGATTGGAATTTCTTATTTTTTAGACTTGTAGACAGATAAATAGCATCAACCTCATGATTCTGCCCGCTAAAAAATTAAAAAAAATTTAAAAAAATTAAAAAAAAACTATCTTTAATTTATAAATTCCACATCCATCTCTTTAACATTTATATTTTTCATAAACATAAATTCTCTCAAATTGTTTAATTTCTCTCTCAAAAATTTTGCTTTCCTTTCTCTCGAGACTCGGGATTTTGGCATTCGGCTTGGATTTTCGGGAATCTCTACTTGAGATTTGAACTTAGAGCTTGACTGTGGTGTATCGTGCACGTGACCGACCTCACTTCTTTTACCGAGTAAATTTATTTTAAGTTTTTTAACTTTTTCTCTCTCTCTCTCTCTCTCTCTCTCTTTCTCTAGTTTCTCTCTCAAGATTAAAAATAGAAAAAATTAAAATCAGTCTTCTAGTCTCTAAAAAACTATTCTGAATAACAAAAATCCTAAAAAATAATAAATACAACTAAAACATATTTAAATTTAGAAAATAAAAATATTAAACAGAGGTCTGAGGCTGCTGAAATTTTGGTTTCTCCAGTCGTCTCAACCCAAAATTCTAAAAAATAAAAAATTAGGACTTCTGTAGTTTGGACTCATTTTAATATAATAAAAAAAAATATTAGGGGTGAGGAATAAGAAATGACACAGTGCAAATATTATACTCCAGCGAGTAGGGTAGAGACGACATAGCCAGACTTATCACATTGATGGGCCTTCCGATCAGATTTTCGGAAGATCTAAGGGTAGTGCGCATCATGCAGACATATTTTCAGCATGCTTATCGTAGAATTCCTAGGTCCACATCTAGGAATGACATACTAAAAATATATAAGTTAGAAAAACAAAAAATAATTAAGGAATTTATGGCATATAGTGGAGTGGTGTCCGTGACGTCCAATATATGGACAAGTCACGATGATTCTTCTTATGCATGTCTCACGAGTCACTATGTAGATTATAAATGGATAATCATTAAAAAAATTTTAGGATTCACTGAAATTCTTCATACTCATGATGGCCCGACCATTTTTGAGTGTATGATAAAAATCTTTAGGGAATATAAAATTCAAAATAAAATTTTTAATGTCACATTCGATAACGCTTCTAATAATGGAGTAGCGATCAATATGTTTGTTAGGAATATTAGAGACGCACCATTAGGAGAGATCTTTCATGTCAGATGCATGTGTCACGTGATTAACCTGATTGTTCAAGCGGGTATGAAGGTGTGTTCCCCCGCGTTGGATAATATACACAATGTATTAAAATATATTCGCACTCCTCGCAGACAACAAGAGTTTGGTAGTCTCTGTTTGTCTGCGAATCTTAAGAAGAAGATATTCCAATCGGATGTGAGACATCGTTGGAATTACACGTACCTGATGTTGAAATCATGTGTTGGATACGAACACGTGATATCCGACTACGTCAATAGTAAGAGTGACGAACTTATTATTGACGACACTGACTGAGCTTCAGGAATTTCATAAATAAAATTTCTGAAGATTTTTTATGACACAACAAACATGTGTTCGTCAGTTTATACGCCCACTACTTGCATTGCACTCCGGTGCATATGCAACATTAGTAGCATGTTTAGGAAGTATCGAATTGACCCGACACTTAGCCATTTGGTTGCAGAGATGGAAATTAAGTACTTCAAGTACTGGTCCACCGTTTCATCTCTTTATTGCCTCGCTGCATGCATGGACTCTAGGGATAAGGTGGAAGGGTTAGAAAACACCCTAACCTACATTTTCTCGTGCATTAACCTGGAAGAGTCACCTGAAGGATTCATTCACGAGAAGTTGACTGACATGTTCACATACTACGATACTAGCTATGGTGGTGGTTGTAGTTTGACTGTGATTACAGACATTGATACCTTGTTCGGAGATGATTTTTCCATTCAGCTAGCGAGGGGGAAACGTAGGGGTGGACCATTACATAGGAGCGAGCTTTCTCGGTATTTAGATACCGATTACCGCTCAATCATATCACATTCTGATACCAAGAATCTTGATATATTACAGTGATAGAAATCATATGAGTCCACATTTCCCGTACTATTAAGGATGACACGAGATCTACTGACTCCTCCGGTGTCGAGCGTAGCATCTGAGTCTATTTTTTTTGTTGCAGTGAACATGATTTCGGATATGAGATCGAGATTACGTCCAGATATTGTTGAGACATTGGCTTGTTTGTAGGATTGGGAGGATTTGAGGTTTAGCATCCATGATCGTGCTGGAGCTGGGACTGGGACAGAGACTGCAGCCGCATTCACTGCGATAGTGGAGGATTTGATTGCTGATGATGATGATTCATATGATACTGATCTTGATATTGCAGCTGATGATGCTCATGATATGCCGATTGATGATTTATGATGATCTACTATTTTTTGATTTCGATATTTTATTTTTTATTGATTGTATGCTTTATTTATACGTTATGTTGAAACTTTAATTTATTTGGTTCGGACCTTCGGTATCAAATGGCTGATTGATCATTTTTCATTTGAGTTGCTTATGTTTTTTTTTTTAATTTTTATTTTTTTTAACAAAATGTATTGATTTATTTAATTTTTTGTTTAATTTTTCATTTAAAAATTTATACCTATATTATATAATTCTAATAAATTTTAAACTAATTTTATATTACTTTATTAAAAAAATTTTAAACTTTGTTATTATAATAAATTTTAACATTTTTCATATTATAAATATATAATATTATATATTATCTAAATTTTTATATATAATTTAATAATTTATATAAATAAAAAAAAAGTTTCAAAAAATTTTTTTTTACTGGCCCGTACGGCCTGGTTTGGTCCGTACTGCCAGGCCGGGCCCGAGCGGGCCCGGCTTTTTTAAACGTGCCGGGCTAGGCACGGCACGAAGGCACGCTCATGCCCAAAAAAATGGGCCGGGCCGTGCCGGCCCGGCCCGGCCATGTTCGTTTGACACCTCTAACCCCCATTTATAAATTTATAACTTATCTCTCTCACATATTTTCTCCATCTTTTCTTGGCTCACTTATTTCTCTCTCTCTCTCTCTCTCAGTCTATCATTTCATTTTGAATTTTGGGATTCGGGTATAGAGTGAGACCTGTCAATTGTGATGCAGCCATCAAACGATAAACGTGATTTTAAGCATTACATGATTTTTTTTAAATTTTGTTTAGTTAAGTTTTTTTTTATTTTAGTTAACTTCAAACTTTGAGAGTTTAGTTTTAGTTTAATTAATATTAAATAATATATAATTTTAAAAATATTAATTACAAAATAATTAAAAAATTAAAATTAAAATGACAAATAATAATTTTAATTATGATAATGAAATTAATGTAAACGTAGACATAGAAAATTATAATATAGATAACAAAAATACTAAGGAAATGTCCGAGGTAGTAGAAATTTTGATTTCTCCAGTCGTCTCAACTTAAGCATCTAAAAAATAAAAAACTAAAAGAATATCAATAATTTGGACTTATTTAATATAATACAAAATAAAAATATTAATAATACCGAAGAAGAATCAAAATAATATAAATATTATAAAAAAATTTTAATCTGTAAGAGTTCGCGTGTGACTGAGCACCTTAAGCGGCCGAATAATACAACAAAAAATATGATACATTAAATTTCAGGCAAACCGAACAGTTGTGAATTCTTTGAGGTTGGATCTAGTTTTGCCTCAATGTTGACCCCCTTTATATACTATAATGAATTAGTAAGAAAATGCATAACTAAACTGATTACTATAATATATCTTCAGATTAAATTTTTGAATGATCAAAGGATAGTTAATATCATGTAGACTTATTTTCAGCATGCATATTATATGATTCATAGGTCAACATCTAAAAATGACATTAAAATATTATAATTTAGAAAAATAAATAAAAATTAATAAATTTAGGCATTATAGTGGAGTGATGTCCGTGATGTATAATATCTAGACTAATCACAATGATGTATCTTATATATATCTAACTGCTCACTATGTAAATTCTAAATAGATAGTAAGATTCTCAAAAATTCTCCTTCCTCATGATGAATATGTCATTTATGAGTACTTAAAAATAATTAGAGAATATAATATTCAATATAAAATATATAATATCATATTCGATAATGTATCTAGTAATAAGAGTAGTCACTAACATATTTGTTAGGACTATTAGTGACAGATAATTAAGAAAGATTTTTCATGTCAGATGCATGTGTCATTTCATTAACCTCATAGTACAAACAAGAAAGAAGTTATTTCCTCTACTTTAAAAAATATAAGTAACTCACTAAATTACTTTTTTAATTTTTTTTAATAAAAATAAATCATGAGGGTCCCCATGATTTGAGAGAATTAATGCTTTAGAAATTAATTTTTTTGAATTCTTATTAATTTTTATTAATAAAAATTAAAGAGATGGGCATTAATAAAAATCATGAGGGCCCCTCTAGCCGTTGGAGGTGAGATCTAATGGCTCAAATTTTAATTTTTTATTGATTTTTTTTTCCCGTTGGGGGGGGGGGGGGGGAATTGGGTCGGTTCGGGCCTCGTGGGACCGAGGGTTGGGTCTGATCAGACCCGACTCGCGGGTTGGAGATACAAAAATAAAATTTATGTAACTCAATCAGTATTATTAATAATAAGTTCATCACTCTTATTATTAATATAGTTAGATATCACATGTTCGTATTTAATACATAACTCCAAAATAAGATATATGTAATTTTAATGGTGTCTTATATCCGATTGGAATTTTATATTTTTTAGACTCATAGACAGATAAATAGTATCAAACTCATGTTGTCTATGAGGCGTACGATGAAATTTTTTTTATTTTTTATTAATAAAAATTAAATTCAATTATCTGTCTAGCCGTTTGAGGCCAGATCCAACGGCTCAAAATTAAATTTTTTATTAATTTTTTTTCCGTTGGGGGGGGGGGGGGGAGGAATTGGGTCGATTCGGGCCTCGTGGGACCGCGGGTCGGGTACAATTAGACCCGACCCGCTGTCTTTTTTGCGGGAGGGGCATGGGGCGCTCGTGGGGTCTAGCTCGGGAGACACCTGCCACGGGACGAACCGGTGTCCCGTGCCACGGGTTGAACCGTGCTGGGTCAGGCATGGCATAGCACGTGCCTAACCAGGGCACGGGTCCGGGCACGGCATTTTCCCGGGCCGGGCCGGCCCATGCACGGCCGAGCCGTGCCTCGGGCTAGGCCCGGCCCGGTTGACACCTTTAATTGGGGAGGGGGGGTATTATATAAATTTAAAAAAAGTATTTTAAAAAAATCATTTATATTTATATTTTTTAATTGTTTTAAGGAGCAAAATTTCCTTCGGCCGTTGGATTCTACCTCAAATCCATTGGGGATGAAAATCAACTACCAAAAATTTAAAAATATGATTTTTTTGGACCGTTAGGGTAGTTCGACTGTCGAACCAACCCATACAATCATAGGTTCTAGAAGCTTCATCCTTTTGAACCTATAGTCGGGCCTCGGGCCGTGGAGATGGGTTTGCCATATGTTGGGTTCGGGATAAATGAAAAGTCAAGCTCAGGAGGGGGCGCATTGTTTGGGAAGTGCCGAAATCCCATGACTTCGGGCCACGGTACTAGGCTGTGCTTGACATGAGGCCCGGGTTACCTCATCAAGGCATGGCCGAGGCTAGCTGGGCCTGGGTTGTCTGACCCGTTTGATACATCTAGTTTAGTTCCATCAATATTTTTAAGGTGTCTAGTAGAGGTGTCAAATGGGCCGGGCCGGGCAGGCCCGCCCCTTTTTTAGGGCACGTCGTGCTACCGTTTCGGGCCGGGCACGGTTTAAAAACAGTTGAGCCCGGCACGGCCCGTAGGCATGGCAGGCCGTGCCATGCTGGGCCAGGCCTGCTCGGGCCCGTCCAGGCCATACAGGCTAGGGCAAAGGCATACCCAAGACTCGAGAGGCAGAATTTTTTTTTTTAAAAAAAAATTTTATATATTGTAATGCTTAAGTGTGTAGACATACAAAAAATTAAATATAAATATTTTTAAAAATGTTAAAAATAAAAATTAAATAAAAAAACAAAGTTTAGAAATTTTTTTTTATCAAATTCAATTTAGTTTAACTTTTATTATATTTATTAATTATATATTAAAGTTATTAATTTTTAAAATAAAATTTAAATCGTAAAAAAATGAATCAATACATTATGTTAGTAAAAATATAAATTAAAAAAAAATTAAACAACACAAATGAAAAATTATCAATCATCCATTTAAAAACGAAGGTCCAAACAAAATAAGTATCAGTTTTAAGTTTCAACACAACGTACAAACAAAGCGTACAAATACAATCAATAAAAAAAACATCGAAAACAAAAAACAGCATATCATGATCAATTGTCAATCGGTATATTATGAGAATCATCAGCCGTAATATCAAGATCAGTATCAAATGGATAATCAACATCGGCAATCAACTCCTCCGCCATCGTAGTGGATGTGGATGCAACTGCAGTGCATGTCCCAGTCCCAGCTCCAGAATGATCATGGATGCTAAACCTCGATTCCTCCCAATCATTCAACCATGCCAAGGCCTCAACCATATCTGAACGTAATCTCGATCTCCTATCCGAAATCACGTTAACTGCAATAGAAAAAGCAAACTCCGATGCTACGCTCGACACCGGAGGAGTCAGTAGATCCCGTGCCATCCTAGATAACACGGGAAATGTGGACTCATGATTTTCACCAGTGTAACAAATCAAGATTCTTAGTATCAGAATGTGATAGGATTCAGCAGAATCAGTATTTAAGTACCGAGACAGCTCGCTCCTATGTGATGGTCCACCCCTATGTTTCCCCCTCGTTAGCTGAATTGAAAAATTGTCATCTCCGAACAAGGTATCAATGTCCGTAATCACAGTTGCACTACTACCACCATCATACCTAGTATCGTAGTATGTGAATAAGTCAGTCAACTTCTCGTGAATAAACCCTTCAGGTGGCTCTTCCAGGTTCATGCACGAGGAAATAAATGTCAGGGTATTTTCTACCCATTCCACCTTAACCCTAGGGTCCATGCATGCAGCGAGACAATAAAGAGATGGAACGGTGGACCAGTACTTCAAGTACTTGGTCTTCATCTCTGCAACCATATGGCTAAGCGTCGGGTAAGCTCGATACTTCCTAAACATGCTACTAATGTTGCATATGCACCGGAGTGCAATGCAAGTGGTGGGCATATAAACCGACGAACACATGTTCGTCGTGTTATAAAAAAATCTTCTGGAATTGAATTTATGAAATTCCTGAAGCCCAGTCAGTGTCGTCAATAATAAGTTCGTCACTCTTACTATTGACGTAGTCGGATATCACGTGTTCGTATCCAACACATGATTTCAACATTAGGTACGTGTAATTCCAACGATGTCTCACATCCGATTGGAATATCTTCTTCTTAAGATTCGCAGACAAACAGAGACTACCAAACTCTTGTTGTCTGCGAGGAGTGTGAATATATTTTAGTACATTGTGTATATTATCCAATGCGGGGGAACACACCTTCATACCCGCTTGAACAATCAGGTTAATCACGTGACACATGCATCTGACATGAAAGATCTCTCCTAATGGTGCGTCTCTAATATTCCTAACAAACATATTGATCGCTACTCCATTATTAGAAGCGTTATCGAATGTGACATTAAAAATTTTATTTTGAATTTTATATTCCCTAAAGATTTTTATCATACACTCAAAAATGGCCGGGCCATCATGAGTATGAAGAATCTCAGTGAATCCTAAAATTTTTTTAATGATTATCCATTTATAATCTACATAGTGACTCGTGAGACATGCATGAGAAGAATCATCGTGACTTGTCCATATATCGGACGTCACGGACACCACTCCACTATATGCCATAAATTCCTTAATTATTTTTTGTTTTTCTAACTTACATATATTTAGTATGTCACTCCTGGATGTGGACCTAGGAATCCTATGATAAGAATGCTGAAAATAAATCTGCATGATGCGCACTACTCTCGGATCTTCAGAAAATCTGATCGGAAGACCCATCAATGTGATGAGCCTGGCCATGCCGTCCCTACCCAACTCGCTGGAGTATACGAAGGGAGTAGACTTTGAGACTGAACTCGATCCAGTCTCAAAAAATGTTGTGCCAAGTTGGGTTTGCCTAGGATCTAAGGGTCTATGTTTTTTGGTGCATAATTCGGCATGCCTCTTAAGGTGCCCAGTCCCAAATGAACTCTTGCATGTTAATAGTCCCATACAATATTTGCACTGTACCATTTCTTGTTCCTCACCCATAATATTTTTTTGTGTTATGATTTAAAATGAGTTCAAACTACAGAAATTCTCCTAGTTTTTTGTTTTTTAGAACTTTGGGTTGAGACGACTGGAGAAATCAAAGTTTCAGCAGCCTCATACCTCTGTGTAATATTTTCATTTTCCAAAATTAAATACGTGTTAGGTGTATTTGTCATTTTTTATGATTTTTATTTTTTCCTAATTTTTTTTCTAGAGAGAGAAACTATAGAGAGAGAAAGTAAAAAAAAAGCATAAAATAAATTACTCGGTAAAAGTAGTGAGGTCGGTCACGTGCACGGTGCACCGCAGCAAGCTCTAATATTCAAAACTCAAGTCGAGTTTCACGAAAATCCAAGCCGAAAGCAATATCCCGAGGCCCGAGAGAGATATGTACGGTTTATGTGAAAGAAAGAGAGTTTTGAGAGGATATATGTTTTTCAAAAACATAAATGTTATAGGGAGGGGGATAGAATTTATAGTTTAAAGATATTAATTTTTTATAAAAAAAATATTTTTTTATATTTTATTGAATTTTTAATGATTATTTTGGGGGCAGAATCACGAGGACCGTTGGATTCTGCCCCCTAGCCGTTGGAGGCGAATCCAACGGCTGAAATAAATACTATTTGAATAATTTTTTTTCCCGTTGGGATTGGGTTGGGAGTCGGGAACGCGGGTCGGGTCCAATCAGACCCGACCCGCTGTCTTTTTTTGGGAGGGGCCGGGACACGCCCACGCGTGGCCTCGTGAAACTGGCACGGGAAGAACCCATGCCGGAGTGCCGTGCCACAGGCAGAGCCGTGCCGGGCCAGCCCCGGCACGGGCCAGGGCACAATTTTTAACGTGCCGGGCCGGGCCGGCCTGGTTGACACCTCTAACTTTACATGATTGTATTTAATTAATTTATAAAAACTATAGACAATGTTTAATAAAATATATAATATATATATATATATATATATTAGGTTGATTCTGCCTCGAAAAAAAAGTATGTATTAATTATGTCTTGCACCTCAAGGCACCAAAAGTCTTTTATGTCTCAGTACGTACATCTTACACCTTAAATAACTAACTGAATTATATTCATCTGTGTTGCACGGATACGACTAGGGAGTGCCGTGTCCACGTGTCGAACACGTGGACACGGCGACACGGGTCGGATACGTGTCTGATCCGCCACGTGGCGTATCGGACACAAATCCGTATGCGATACGCCACGTGGCATATCGGATACGCGTCGGAGACGTATCCGACGAGTTTTTCGGAAACAATCGTTTCCCTACCGACGCGTCGTTAGATGGTTTCGGGAGGGGGTTTCGGAAAATCGGGTGGAGAGGAGGGGGTTTCGGGAGGGGGGTTCTGGGAGGGGGGTTTCGGGAGGGGGGGGGGTTTCGGGAGGGACTTTCGGGAGGGGGGTGGAGGGGGTTTCGGGAGGGATTTTCGGGAGGGGGAAAAAAAGATTCTGGACGGGGGAGGGGAGAGAGGGTGTTAGAGGTTTAAATTTTTTTTAAATTAATTTAAAAAACAAAATTTTAAATTATTTTAAAATACTGTATCTTATATTATTTTAAAATACTGTATTTTAAATTATTTTAAAATACTATATTTAAAATATATGTTAGAGAGAGTTAGAAGCTGTAACGGGAGGGGGCAGGGGTTAGAGGGCTTAAATATATTTTTTTTATATTTTAATTATTATTGTTTGTTTAATATATATACAAAATATAATAAACAAATAATTTATTTTAATTTTATTTAAGCCCTCTAAATTTCTATTTATCAAAATATCTTAGCATTTTTTTTATTTATCTAAATTCCTGTTAATGGATAATATTTATATCTAATTTTTTTTTCATGCCGTGTCCTAGCCATATCCGTATCCTAGTTTTTTAAAATTTGTCGTGTCCCCGTATCCTGCCGTGTCGTATCCCCGTGTCCGTATCTGTGTCCGTGCAACATAGATATTCATAACTTTAATTTGAAGAATCTGAGAAGCAACTAATATATTAGTGTAAGTAATATCTATTCTAGTTATTATTAGATAATTCAATTTTCTTATAACTCTCTTATATTTTATGAAATCAATTAAGAAACCAATATATGTGAACAGATTTATACTCAAATTTATAAGTAAGACAACTAATCAACATCTCATCATACTAAATCAAATAAAAATATAAAATATTTAAAACATGTCTCATCTAAAAAAGAAAAAATATATTTCCTAGATACCCATCCTCAACACCTATGAAATATCTAAAATATCACAAGTCCTTAATTTGAAACTCAAATTGTAAGAATATTTTTAGTTGCAATATATTTAACAAATCATCTCAAATAATCAGAATATTATTATGATAAATCACTACCATCAACTATTATTTATCTGATTTACCTTATTAAAGAATGAATAATCCAACACACATCTCAAAGATTATAAGTGAGAAGTAGATAAGAGAATATGTTCAATCATGCTCTAACAGATTATTTCATGTCATTAAAAATCTTCTACAATCTTCGTACCAAGTATAGTAAAATCTAGTGATTGCTGCATGACACATCATCCCTACTTGAGGGACTGCATGACACAAGCAAAAGTCATGCCTATCATGTGCAATGATCAGCGAAGACAAGGGACATTTGGCTTGCCAAACATTCTAGACAAAGCACATTGAAAGCACGTACCTGTTCAAGATGAAGTTAATAAAAATAGGGAAGGGTAACCCACAAACTTATTTTTATTATAAACTATTATATGGGACATGCAAAGTGCACACACTTCATTTTTTAAAAAAAATGGTCAATCCATTTGTAACAGTCGATCTCCAATAGAAAAAGATAGCAACATTTTTCGAGTGTCATTGAAAAAAAAAAATAAAAAAAATATTTAAACTAAAGTCATTGGATCTCGATCCAACAATGATTGGATTTTTATCCATATATACATATATATAAATTAAAAAAATAAAATTATTTTAATTTATAAAAATTTATATAAATATAAATTTAACATTTATAAATTTTTAATTTAAACTATAATTTTTTTCTCTCTCAAAGTTTTAGCTTCTCAAAATTCTTTAAGGCTCTGAGCTATGTATAGAAAGCAATATTTATATTTATATTTTTTTAATATTTATTATAAGTTAGTATAAAATATAATTAAGTAAATTAATATTGATATACAGACATAATGGTAGCGAAGCTAACTTGTATTTTCTAAATTCATATTTAGGTCTGAATTTCTGCAAGGTATACATTTTTTTTATTTAATTTTTTTTTAGTATTTCATTTTAGAATTATAAAATTAAATCTCAATCATTTTCAAAAAATCTCTATATAAAAAAAATAAAAACTACTAGTAAATATAATAAAAATGAA
Organism: Sapria himalayana; assembly: GCA_029783825.1. NCBI lineage: Eukaryota > Viridiplantae > Streptophyta > Magnoliopsida > Malpighiales > Rafflesiaceae > Sapria > Sapria himalayana. The sequence goes on along the minus strand of JAREIK010001381.1, from coordinate 1,579,110 downwards.
ATAAATATTAATTTTATTAATGATAATTCAACCGAAAGATCCAAAATTTAATTATCTCGTAATCAGATGTCAAATTCAACTCATGCACATAAAAAAAAATATAAGAACGAACGAATATTTATCATATAAATATATTTTAAGATTATTTAAAATAAAAATTCTAGAAATATCAAAAAAGACAATATATATATATATATTATAAAAATATATATAATAATAAAGACTAGACACTAGAGGTGTCAACCGGGCCGGGCCAGCCCGGCACGGCACGGGGCACGGCACGGTTCGGCCATGCCCGAGCCGGCCCGGCACGTTAAAAGACTGCGGGTCCGTGCCATGCCCAGGTTAGGCACGGGTTCTTTCCGTGCCGGTTTCACGCGGCCAAGCGTGGGCGTGACCCGGCCCCTCCGAAAAAAAGACTGCGGGTCGGATCTGATTAGACACGACCCGCAGTCCCGACTCCCGACCCAATCCCAACGGGAAAAAAAAAATTATTCAAATAGTATTGAGTTCAGCCGTTTGATTCGCCTCCAACGGCTAGGGGGCAGAATCCAACGGTGCTCGTGATTCTGCCCCCTAAATAATTATTAAAAATTCAATAAAATATAAAAAAAATATTTTTTTTATAAAAAATTAAATATCTTTAATCTATAAATTCTATCCCCCTCCTTATAACATTTATGTTTTTCAAAAACATATATCCTCTCAAAACTCTCTTTCTCTCAAAAAAAACCGTGCATCTCTCTCTCGAGCCTCGGGATATTGCTTTCGGCTTGGATTTTCGTGAAACTCGACTTGAGTTTTGAATATTAGAGCTTGCTGCGGTGCACCGTGCACGTGACCGACCTCACTGCTTTTACCGGGTAATTTATTTTATGCTTTTTTTTTTACTTTCTCTCTCTATAGTTTCTATCTCTAGAAAAAAATTAGAAAAAAATAAAAATCATAAAAAATGACAAATACACCTGACACGTATTTAATTTTGGAAAATGAAAATATTACACAGAGGTATGAGGCTGCTGAAACTTTGATTTCTCCAGTCGTCTCAACCCAAAGTTCTAAAAAACAAAAAACTAGGAGGATTTCTGTAGTTTGAACTCATTTTAAATCATAACACAAAAAAATATTATGGGTGAGGAACAAGAAATGGTACAGTGCAAATATTGTATGGGACTATTAACATGCAAGAGTTCATTTGGGACTGGGCACCTTAAGAGGCATGCCGAATTATGCACCAAAAAACATAGACCCTTAGATCCTAGGCAAACCCAACTTGGCACAACATTTTTTGAGACTGGATCGAGTTCAGTCTCAAAGTCTACTCCCTTCGTATACTCCAGCGAGTTGGGTAGGGACGGCATGGCCAGGCTCATCACATTGATGGGTCTTCCGATCAGATTTTCTGAAGATCCGAGGGTAGTGCGCATCATGCAGATTTATTTTCAGCATTCTTATCATAGGATTCCTAGGTCCACATCCAGGAGTGACATACTAAATATATGTAAGTTAGAAAAACAAAAAATAATTAAGGAATTTATGGCATATAGTGGAGTGGTGTCCGTGACGTCCGATATATGGACAAGTCACGATGATTCTTCTCATGCATGTCTCACGAGTCACTATGTAGATTATAAATGGATAATCATTAAAAAAATTTTAGGATTCACTGAGATTCTTCATACTCATGATGGCCCGGCCATTTTTGAGTGTATGATAAAAATCTTTAGGGAATATAAAATTCAAAATAAAATTTTTAATGTCACATTCGATAACGCTTCTAATAATGGAGTAGCGATCAATATGTTTGTTAGGAATATTAGAGACGCACCATTAGGAGAGATCTTTCATGTCAGATGCATGTGTCACGTGATTAACCTGATTGTTCAAGCGGGTATGAAGGTGTGTTCCCCCGCATTGGATAATATACACAATGTACTAAAATATATTCACACTCCTCGCAGACAACAAGAGTTTGGTAGTCTCTGTTTGTCTGCGAATCTTAAGAAGAAGATATTCCAATCGGATGTGAGACATTGTTGGAATTACACGTACCTGATGTTGAAATCATGTGTTGGATACGAACACGTGATATCCGACTACGTCAATAGTAAGAGTGACGAACTTATTATTGACGACACTGACTGGGCTTCTGGAATTTCATAAATTCAATTCCAGAAGATTTTTTTATAACACGACGAATATGTGTTCGTCGGTTTATACGCCCACCACTTGCATTGCACTCCGGTGCATATGCAACATTAGTAGCATGTTTAGGAAGTATCGAGCTTACCCGACGCTTAGCCATATGGTTGCAGAGATGGAGACCAAGTACTTGAAGTACTGGTCCACCGTTCCATCTCTTTATTGTCTCGCTGCATGCATGGACCCTAGGGTTAAGGTGGAAGGGGTAGAAAACACCCTGATATTTATTTTATCGTGCATGAACCTGGAAGAGCCACCTGAAGGGTTTATTCACGAGAAGTTGACTGACCTATTCACATACTACGATACTAGGTATGATGGTGGTAGTAGTGCGACTGTGATTACGGACATTGATACCTTGTTCGGAGATGACAATTTTTCAATTCAGCTAACGAGAGGGAAACATAAGGGTGGACCATCACATAGGAGCGAGCTGTCTCGGTACTTAAATACTGATTCTGCTGAATCCTATCACATTCTGATACTAAGAATCTTGATTTGTTACACTGGTGAAAATCATGAGTCCACATTTCCCGTGCTATCTAGGATGGCACGGGATCTACTGACTCCTCCGGTGTCGAGCGTAGCATCGGAGTTTGCTTTTTCTATTGCAGTGAACGTGATTTCGGATAGGAGATCGAGATTACGTTCAGATATGGTTGAGGCCTTGGCATGGTTGAATGATTGAGAGGAATCGAGGTTTAGCATCCATGATCATTCTGGAGCTGAGACTGGGACAGGCACTGCAGTCGCATCCACATCCACTACGATGGCGGAGGAGTTGATTGCCGATGTTGATGATTCATTTGATACTGATCTTGATGTTGCGGCTGATGATTCTCATGATATACCGATTGACAATTGATCATGATTAACTGTTTTTTGTTTTCGATGTTTTTTTTATTGATTGTATTTGTACGCTTTGTTTGTACGTTGTGTTCAAACTTAAAACTGATACTTATTTTGTTCGGACCTTCGTTTTTAAATGGATGATTGATAATTTTTCATTTGTGTTGTTTAATTTTTTTTTTAATTTTTATTTTTACTAACATAATGTATTGATTCATTTTTTTTACGATTAAAATTTTATTTTAAAAATTAATAACTTTAATATATAATTAATAAATATAATAAAAGTTAAACTAAATTGAATTTGATAAAAAAATTTTCTGAAATTTGTTTTTTTATTTAATTTTTATTTTTATTATTTTTAAAAATATTTATATTTAATACTGTATGTCGGTACACTTAAGCATTACAATATATAAAATTCTAAAAAAAAAAAAAAATTTTTGCCTCTCGATTCTTGGGTCTGCCTCTGCCTAGGCCTGTGTGGCCGAGCCCGGCACGCCACGGCACGGCCTGCCATGCCTACGGGCCGTGCCGGGCCCGGCTGTTTTTAAACCGTACCGTGCTCAGCCCGGCACGGTAGCACGACCGTGCCCTAAAAAAATGGGTCGGCTCGGCCCGACCCGGCCCGTTTGACACCTCTATGTAAAATATATCAAACAAATACACACACACACACACACACACACATTTCTATATGTATATATAGATGGATATATATATATATATGTTTGAAAATAAATATGTATATTGTATACATATGATAGTGTGTATATGTATATATTTACAAGCATATACATATATGTTCAACAAATATATATATATATATATATTTATATGTTTAACATATACATATGTGTATACACACACATCTGTATATATACTACATATATGCATTCATATATATATATACACACATATATATATATATATATATATATGTACCCATTCATTATAGTGTGCGTATATACATATATACACATGCATATATATATGTGGATAACTATGCACATATATATATGTATGTATATTGATGTATTTGTCAATTTAAATGTGTGTGTATATATATATATATGGATATATGTATACATATAAATATATACATGTATATGTATATGTTTGTGTATACATAGATACATACAAATGAGTTGTATTTAACTCATTTCAGATCCGAGGCATGCTTAGGCTAGACTTTATGGTGCCTAGTGAATTTTTAGGAGATAATGATGCTATTACCTCAGTATTTTGTGAGTACACGGATCCTATTATGGTGATTATCACTATGTAGAAGAAGATCCATGATGATTCAATAGTTACTACCTTTGTAATTATCATCAATCAGTTTATATACATCTTCATGAAGACTCTAAGTTGATTTTTTTATTCGCTTCTAAATTTAGTGTTTGTGACATATACGTAATATTTTAAATGAGTGTTGTGGTTTGTTTTAGTATGTAAGTTTTTTTTTTTTGTTTCTTTTTTATTCATATTGTTTGGGAGTTTCAGATATATGAGCTGCCCCAAAATATATGTGTGTGTGTGTATATATATATATATATATGATTGCATTTCTCATTTTTAAGTTTAATAAAAAATATCTTACTTATTTATTTTTTTTCCTTATTCTCTCTTTATTCTGATTAATCATTGGAACCCTAATAAGGTCTTGACTATAACAATCAAGGTAGACACTTGGGTTGTTATTTTTTGTTGCTGCTTCCCACAGGTTGATAATATACCTGTTGGACTTGAGGAATACATGTCATCACTATATTTCATTATAAATTATTTTGATGTAAATAATGACAATCTGATTGATAGGCTTGAGATTAGTTTGTTTTCTACTTATATGTCAACGCATACTCTTAAAAAATCTATGCTTAATAAATAAATTTTATAATGTGAGCTCAGTTTAATATAATAGAAAAGCAAACTATTAAAGAATCAAAAAAAAAATCATAATATAATCATGTAAAAAAATTATAGTTGCAAAACTAGTGATGTGATTAGACATCATAGTAAGTATGTCGAATAATATACTAAAAATAGGGGGCATTGTTATATTTGTTAAATGATTATATTTGTGATCATATGCATATTAAATTTGGTAGTGAAATCATTGAATTTGGATTAATCTCAAGTTAAATGATTATCTTTATTTATTAATATGAGTTTGTAAGAGGAGATATCTTGCTCATTTACCGCTCATTTATTTATATGTGATTCCTAATATATGAATTAGTTATGGCAACATGCTTTTCACATTCATTATTATTTACTATGTTTATTATAATTAGAAATTAAATAAAAAAAATATTAGGGTTTCATAAGATTTTATATTCACATAATGACCCCGTTATGTATTGTGGCATTTCAAATGTCTTTAGGAAATATGAAATACAAAAAAATATATATATTATAGTATTTGATAATGTTGTGAATAATGATATTATAATAAATATATTCATAAAAACTATCACAGAAGGTCTCATAGTTGAGATTTTTTATGTTAAATTTGTGTTACATATTAAAAATAATAATATTAATCGACTTAAAAATAGTTTCTCGTTTTGTATAAAAAAATTGAAATATACTAAATTATATTAGGATATATAGTAAACAACAAAAAAATTAGTCTTTATAAGCTAGTATTTCTAAAAAAGGAAAAAATTATGTCTATATGCTCAACTCATTAAAATTTAATGTACATAAACATAATGATGAATTCAAGTGGTGATTATTAATATGTTATATCCGACTTTGTTAATTATGAAATTTATAAAATAATAATTTATGAATCAAATTGGAACATATGATTTTTATTTTTAAAATTCATAAAATGTTTGTAATACAATGAACTCGTGCTCATTTATATATACTTGCATATCATGTATTATATTTAGGTACATATATAATATCGGTAGTACATTTAATTAAAATAGAGAATACTAATATTTTAGTGACATGATTATTAATGTGAAAAGAAAATATTTTAAAATACTAAGCTATCATTTTATATTTTTATTACTTATTTGCATGTATTGATCATAAGATTAAGGTTGAAATAGTTGAAAATATGAATAAAATACATATATACACTTGCATTACTTGATCAAAAGAATTCGAAATAAAATTTTACGAACAATTAGATAATTGATTTCAATATTATGAAAATAAATATGTTTGTTATTGCGATACCACTGAGTTTGAAAACAAATATCATATTCAGCGATGATATTTTTATTCAATTAGTTTGGGATAAATGATGAAATGATCTATCAAATAAGTGTGAGCTGTTGAGATAATTAAGCATCAATTACAACTCTACCTTTTCTTATAGTTATAAAAAAATTGATGAAAATTTATACGAATTCATCTTTTTCTTGCTATATAAATTGATTTGCGATTTACTGACCTATTTGATATTTAATATAGTATTGAATATTATTTTTTTACTATTAATATAATTTTAGATAAAATATTTTATTTGAAAACCTCAAATAAGTATGAGCTATTTGGTGCCTCATTGTTTACAACTTAATATCATATAAGTTTTATCATGCTTAAAGAATTGTAAAGATCTATTGAAAGATCTTTAAACGGTGAAACTAGATGATGAATTGAAACTTGAAGTTATGAAGATTAGAATTGGATAAAATGATAGTCAATGATCATTATCTAGCAGTTAATACCATGAACATTACTGTTTACTTTTTTTTTTCAACAATCTTGTCATTTAAAATTTTGAGTGTAATTTTTTTAGCATATTTTTATTTCACAGAGCAATTTTAAATTAAAGATGATTTTGCAATGTTTTAATTGTTTTTTTTTTAATTTTGCGCATGTGCATATTTATGCAAGGAAGCCTATGCATAGATTGGTCTAGACTAGCTAGAGGTTTCAAATGGGCTGTGCTGTGTTGGCACTACCAAGTTTTTGGTGGCCTAGTCGGGCCACTATGCCGTACTTGGCACGGTAGGACTTGATTATGGCTGGCTCGAGTTTGGGCAGATTCAGGCTGGTAATGCATGGTTGTGCTGGGTTGTGATTAGAAGTTGGCAGCCTAGGTCAATTGGTTATCCATTGCGATTTAATGGTTAAATTTTTTTTTTTACAAATTTAAAATTATAAGTTACTCATTATAAGTTATGATATTATATTATTTATTTATTTCACATAAATCACAAAAAAAAAAAAATCATTAACACAAATAACAGTTTCATAATCAAAAAAAATCAAAAAAACACACTCATCAATTATTATCCAACATGGATGGTTAAATAAAAAATTCACCACATGTACTAGGTGGGATGTGAAGGTTATGAATAAAATGTCTTTTTAATATCGGGAGGGACATGGTACCCATGTCCCACCTAGTGGATGTGGCACCCATCCGAGGTCCTTGTATTTGAGCCCCACCTGGAGCATGATACATGATACGGTGCACGATGCTTGTGCTATTGGACCGTGCGTACTGACCAAGCTCCCAGGTCATGCTTGGCTGGCATGAGGCTCGGCATCGCCTGGCTCAGTACAGCATGAGTTGTGTCGGGCTAGGCATGGATGAACCGAGCCATGCCACGGGTTGTGCTGGGGCTATTTGATATTTCTAGATTAGTAGTTAAATTAGGTGCTTGTGCAGTCCAAGTTACCTGAACCAAGCTAGCATGTTCGTCCTGAATCGCATCAAGGCTAGCTCGGGTTGGATGGATGTTGGGTGCGGGATGAATTGAACTCACAAGGATTGTTCATGTTGCAAATACTCAACCTGACATTATTCGGGTTGAAATCGAGCCTATGTTATGTGTCTAGTCTCTCTTTTTTTTTTGGGTGTGCTAGGCATGACACAATGACTTCATTGTAGAGGTTTTAAGTGGGCATATCAGCTTGGGCTAGGCACGAAGCACAACCCAACTAAGCTGTGTCTAGCTCAGCATGATCCATCTTGTTTGTGGTCACATCTCGGTCCTTGCCCAATTTCAGATTCTTCTAGAATCGTTGAGCTGAACTGATCTAATGGTCAAAAAAAAATATTTAAACCGATATGGATCTAATCATTGGATGCACCCCCAACGGCTATGACAGAAAATTTAATGGCTGTCGGATTTATGTCTCGAAAAATTTTTAAAAATATTTTTTTAAATCTTTATAATATCTATATATATATTCTCTCCCTCACTTCTCAATTTCATATCTCACACATTCTTTCTCTTTCTCTTTAATTTATAACTCTAAGTTTAATCTCTATTCGTGATCCTCTCTAATTCGGGTGTTTGGCTTTCAGGACTCGGGTGCGGATTACAGACATTGGGCATTAGATATCGGACATCGGATTTGACAATCGGTATTTCATAAATGGTCAAATGAGTATTATTTTTTAAATTTTATTTAGTTTTAAAATTCAAATTTTATTAATAATTTAATAATAAAAATTATTTAATTTAAAAAATAAAATTTTGAATATAATTAATAAACTATTAAAAATTTTAAATTGATAAATAATGAATTTAATGATGAGAACGATATTAACATTATTGTAAACATAAATAAAATTAATATTAATAATGAAAATCATATTAAATAATATGGTTTTATCCCATCAAGTTCCGGCAAGCTCCTCGGTGGAGCTCCTTCGAACTCCTTCATGGAGTTCATAGTTTGTAGTGTTTTTTTTTTTGAGTTTAAGTTAGTTTTTTAAAAAATGGCAATTTCCTATTAACATAAAATAGTACACTAAAATTTAATTACTTAAGAGTGATGCATTTTTTTTAATATTATAACTTAATTTTTCCTTTTTCAATTATTTTTTGATTAGTGTGCCAAAATATAATTTTCTCATTCATTATTCTTATTCCTTTTTTTTGTCTCATTCTTTATTCTTTTTTTTCCTTGCTTTATTTTTTTTTCATTTTTATGTCTTTTTATTTCTTATTATCCATTCTTCTTTTTTTCTCTTCATCAAGTTATATCATTTTTTTTCAACTATTTTCTAATATACATGTATATTTATAAGTATGTGATAAAAAATGATATAACTTGATGCTAGATACTATTGAAGTAGATATATATTTGAAATATTAGAAAATAGTTGATATAAAATATATAATTTATTCAGTAACTGTAAACATGTATGTTTGCTTATAAAATATATAATTTTATTCGTCATAATTATCAGAAATACTAATTAAAAAATTTTGCTATATGTTAAAGAAAAATTATGTTTTACTATCTAAAAATAAAATATTTATGTTTTGATAATTCCTTAAAAGTTTTTAAAAAATAGACCCCATAACTTATTATGTTTTTCGACCTCAAAAATTGAAAACAACAAATGTCCCATTGTTGACATGTCATAATTTATTAAAATTTTTTTGATGATTTTCTAATTTTGAATTAGCCATGACTTAAATGAAATTGTTTTTTTATTTTGAAAAGTTGTCTTATTTTAAAATATATAAAAAACCATGTAAATTTTAAAAAAATGTTTTGCCTGTTTTTGAATTTGAAAATTACTAAAATATTAACCAAATTATTTTTTGAATTTGAAAAGTAGTTTTTATGTTTATAAATCTAAAACATCTATATACAATTACACATGTAAATATGTATATTTATTAACATTTATATTTATTAGTTTATATTTATGTAAATATAACCTTTATATATATATATATATATATCCGTATGCTTGTCCATGCCAGACATATTAGAAAATGAGAAAAGGCCACGTGAAATCCACATGGCATTTTGTAATATATTATATTAATAGGGTCTCATGAAATACATGTGCCCAATTTTAAAAAGGTCATCTCTTTTATAACACCTCCATCATTGATAGTGATATGCATGGTTGTCTTTGTCAGATAATGTTATAAAATAACTAAAAAGATTTTTTTAAAAATTTTTGGATGAATCTCAACCATTTGATCTTTGTTTAATGATTGTGGGCAGAAATTCAATGACTTATATTTTTGCCGAAAGAATTAATAATTTAATTTTAAATATTATATATAAATAAGAAGTTAAGATTTAAAGTTTTTTAACTCAAATAGTAATTTGTTCTATCTCGAGTATTAATTTCTCTCAAATTTTTAAACAATGATATTATTAATTATATATATATATATATATATATATATATATATATATATATATATATTTAAAATTTTTATTACAATATTATATGGAATATAATTATGTAAATAATATTGTTAGAGCATTGTGGTAGTCGATTTCTAGTTTTTTGACTTTGGATTGGGGTCTGAATTTTTGTAGGGTATATATGTATTTTTTTTCATAGTTATTTTTTAAATATATTTTTTAGAAATAAATAGATTTCTCACCTCAAAAACTCTAAAATTTTAAAATAAAAAATAATTATTATAATTAAAATGATATATATATTAATTTAGATAATTATAATGCAACTAAAAAATTTGAGATTGACTAATCTCCTAGTCATAGGTCATTCTTCATCATAACACTTAAAAATAAAAGAATAAAAAAATGTATTTAGTATATACTCATTTTAAATTAATTAAAATAAATATTCCAAGAGCATCAAAGAAGATTCGATATAATGTATATATATTAAAAAAATTATATCCCTATAAGACTAGTGATGAAATTAGATACATAAAGAAATATATTGAATAATATATCAAAAAATATAATGCATTATATCTTAAGCATATCTAACTAAGCCTTGAGGTTATTAAATTTTGATTAACTTAAAGTTCAGTGATCTCTTTTATTTATCATTATGAGTTTGTAAAAGAATACATGATTAATTTCATTACTAATTTGAGTCCTTAACTTAGATTTTTGAAGTTCGTAGACTAATCCAAAAAATCTTACAGCCTGCTTATCATTTGATCTCTAGGATGATTTTGTATGAATCACATAATAAAAAATTATAAAATAAAAAAATAATTATTAATTAACGAACTTAGAATACAAAGTGAAATAATTTTGATAATTTATGATATTTTGACAAGTAATGATAATAAAATATTCATATGCATCATTGTTTATTTTGTTGATTATTAGTGAAAATTAATATTAAAAATATTATGACCCTGTGATATTCTTCATCCTCATGAAATCTCTATCTCATATGAATGTCGTTCGTGGGATTTTAGGGAATATGAGATATGAAATTAAATTTTTACCATAATTTTTAATAATTATTTAAATAATGTTGTAATAATAAATATTTTTTAGAACTATTAGATATTTTTTCTTAGTTAATATTTTTCATGTATATTATGTGTTGTATAATAAACATAATAGTAAAGTTGACTTAGAAATTATTTATTTCTCATTAAAATAAATATGTAATTCATTATACTATATTATTATATCATAAATTATAATACTTTTATACTCTATGCAAGTTAATTGACTTAAAAAGAAGAAATTATAATTGAAATACAATATACTTGTTGGATTCATGTGTTTGATGTCAATATGCAAACAAAATGTATGTATTGATAAAATAATAATTATCGAATTTGACTTGGACATAGTATTTTTATTTTTAAAATTTATAAAAATCTTTTATAATATGATGAATATATATTCATTTGTGTATATTCAAACAAAATGTATGTATTGAACTGTATCTATAACATAAATAATATATATAATTAATATAAAATACTAGAAGGTATGAATTTATGAATAATTATATAATTTATTTTTAATATTATAAAAATAAATATGATAATTTTAGTAAATCTTTGAGTACGAAGATCGATAATGTACTTAGAAATAATTTTTTTATTTAATTAGTTAGGAGCTATTGATAGGGATGTTTGTTAAATACGAATTAGTTATTGAGATATTTAGATGTTAATTTTTATTTTATTTTATCTCATAATGATATGAAAAATTTTATAATATTGAAGTAGTAAAATTCATATGAATTTATTTTTTTGGTGTTACTTAAAATTATATGTGATGTACTGATCACTTTGATATTTAGTGTAATATTTGATATGATTTTTTTTCATGGTTGTAAACATAATCAAGATAGGACGAGCATACTACAATCACATATTATTGAAGTTCTATTTGATTAAAAGATTAAAAGATATATGAATAAGCTGTCAACATAAAATCAAAAAGCTGCATACTACAAATGGGTGATAATATACATGAATACGTTGATACGGAGATTTAGTACAATGATAGTGATGTTATGTTTATCAGTTTATGTTATTGGAGTGAATTTTATTTTGTAATTTTTTAAATATATCTTTTAGGCATTTAAATTAAAATTTATATATTTGAAGTTTCTTTAAATTTATTTTTTTACATTGATACTCATACATAGTAAATTTATAATTTAAATTTTAAAAATAAATTTAATATTAAAAAAAAATTATATTTTATATATCTGGGCAGGAGCCCAAGTGCAAATCTGAAGCCTGAATTCTGAACCCACATGTCCTGCTCAGCTCCAGCCTTCATAGAGCCGTGGTCCTACCCCTAGCCCATGGAAGGGTAGGCTGGCTGCTAGTGCAGTAGCAGTAGCCAAGTCCAGGCTAGTAACTGCATGGCCTTGGCACATGGTGACTGACCCAGGCTTGCCTGGGTCACCCACAGGTTTTCACCTGGCTCCAACACCAACCTGGCTTTGCTCTGCATGCCCTGGTTATGCACTCGGGCTGTTGGGCTGCTCCGGGCCTCCCTTCCTTGTAGCCCTGCTGATGGGGAAGCGAAGCCCGGGGGACCGGACCGTGCAGTATCCAGTACTGCCCGGTGGTTGGGCTGGGCCTAAATATTGAATGGGCCGTGCCAGCCTGGCACATCCCATTTTCCGCCCAGAAGCAGGGGTGTTAGGAACATTCTCATTGTTGCCATATTGGATACAGCTAAGAAATGGCGGGGGGAAATAAAATAATGTCGATAATTTTACCCAAATATGAATGTGCATTGTGAATGTGATGTACACCGTGTTTTTGACTTAATTGTGTTTATTTTGAAATCTGTTATTATTGTCCAAAGCTGTCCCTTCAAACAAACCCCCGGGGCTCCATTTCTGATTACCATCATGGGCGGGCAAAAATGGTGTTGGTTGTGTGCGTGCTATAGTGGCCAACTGGCCATCCTGAGTCAAGTGACCTTTGTTATGAAGCCCATGGGCATAGGCCATCGGTTATCTTATAATGTTTGAATTACTGATGACCTGATCAACTGACTGATATCCTCGTTCTTGAAATTTTACAACAAGATTGGTCATCCCATTGCAATATTTGTGGTGCAAGCAACTATTACTGACAGTGCTGTCGCTTGTGAAGTTGATGCTTTAGTGCTGATATTATTATTCCTTTCGAATCAGATACAAGCCCGACGTAATCAAGGGAGACATGGATTCTATCCGTCCCGAAGTGCTTGAATTCTATTCCAACCTGGTAAGCCAAGGCATTTCTTTCATTCCCTCCTGCATGGAACAACCTTAGAGATGACCACCAATGTTGCAAATGACTATTTGCCAAGCGTAGCTGTGTCTTTTTTAATTGCATTGCAGTCTCCCCAGGGAGCATTAAAGGGCAGACAAGAATGGCAAAGAGATGACGTATCTGCCTGTTAACCATGCAGGGAACAAGGGCCATTGCTGAATCATTCGACCAGGACACCACAGATCTGCACAAATGCGTTGCTTACATACGTGATCACCCTCCAAGCCTGGAAAAATCTGATGTACTTGTTTGTCTTGTAGTTGGGATTTTGGTCTCGAGATGCTGCCTTGTTTTTTTTTTTTTAATCTTTTGATCTGATTGAGCACAGTTTTGCATTCTTGTTGCTGGGGCACTTGGTGGGAGGTTTGATCATGAAGCAGGAAATATCAATGTTCTCTTCTGTTTCTCAGATATGAGAATAGTTCTTCTGTCAAGCGACTGCCTCATCCACTTGCTCCCACGAACGCATCGCCATGAGATATATATTCTGCCTTCTGTTCAGGGCCCACACTGTGGGCTGATTCCTGTAGGGATGCCCTCTGGCAGCACGACGACCACTGGCCTTCAATGGGACCTCAGTGAGCATCTCATCTTTTCTATCAAAGGTGCCACCCTTTGCTCTCTGTATGGGAGATCCCTCAGGGCATGTGGTAAGGTGATCTGTGGCCCAACTGATTCTGGTTCATGATGAACTAGTTGGGTCTGGGTTTGACCTCGTGTGGGTCATTGTTTTGTTTCAGATTCAAATAGCCTCTGGTGTGGCCAGGCCGAAGCCAGGGACCACCAAGCCAAATCTGATTTGGGTAATTTTGTTGGTTGATTGTTCATTTCAGCAAACATGGAGATGAAGTTTGGTGGTTTAGTGAGTACGTCCAATGTGGTCAAGAGTGATAAAATAACGGTGCAGGCTGGATCAGATCTTCTGTGGACAATCTCCATTAAGAATTCGTGAGCATCTTGTTGCACAAGCCATTGGATTGTACCTGAGAGGAGCCATGTTCATTAAAACAAGTGCCTCTTGGTTGATAAAACAAGTGCCTCTTGGTTGATACGCTATTTATTTATTTATTTATTTTTGGTAGTATCGAATCTTGCAATTTTATTCTCATGTAGACCTGGTTCTTTTTTGTTGTTGTTGTTGTTGATAAAACAAGTGCAATTTTATTCTCATTTTAGAAGGGATATCCTCACTCACCAAAGCTACCATTCTATTTGCACGTAGAGGTGTCCATTGGATGGAAGGACCCGTCATGCTGGTGCCTTGGACCATGACGGATCCAACAAATTTACTATGGTAATTCTCATCCTTTTTTTCCCAGGCTTCCTCCCTTTTGTCTTTTAGCAACTAATTCAAGGGCCAAATTTGAAACAAGTGGTGCGACTTCAAGGCCAAAATATTTTCCCAACTGCTAGATGAAGTTCTAATTGCTGGATCTCAATCCAAAATTTCTTCTCAACTATTGTTGATCCATCAAATGGCAAAATTAGTTTGCTCAAAAAAAAAAATTGTATGCTTTCGATTCATTCTGCTACACATGCACAAGTAAATCCAACCATTCATTGATTTTATATTATTAGAGTACTCTCCCTCAGTGAAACTAGGGACCCGAACCAAGTTACAATGCACAATGGGATGACTACACGCATAATAAATGAAATTAGTTCAATTGCTTGCTCCAGTATAATGGTTTGTCTGTGAGGTTGTGGGCGGTTGGATGGTCCAACTTGGAACTAGTGGAGAAGGAACATCTGGAATTAGTTCAATTGCTTGTGAACACTGGTTGGTCCAAAAACATCTCTCATCATGATCGACTATGAGACATGTACATGTTTCATGATGACATGCTCGTTGGGTGGTCCAAGTGGGATGCTCATTGAGAAAGAATCCAGACATCCAAGACCATCGAATGGAATCAAAAAAAAGAAGACTGCTTTGAGTGGTTTCACAATATGGTTTTCAGTGGGGATACGACCTACTCAACTTGGAAAACACTCCAAGAGCAGCTGTTGCCCAGCATCGAAAAGAATGAAGCTCAGTAGAAGGATGGCGTGCATTTTCCTTGTCCAGAGTGACACTCCACTTGATGAATGTCTTAATAAATTTGTGGTGATTACTTGCATTCTATTGGAAAAATATACCAGTGATGTTGACCAAGTTGTCATGTATGTCCAGAAAATATGTCATTGATGCATCTTAGAGGAGAAAAGGCAACAGCTTGATTATAATCAGCCATTCTTTGGACAAAAAAGGAATTGGAATAGGCCAATGTAGAGGAAGAGGAAACTTTAGAGGAGGAGATTATAATTCTCACCCAAAATCAACCCTTACAACAGTCAACCTCCGCCATTCCAACATCAATCTAGCAGCCTGTCAGATTTGTGTACGAATCAATCATGTTGCAACTGAGGGTCATTACCAGTAATAGCTATTAAACGGAAAGTGAAAATGAAGCCATGAATCTGGACCATGATAATTGCCTGATTTTTTTTTATGTCGACTATATATATATATATATATATAAAATATATATATATATATATATATATGCAGGATGGATAGGTTCAAAGGACGCTTAGTAGACAAAGGATGCACACAATTTTGACTTTATGATTTTGGCGAGATATTTAACCATGTTGTTAAGGAAATAATAAAGAAAAAATTAATAATTACTTGCGCTAGCTACTTATTCCAAGTGAGTGGCCACTCAAGCAAGTGGATGTAAAAATGCATGAAGCAGCTCCCTAGTCCCTTGCATCTCAAAAGCCTTAATAATGTTTATCTCCTACATAAATCACTTTATGATCTCAAACAAGTTCCCCATGCCTTGTTCAATAAATTATCTTGCTTTTTTTTTTACTCTTGGTTTTAGGTGTAGTAGAGCTGGTTCTTCTTTATTTGTTTATAATCGCAACACTAGTCTTAAGTTGCGTTTGTTTTTTTTTTTTTAATTAATGCTGAATAAATTCTTTTTGGAGATTAATGCTAAATAATATTTAATAGCATTAAGTCGTTTGTTTTTTTGACTTAATGTTGAATATATAAGTGGAGACCGAAGTGAGGATTTTGATCATGATGAGAGTGAGATTTTTTGGATTGGAAAAAGTTAAATTTTTTGGCCTTTTTGTTTCACCTATTTTTTCAAAAAATTCAGTGAAAAGTGGGTGAAAAATAAAAAAACAAAAGGCTGAATGCTGAAATCAAATTACTTTCAGCATTCAGCCAAAAAAAACAAAGACGTCCTTAGTCTCTTACCAAGAAGTTATGTAGATGATGCAATTCTCACCGCTAATACCACTTTCCTCATATCTAAACTCATTTCTCTCCTCAATAAGGAGCTTACAATCAAAGATTTCAATGAACTCACTTTTTTTCTCGGCCTCGAACTTAAATATTTCCCGAGCGGTCTCTAACTCTCTCAAACCAACCATATTTGTGACCACCGCACTAATATTTGCTTTTCATCCTTTAACTTTAAAATATCAAATTTAAAATAGGAGATATTGGACAGCAAAATTTGTCAACACATCTAGACTATTTCTCAATTCCATTAAATAGATGGAAAGCAAATTAAAAATGAGCAAGCCTCATTTCCAATTATGTACTTATACTATTGCACTCATTTGGTTATTGCATCCACATCATTATGTTAATTTTCATAGCAATACAAAAACTAATATTAAAGATGTTGGATCTACTCGAGTTGGGCATATCAGTTTATTTACTTGTTTGGATTGATTTATCTTTTTATTAAAATATTAGTCAGTGTATTTTTGTTTTATTTTCAATTACATCTATATTTATTTTTTGTAGTTTTTGTATTTTTGGCAAGGTGCATGGTAGGGTAGATCTAAAGCTAGGAGAAATTCTTACATAAATTGACAAAAAAATATATATATAAACATCATGTTTCTCCATACACATGGAGCATGAACATTAAAAAAGATAATATATATATATGGGCACATTTACTATCCAATAGCCAAGACACACAAAAAGAAAATGTTTGTTTACCCCAAACCAAATTTAATTATTCTTTAGGACCTAATTTGTGTTTCTATTGATACACAAAACTCAAAAAATATTTATATTTTGCTATATTGAAATATATATATAAAAGAAATTCTCCTCTCTGTCACTTCAACAAAAAAACCAGTCTATAAAAAAACGTTGACTTCAAATATATTGGCTAGGGATATGACTTTTCATTTTAAAAATATGTAAAAATAGTAATTTACATTGTAACATATTGTACATACTGCATATGTGTCTGTGTGTGTGTGTGTGTGTGTTTATAGTATATATAAATTGAATATATAAATTACATACACACACACACACACACACACACACACACCACTACAAGAAAAGATAGAATCAAAAATGTTCTATTCTATTTTAAATTCAATCGCTATGGGTTAATAGTGATGGATATAAAAACAGAAAGAATTCATTTCTAAAATGCTCGTCTCTAATTTCTTGAAATAGATTATGTAATAACATATCTATAAATAGCTATGGAAAATATTTGTCACTAAATTTTACAACAACAAAATAATCTTGGATTTTGTCTCTAATTTTGAGATATAAAAATTAGAAACATATAATACATTTCCAAATTAGCGACGGATCATCAAATAAATACAAGAATCTGTTTGTATTTAGAAATGGATTAGAAACAAAATTTTTTATTTCTATTGTCTACTACAAGTACAAATTCTATTTGTGCAGTTTCTATATATTGTATACTATATACAATTACATATAGAAACTATATGACCTGCAACCAAATAAGCACATTCATATATTATTCATTAAATGAAATTCACATAAGATCCACTATAAAATAAAATGTCATATAACAAACATAAATATTCATAAATTTGAAAACACAATTTATAAAGTAATTTTAAAAAGATTAATACAAAAACCATAATTTTGGATCAAAAACATAAAAATTAATAACACATCATAAACAACTACGAACCATTCTCCAGGTGAGTATTGTCATCTAGAGATCTAGATGGATTCTCTTCAGAATTATGAAAAATAGATGATGCCTCTGCCAATCTGCACATAATTTTTTCTATCTTTAAAATCTTATATTATATTTCTTTCTCTCTTTTTATTATTTTTTTTCTCTATTTTCAATCTTTCCTCCTCTCTTTTCAATCTTTCAGCCTTACTTTTTTTTAATTCTTTTATTTTTGTTTGTATCTCCTCATTTTTCTTTTGTAATATATCCTAAATATCTTGTATTTATTCCTGTAATCTTTCATTAAACATATTATTGTAATTGGAAGGTGATGATAAAAAGCTCCAGATAAAACTTGGATAAAATGTAAATGCTTGGTATCAAGATCGTACTCTTCATTTTTTTTTGGCTCAACTCTGACAACCTAAAGATTAATATGTGCAATATCAATCTATTGCACCTATGTAAAGGATTTGTTAATTGAGAAACAATTACAACCATATTTTTCATAGCTTCATATAATTGTTAAAATATAACATAACTTATCAATTATTATATTAAATGAAATTATATACTAGCACTAGAAACTAATTTTTGTACGGAAATAATACATTTAAAATAAAAAAATCTAATATTTAATTTAGGTTTCAAAAATATACCCAAACTAGTGCGTCTGAAAACACCTTAGTAATGCTCGTCGTTGTGAACGGTGGTCATTGCCACGCTGTTGATTTTTTATAATTCAGAGGGCGGCGTTCACAACGCCAGCTATTGAATTTTAAAATTTTTCAGAATGCTGGCATTGGGAGTGACGGCTATTTAATTAAACTAATGACCGTCGTTATAAACGCCGGCTATTGAACAAGTTTATCCCCGAACGATCATCTTCTTCCTTCCCCCCATTTTTCTCTTCTCCATTTTCATCCAACACTTGATTTTCTTCCGCCGTTTATTCCACTAGAGGCCTCCCCATCTCCACCAGACCCCACCTCGACGACGACAATTTTGCTTTGCACAAGCATTCAATCTCTCCTTCCGAGGTTTGTTATTTGTCTTATTTTCTTGCGATAATATTTAGAGGCGTTAGGGTTTAATGGTACAAAACTATGTTGTTTTATTATAATTGTTATTTGAATGCAACTTTTATTATATTTTCTAATATTATTTTCTATATATTTGGCTTAATATGAGTTCATCTCTAAATATATAGGCACATAATATCTACTTCATAACATAATGAAATCCAAAATATATAAGCATGTGGAGTGTTCAACACAATGTACCTGTAACATAAAATATATAAGGACACACTCTCTCCCATGTATATCTACTTCATGACACCCACATCCACACACACACACACACACACACATGTTTCTATAATATAAAATATGTATGTTCTATTTTTTTTATATAATTAACCATTAAATTTACTAAAATTTTCAAATGTTTCACTTACAAAATGTTTTCAATAATTTAATTCTATGGTAAATTTTAAAAAAAAAAATCAATAAAAAAGCATAATCAAAGAAAACATATTTTTTAAGAAATTGATAAAATTTTTTTAAGTATTCTCTTATGCTATATGGACTTAGCATCATTTATAAAAAATATTTCAAACATGTTAAAATATATGAGCTTATATTTAAGAACATCATTAAAAAAAATCATACAAATATGTCACTTATTTAACATGTTTCATAAATGATGTATAACATATATGTTATATGATATAAGGAGGAAATGCAACAAAAATAATTTTGAATACTTATTTTATTTTATTTCTATATAGAATCATGCAAATATGTCATTTAGCAAAAATAGATACATACCCCATAAAGTTGAGAAATGAAACATCAAATTATCAAAAAAAAATTAGGACATATATAAACATGTATGTATAAGCATTGTCAATTCTATAATCATCTCTCATATTTTTAAATTTTTTTTTCTTGTTTTGAAACAGGTTAATTATATCTGTTTCTTATATCCCCGTAATGTATTATTAATGTGGATATATAGTGAGAACTCATAATGATGTGAAATATGATGAAACAAAGCTTCGATTGTTCCTTTGGAAATACTGGTTGACTGCCCGTTTGAACAATTGGATGATATCATATTTTCAAGCACACTTATTGACAAATAGAAGTTCAACTTAGTTCTCAAGTGTAAGTATCCTAAAAAGTAGAAATAGGTTTCAACCTCTTACAATATGGAATGATAGTTTTGTGTTCCAAATGTTGAAAATGATTAACAGAACTGACATTAAGGATGCTTAGAACAATAATGAAGATTTATATATATTATGCAAATGTTGAATTTTTTGCAGCTGTAGGGTCTGGTGGAGAGGACGTTCTGGTGGAACAAATTGCTGAAGAAATATGGGGTTAAGAGTAAATAGAGAATAGAAAAATTGGGGAAGGGATCATTCAATAGCCGACATTATGAACAAGGATCATTGGTTTAATTTAATAGCCATCGTTCATAATGCTAGTATTTGAAAATATTTAAAATTCAATACCCGGCATTGTGAATGATGACCATTGGTTTGATTTAATAGCCGTCATTCCCAATGCCAGTTTTTTAAATATCAGAGGCCGACATTGAAAACGATGGTCATTGATTTAATTAAATAGCCGTCGTTCTCAATACTGTCATTTTGAAAAAATTTAAAATTCAATAGCCAGCGTTGTGAACGCCGGCCTCTAAATTTTGAAAAATCAACCGCGAGGTAATGACTGCTGTTCATAACAATGGGCATTGCCACGGTGTTTTCAGACGCACTAGTTTGTGCATATTTTTTGAAACCCAAATTAAATATTGGATTTTTTATTTTAAATATATTATTTCCATACAAAACTCCTAGAAACTATCCTCTCGCTATTATAAAATATTTTAAAAATTTAGTAATTATATTTACCGAGTTAATAAAAAAATAAATCATTAGTTATTGTAAAAAAATATATTTGAGTTCTATTTTATTTACAGTTAATGTCAAATAATCAATATTTTAAAATTTTTTTCTTTTATTATTTGTAATTGTCAAATGAAACTACAAGTACACAATGAGAAACTTATATTTATATCATTTGAATGCTTATCCATAAATGATTTATCTTTCTGCTCGTGCATTCACTTGAATATCTCAAATGGTGTCGGTGGACATCCTAACTCAGCCTGCTAAAAATAAATATTAGATACTACCAAGGTATATCATTCATTGTCACACAGATATTATCCTTTAGATTATAAAAATTAAAATAATTAAAAATTAAAAGATAATTATATCAGATTAACGAATATTGGTAGATAGCCTTTGAACCTCTAATATGTTATGAAGGTCCGGATCATTCATTTACTTTTTCTGATCGATAGTTGTGTGAACTCTTCACTATTTTAATATTCATACTACTTTATTCAAACACTAAGGGGGCCACTATTTGGCTTTGCATCTTTACCATATTTTTTTCTTAAATTATCAATATTATCATTGTATCTCACACTTGCCATATGTTTCCATGTACCCTTCATCGATACCACCAAAGTGTTATCCTAGTTGTATTTTTTCTACAAAAATCAAATAAAGAAGTGATACATTGTAATGCATTTATTTTAAGAGTATATCAAATTATATCAAATTGAAAAACAAGTAAATGCATATAATATGTACCTCAAATTCTTTCTAATAATTTTTTTTTAATATTTGTGGGCACTTTGCTGCACTTTATATCCTCCGTAACTAGTTTCTCCTCAAATATCCTATTTAAAATCATCACGTACATATACATATAAACAAAATATACATTTTAAGATGTTAATAAGTAAATTTTTTTAATATTATAAATGATAATGTTTAATAATTAGCAATGTCATACGTTGTTATTATTGTAAAAAACCAGAATTCAAAAGTGTAATATATTTATAATTTCATTCACATATTATTTTATATCTAATTGAAATAAAAAACATGAAAAATGATAATAAACGGATGTTGTAAATTTAAGAATGTAACATATTGTTTATTATTAATTGTTGACCAAATAAAATTTTTTCCATTACTTGGCATGTAAATTAAAGATTGTGAATATTCTACCGGCATTGCTCTTGTAGCACCAATGCATGGGTGATAGGCCTCCTAAGTTAGGTGGAATATAACTATCAGTATCTACTAGTAAAAAATGAGTCAAAATGAAATATCCGTGAAATGTAAATATGTGTATGTCATGATGAGATGATGCCAAAATTTCTTCCGTGCATGTGGGAGAATGTAGAAAGATGATTGTAGTGTTGTCACTGAATACATTTAGATTTCCTTCTCCATGAAATATTAATTGACTTTTTCTACCCCTCCTCACACATTGAGATCCTCAGCCACTTAAATGGTTACCTCTCATACTTATATCAAGTTACATAAACATCAAAATATATAGAAATAATAAAAATATTATATGAAAATATCATATCAACATGACATAATGATAAACATTTTGACATTAGAAAAAGTAATTTAAAATATCTTAATCTAACATACAATTTTTAGTGATTAAAAAATGAAAATTAGAAAATAATAAGGAAATCAATGAAATTCTAGTCACAGTAAGAAATTTCCAGGAAATCATCTCTATCTACATATTCATTCTCTTATTTTGTAATTAATTCCTCCTCGTTATCTTCTTGAACATTATCTTCGTCAATGTCCAAATAATTTCCACCTTCAACAAGTAAATTTTGAAGACCATCATCTGTCCCACAAATGATTGAATAAAATTTCACATTATTCTTTTGAAATATTGATACACATGGAGTTACCATAATATACTTTTCAATAAATTCAATTGCTGATCTAAGTTTTATTTTATATATTGCCAACTAGTGATATGGATTTCTTCTTGTGGTTGGATAAGTGGTATAACATATTTATTCGGCTTGTAACACAAGAATAAATAGATCATACTTATAATAAAATTTATTATGATGCACATCAACAAAGTTGTATTGATGATGAATTTTAGTACTGATATTTGGAATAAAATCAAACCATTCACACTTAAACATAATAGTTCTCTTAATTGGTAGAGTAAAATACTCCACGTATAGAATTTCAATAAGTTGACCATGAAAATTAATAGTACTTGAAGTATAGTTAGACCCTTTGATGCTAACACCACTATTTATTGCAGCTTTATTTGAACCACGTTTCAAAGTATGAAATTTTTATCCATTTACATAATGTATGGGGTACGTTTGTAAACTTCGTAATGATCATTTTGCAATATCCTTCATTTGTCTCTTACATATATTTGATGAAGAAAATAGTACTTACAAAATGATAAAGAATAAATTCATACATATTTAATATTGCACATAATTGTTTAGAACTAATAATGATAATTTATATACTGATATATTTTTCAAACCAATTTGCAAAATCCTTTTCAAGTCTTGCATCAATTGAATCATTATCAATATGAGGTTCTCTTTTCCTTAATTCATAAGTAAATATTCTTCAAAATCAAAATTGAAGGTATTTTGAATAATTAAAATATTATATCACATACAATGACAAATAAATAAGATTATGAAATTATTATAAATATTACTTAGTACAAGGTGTAACTTCCTCGCAGTTCAGCAAGATATATATGTGCGTAGAATGATAATCTAGGTTATCAAAAAAATATATTGATGTTGCTCTACCAAACAATCTACCCGCATGTCTGAAAATAGAAAGCATATCATTTTTTTCTAATCCATCCTTCATGCCAAATATATTCTTTGGTGATAATTTATTATGTCGATTATATAATCATGGCTGAAAGTAGTACGCACAAAATATTGAAGCCTCTTAGACCAAAAAGACATTGCATATCAATCATTCGAATTTGGCTTTATTTTGAACATTATATTTTAATTTTCTAAGATATCTGAAATAGATATATATTAAAAAAGAATATTCAGCAGATATATTAAAATTTTTATATTATTAATGAAATTTATATTACTTCTCAAATGGATACATCCATCTATATTACACAGAGTCTGCTATCATAGATTGATATGGCAAGTAACTAGGAGATGTTCCAAGTAATCGAAGAAGATAGGATGAAAAATACGCTCAAGTTTGAATAAAATAATGGAGATGTCATTTTTATAATTGCTCCATTTCTTCCTTTCTCATGAGATTACAAGTGAAAATCTTAAAAAAAGACTTATTTCAGTCAATGCTTCCCAAGTATTTTGTGAAAGTAATTTATGGAATGCTATGAGTATTAGCCTCTACAAAAACAAATGGCAGTCATGAATTTTGATTCCAAATAACTTATGTTTATTCTTATCAACACATCTTTCCATGTTAGATGCATATCCATCAGGGAACTTGAGCTCCAACAACTATTTGCACAAAGCTTCCTTTGCATTATTTTCAAAATTATAACAAACCTTAGTGAATTTATTTGTCGATTCATCTTTGTGTAACTCTAGACGTGAACATTACTCTTTTCAAATCATCTCTTGATTTGGTTTAATCATTTATTTTTGCTTCTACATTCTGAATAGTATTAAAAATATTATCTAAAAAATTCTTCTCAATATGCATCACTTCTAAGTTTTTTCTAATAAATTTTATTTTTTAATAAGGAAAATCATAAAAGATATTTTTTTTCTTCCAACTACAGTGATAATTCTTTGGAATTTGTGCATTAATGCAATCTGCATCAACATCCATAATATTTTTGAACCCATATCTTCTAATTACTTCTAATATTTCCTCACCTGACCTCAAAGGTGGTGTACTTTTAATGACTTTATGACCTTTCTTAAATGCATCAATATTCTTTTGAAATGGATGTTCCACATGGAAGAATTTTTTATTATTATCAAACCAATAAAAAATTTTCTCCTATGCTTAGATAAAATGCATCTAAGTCCTCCCTAAAATATGGACAGGCTAATTTTCTTGCAGTACTTCATCCGGATAACATTGAATATGCAAAAAAGTTACTTATAGTCTGCATAAGTGATGCTCGCATTTTGAAATTTAGTTTTCTAGATATATCATATATTTCAATACCATCCACCCACAAAATTTTGAGCTTTTCTATAAGGGGTTGCAAAAAAATTTTCAATTTGTTTTTTTGGATTTCTCGGACCGGGTATGATAACACATAGAAATATGTATCCATCTTTCATGCACATCAATGGTGGTAAATTAAGTGTAATAATAATCAACCATAAAAAGTATTTTTGTCATGTTTGTCCAAATAGTTGAAATTCATCTGTGCAAAGTCATAATCTAATATTATAACTTTCATCTACAAAAGATAGATAATAATAATAATCAAAATATTTCCAAGAAGGAGAATCTTAGCAGTATCGTATCACTCCGTCTACAATAAAATATTCCTTGCGCCAACTAAAAAAAATGATGCTTTACCTTTAAATTCATTAATCTAGTTACTACAGATAACTTTTAGTGGCCATATAGATTATCTTCTCAAATCTTTTATTCTGAAGTCTTTAGTATTTCATAAAATTATTTTATTGATGATATTATGATATTATCAGTAAAATTTGGATTTAATGAATGACCAATAACATTTTTTTAAAATTACTTCACATGCATCATTGAGATTAGCAAATTTCATTACAATATTTAAAACAATATTTCTATATACATAATGCTTCGTTATTTGTGGCTAAACTAATTTCTCGTGTTTATACTAAAAATAATAGTCGCTTACAAATCTATTTTTTATAAAGTGATATCGCATTGTGTATTCGAGGGGAGATGGGCAAGGGGAGACGGGCAAGGGGCAAGGGTGAAGATGAGGGAGAGGGAAAGGGGAGAGGGGCGAGGGTAGTCTAGGATTATTTTATTCGAGTGCCCTGAATTTTAATTTATTTATAGTTTGGTATATATTTTTTTTTGAAATATTAAAAGATGGGTTGTAATTTTTTAAATATTTCAAGAGTAGTACCTCGAAAGACAATTCCACCATTTTTTTTGATGACATCGATCAGAGGGGCATTTTGGGATTGATGGATTTTAATGCATAAAACCATAAATATTTTTTCGGTTTGGTGTCCAAATCATTAACTAAAACATTTTAGGTCCACGTTCAAAATCATAAATTTTGGTTTGGGCCTTGGGGTACCCAAACATACTTCTCCCAAAAAAATTGTTAACTCTTCTTTGATTTAACCCTTGCCACTCTCCTTTTCCTATCGAATACATACATTTGGAAGTGGAGCATGTGTTTTGCTCCTTCTCCTTGATGATATGTGTCAAGGAAAGTAGAAGAGAAAATTATCAAGAAGCATTTTTTTTTTCATTTCTAGATATGCTTATTTTGAACATAATACACTTTCATTGATTCTATCAAAAAAAATATTTCTTACTTTTTCATGTCGTTATGATGAATTGTTTAAAGGATTGAAATTTTTAAGGATAATCCGACCTAAAAAATAACACATACAAATTTCTATAATTTCTACAAAATAAAAAAAAAGCACCAGTTTATGTTATGTTTTTGAATTTTAATTTTCTAAGATTTTCATGTTCTGAAATTTGTAAATCTTGGTTGAAAACATAGTTTTTGATATGTGAAATTTTGTAGGGAGTTTTTTAAGTTTTAATAAGTTTTAGTACGTGTTAAGCATGAATTTGTGATTGTAATTTTTGTGCATGAACATTTATGTTTTAATTTGTTTTATTGGATTAGTTTATGAAATACTATGCTTGAATTTATATTAGAAACTTTCTTCAAAACCATATGTAAATTGCTAACCCAAAATTCCTAGTGAAATATATGTAAACTAACCATTATAATTGCCTAAAACAATTCTACATTTTTTTAAAATTTTAAATCTAATAAAATCATTTAATAAAAATTATATTTGGACATAATTTAATTTTTATTAAAAAGGGGTACAAATTTTAAAAATAAAAAAAAAATTCTATTCATGTTTTTGAATTTATAACTCTTGTTGAGCTTATACATATATATACCAAATAAAAAGTAGTTTCAGAACCTCTTGTTTTAATGAAAATTACTATCAAAGTGAGGTGTCAAATAACAAGAAGTAATATTAGAACTCTTTAAAGGAACTATTCTATGAAACCTGCAAATAATATTAAAATTATCCAATTCCAATAAAATAATATCAAAGGAAATTTGAGATATTTTTGTGTGTGTTTTTAATTTTTGGATGAATTTTGCTTCATTATTATGGAGGATCATTCATTGGTGGCAAAATTAAATTCAATTAACTATTCTATTTTAAAAAATTGAATACAAAATAATTTTGGTAACATAATTATATTACCTTGTGATTAAGAAAACAAATTCTAAAAACATGACTCTCCAAGACTAGGTAGAGTTACACTTAAGAATACTTCCACTATTTGATAGTGGATAAAGATAGTTAACTATCACCATGTTATTGAAGAAATAAAGACAAATAATTTATGATAAAAACTAGAGTCTATGTATAAAAATGATATGTTTAGAATTGAAACATAAATCATTAGATGTTTAGTGAATTTAATATTAAAGGATGAAAATCAAATATTAGCACACATTACTTTTCAATTGCTGGTGAACTTGTTGATATCCAAGAAGATGTATTTGGAAATGAGTTACTAACATGCCTACTCTTTGGTTCACTTGTAGATAATCGTGATAACTTTGTTGCATCACTAAGCAATTAACATCTTGGAAGTACAATATCCATGCAAATTATTATATAAAATTTATTGAGTGAATATGTAAAGAGGACAAAAAAAATGAAATGATTAGAAAATGTGGTAGGAGAAGAACTATGCATACACATAGTGATTGATGTAAACATCCTTCTAAATGCAAGTTGAGAAATAAAAATGTAGTCAAGTATTATCACTATAATAAGCCAGCACACGCAAGGAAAGACTACTATGTTTGGAAATAACTACAACAAGAGTGTTTGAGAGGAGATATAACAAAAAAAGAGGCAAACAACACCAAGGGAGGTGACATCATTTTGGTTAGTAAAGATAATTTTCACAATACAGAGAGTTAATATGATGATTGACTAATTTATTCAATTGTATACTTTTCTATTATACCTCATATTGATTATTTTATAACATACACAACTAGTAATTATCACATAATAAAGATGGATTTAAAATGAGACATCACATATTATGGGCATAGGAGAAATATGTTTACAAATGTTAACTAAACATTAAATAAGGCCAAAAAGATGTTTGCTATGTACTAAACATTTACTAGAACTTGATGTTCACAAGCATGTTATATAACATGGGATACATGAGTTCTTTTGCTGGTAGGAGTAGAATTATGGATTCCAAATTCTCATTAGTCATCAATCCTTTTGACAAGACTTGGATTCCATCAGTAATTTTTATTCATCGTATGATTGATAAAGTTGTCCAATTCAAAGAATTCTTAAATCTATTTCTAGACTCTATATTTTATGAATTAAAATAATTATTAACAAATATATGCATATAATAATTACCTCAAGAATAAGAGTAATTGTAATTATAATAACTATGATATATTTTATTTTATAAGTCAGCATAAAGTAAGTATACCATATTTATCATGTTCAATACACTCAATTGTACAAGTACTAGATACTAGAATTTTATCATTCACCATAGTCAAGACAGACTCACTAAAATCAAATGATGCAATCTTATCAATGGGGGTCTAATTATATATAGATTGTGAACAAACTTATATTCAACAAGTACTAATGATTTAATCTTCTATGCATGAGCTAATCTCTATGCACCTAGTCATCCATAGTTAGAATAAAAGACAAAAGTATTTTTTAATAATTCTGCTCATTAAAAAAAATTTTTACTAAAATAATAAAATGATGCTAATCAACAAATATACATAATTGACTTTTAGTATAAACTAGTTTCAATAATCTCCCACTTAGACTAAAGCCATGATGTTACACATTTGACCCCCATTCCTTCCACAAGTCTATAAAATACTTTATCTAGACGGTTCTTCATAAAATAATCTACCAAGCTGTATATCAATACTACTTTTTTCACACCCACATCTCATCTTTTCACAATATCTCTTATTAGATGATACTTATGCACAAAGTATTTTACCTTTTTGTGGGTTCTAAGTTCCTACAAATTTGCAACTGCTTAACTATTATTACATTAAAGTGTGATGGACAATTGCACAAAAGGAATGACGTCTAGTTCTATTAGGAAGTTTCTAAGTCATAGAGCCTTCTTGCCTACTTTTGAAGTTGCCACATGTTTCGCTCTCATAGTTGAATCAGCGATACATGAATGATTGATACTTCTTCAACTTATGGCTCCACTTCCTAAGGTAAACACATAGACTGAGATGAATTTTCTCAAATCCTCATCCAATTAGAAATTTGAGTATATATATCCTATAAGTTCAAGATTATATGCTTTTGTATACTAACATATAATCTCTAGTCCTTTTTAGGTACTTGCTTATGTGTTTGACCATTATCCAATATTCTTGACCTGGATTATAATGATATCTTCTTACCATATCAATAACAATAATATATATCAGGTCTAGTTCAAAGTATCATATACATGATGTTTTCTATTGCAGATGCATTAGAAATTATCTTCATCTTTTTTATCTCATTTGGTATTATGGGATACTATTTCTTTAATAGAGCAATTCCATGTTTGAAAGAAAGAAAATCTTTCTTGGAATCCTATAAGATTAAAATTATCAATATTTTATCGATATAAATAGCTTAAGATAAGCCCAAGATTCTTCGATATGATCTTCACAAAAGCTTGATTCCAAAAATATGAGATATTTTTTCCTAAGTCTATCACAACAAATTGATTGGATAACCAAACCTTAACAAAAGGCATTGAGCCCACATTATTGTCAATGAGAAAAATAATATTAATGTATAATATTAAGAATACCATATTATAATCACTTCTCTTTATATACACAAAATACTCATCTCGACTTTGATCAAAACTATAATGAGTTGTAATAGACAAGAGAATCCAGATTAACTTTAGCATGACTAATAGCAAAAAGATTTTCTCATAATCAATGTACTTAATGGATGAAGGAATGGATGCAGACAAAGAAGACTTGACTTGTAATTCGGTTCAGATTTAGCATTCCAAAATAAAGGACCTGTAATGGCAGAGACTATTTAAGCTCTTTCACTTTGTTAACTAGTTACTATGTTCAGAATCATAGAAGGAAAGATGAGCTAAGCATGAAACTCCTAATCAAAAAATTTCAAGTCTATTGTTGGTGGCAGCATTTCAAGTATAGCTTTGATTATGATAGGGTTTATCTCGATTCCTTCTTTCTATGTAAAACCTTTTGCTACAGACCTAGCTTTATATATCTCAATGTTACCATCTATTCCTCTCTTTTTTTCCACCTACATTTTATGAGTTTTATCCTGTCGGTGGTTCTACAAGATCCCATAAATGATTGAATTGTATTGACTGTATTTCTGATTTCATAGTCATTTGCCAGCATAATGCATCTTTATCTCAAAGTGTTTTGTCATAGTTTTTAGGATTAGTATCTAGTTTATCAGAGATTCTATCATAAGACTCTCCCCAAGAATGTATACCATATCTATTGATGAACATCCCTCTCACCATGACGAGGCACTATTCTTGGTCATGTGTTTTTAGTGACATATTGTATAGATACCAATCCATGTGAACAACTATGAGCACTACACTCTGGTTATACTTCTAACATATCAATGGCAGACTCACAAAGCTCAATATTTATACCATCACAAATAGTTCTCTCATTATGATGACAAAATGAGATATCCGAGAAGTCATCATATGGTATTCCCTCCATAATTGAAAGAGCACGGATAGACTTATCTCCTCTTAACATATCTTGAATAATTTTACTTCTAGGTTTGTGATTTGCTATATAGTCATTTTCTAAGAATCTAGAATTTGACCTTTTGATTATTTAGTTTATAAAACAAATCACCTTTTATTCCTCTAAGATAACTCACGAAGAAATAAACTTTTGTTTTTATTTCTAACTTATCTATCTTCCCCTTTAGCATAAGTACTGGGATATCCCACAAATGAATATATTTTAGACTGGGCTTATGCCCAGTCCATAATTTAGTTGGAGTTGCAGGTACTGACTTAGATGAAACCAAGTTTAAAATATAAGCTATTAAGTATATCTAAATACATATCCCCATATGGAATTAAGTATATCTAAATAACTCATCATTGACCTTACCATATCCACAAGAGTCTTGTTTCTTATTTCAGCCACAAAATTCTAATGTGAGTGCCAAGTGCATAAAATTGGGTTGTGATTCCTTGATCTAAAAAGTACTCTTCACACTCTTTAAAGTGTTTTCAATTTCAATATACCTAAGGGTCCATCTTTAACTAGTCTTGAAAATCTATTTTGGATATATATTACCTAAGCATAAGTACCATAGATTAGTATGATTCAATTCAGAATGATATTTTCACTCACGTGGTAAGCAATTAATGTTATTTGACTCACATTGTTGTAGTAGGATATAAAATATTTATAATGATATAAAGATTGTCTTTCAATGCAACAAAATAGATAATCATTTTATTCAATTGAATTATTATCAAATCAATGAATAAAAGTGAGAATTCATCTCTTACTAAACTAGAAACTGAAATCTAATTTTTTCTTATGAAAGTTACATAACAACATTCTTTTAAAATTAAAACATGATTATTTTAAAACTAAAGTATGCAAACTCTCATTTTAATAGCTACCACCTTTACTATTTCCCATGTGAAGATCAATCTTGTCATTACTTAGCTATCTAGTTTCTTGGAACCACTACAAAGAATTACAAAAATGATTAGTAGTGCTCATATCTATATACCATATATTCATATTTACCATCACTAAATATATTTTAGCTACAAATAATTGAGACTTACCTTAATTGTTCATTTTACTGAGATACATTAGACACTACTTATGGTGTCCTAACTACTTGTAGTGAATTTTTTTTGGCTTTTTAACTCCCACATATGTCTTAGGAACTGTTAATGGGATTCGAGCATGCTTCTAAAATTTATTCTTCTTCTTTTCATTTGGTTAAGAAGTTTTATCAGTTACAAATGCTCCACGTGGTTTTCTAGTAATACTTTCAACTACCACTAATTCCTTAAGCAAATGTTCTAAATTCCAATCAAGTCTATTCCTATTGTAATTTAAGAAAAATTGCTTATAGTAATCCGTAGCAATTGAAGAATAAAATCAACCAGAGAGTCTGCATCAATCCCATCTCCAAGGATCTCTTTTTCAATTAGAGGACTAATTATATTAAGAACATGATCTCTCACAGGGTGTTTTCAATCACTGTAATGTTCATCAGATCTTTCATGGCTTGCTTCTTGGAAGAACAAGTCTAATTCCCAAATACATGTTATAGGCAGTAGTCATGGACTAATTCTGATACTGGAGTACATTTGACATGGAAGCCAAATTATAGCATCTAGATATCTCATCATTTTTAACCTACTTCTCATAAGGTTTATTTGGGTATGGATCTATGAGTACAAATTTTTAGTTCTTAATAGTTGGGATAATATCAAGATTTCTCTTCTTATCTATGTAATTGAACCTTTCTAGTTTATTCCCTTTGAGAATTGTGATGAGTGGATTGAAATATATTTTCCTAAAAAGGTTTTTTAATGAGTATCATTAGTTTGAATTCTATTATGAGAATTGATTCCCTTAAATAATTCTTCAATGAATTTGTCATCAGTGAGACACACTATAAATAGTATGCCTCGATGGGAGGACATATGCTATTCATTATTTATTTAGATAGACCAATTTCTATTAATCTTGTTATCTAGGTAGTGACTATGCTAAACAAGATTAAATTGATAACTTGTTCTTAGTCTTATAAATAACAACAGTGACTTAAATAGAGAGGATGCTATTATTTTTAGGTAAGTCTAAATCATCACAAAATTCTAAACCAATTGACTCTAAAATGAATTCTTCAGATGGATAAGTGACTCATTTAATCAATCAATAAAAATAGCTTTCTAGTAGTTTATACTAATTATATCTGCAAGTTAGTTAGTCTGATAGGGGGAAGACACTAAGGCTAATAGTCTAACTAACATGCATAACTTTCAAAACAATGATGGAGATCATTGGATTCATGTTAATGAACTCCCTTGCCTACTTTGATATTTTTTAAAATCTGAAAGATTTAAATTTAAAAATAATTATGTGTATATTTCAGTCCAAAAATACATGTATTATCTTACCATGCAACATATACATGATGACCAAGCATCATGCTTATCCATGTGTCAAAATACCCTGGCTATATAGGTCATAGGGCACCTCATTCATAGGAGGTTCCATAAACTAGGAAATTTTGCCTAGTCTAGTTGCATGTGATTGAGGCAGTGTCCATAATATCAAGGAATGAAATATGGCCTAGATTTTTTTTAGCATTTGGGATTTTGGCCATGTGCTCCATCTCTGATGGTGTTTTCCTTTCTGAGTTCTACCATCACTAGTTATTACCACCATGAGATATACCATTTTTATTGCCAATGATTGCAGCCACCTTTGATGCTTCCATTATTGCCTGCATCAACCACCACATATGTTGTTTCCAATTCTGGTAGGACAAATGGCAATGACATTTTCCATTGTGACCATCACTATCAACTACAAATATCAATTGCAAAGTCATTAGCCATGGTTGCTTCCATAGTCCCCATCATTACCAATAAAAAATATCATCAACATTGTCATTGGCCTTGGCTGCTTCAATAGTCATCGACACCTACAATAGAAAATATCACTAGTGCTATGATTGGTCATTGTTGCTTCCATAGTCATCATCGTTGAGAATAGATAATATCATCGGCACTGCCATTGGCAATAGATGCTTCCACAAATACCTTCATCAACCACTATACCACCTCCTTTAGCCATGTCCATCACTATAACCACCTCCTTCAGCCATGTCCACCACTATCTTAGCCACAATCATTGCAGAAAATTAATAATATGAAAACTTACAACTGCATGTGCGGTAAACACACAAAACATTACTTAACATATCCCAAGATTAAAAGAAATCAACCACAATATACACATACATAGTTGGGTCATTCAGCTTGGGTAATAGAGGCCAAATTGCCTATGTTTAGGTTAGTTTACTAGATATTCTTAAACTACATTTAAAATCCAATCCATCCACATGCAAATATCATGATAACTTTCTTTGATACCATTGTTAGGAATTCATGAACTCAAAAAAGAATCAATATTAGCTTGAGAATTGTGATTGTTTTATTGTGATTTTGTTTGTAAGCAATGTGAAAGAAACTTACCTAAAACTAAGTTCAGCCTGAAAGACTTCTCCCTTATCCCCTCTACTCTATATTTCTCCAAGAAGACGATGATCAATGAAACTATAGTGGTGGTCATGTCATCAAACCTATGTCTATTTTTATATTACTCAAAACCAAAACCAAATATTAATATATATTAATTCAATCCACTTAGTTTCTTTTAATAAAACAAATAGAATCTATTTGTGATGCCCATAAAAAAAGAATTATTTTCTTCATTTTAGTCATTACTCAAAATTGACAAAGTTTATTAAATATAAAGACAAAGAGTATTTTTTTTCATTATTAGTTACATATACATGCTCCCTGATGTATTGTTTTATATATGTGATTATAAACCTTATGTTTTAAATTATTTGAAATAATTTTCATGAAATTTAAATTATTTAACTAAAATATATGATTAATGATTGATAACACATAAATTTGACACAACGATTTGATTTTTTGATAAATTTAGAAACTTATTTACCCCTATATTTGTTTAGAGAAAGTTATTTTTTAAAAAATGAGAAAATGTTGTTTGGTTATTTGTAAATGGTACCAAAAATAATAGTTGATAGATTGTTTGACTAATTTTGAAATGGAATTATGCTGATATATATATGCAAAATCCTATGAGAAATAATTTGATATTATATAAGCTATATAATATTTTGAGTGAAATTTGAATAATTTTAGAAAAAAGTACATTTTGGAAATGAGGTTTTGAGATAACTATTAATCCAAATAAGGACATTGAGAGATAAAAATACAAAAATATCCATAGAGGCAAGGATTAGATATGCCTTTTGGATAATGACCATAAACCCCTTGTGTACTTGTGATGGAGTTCTGCTATGTGGAGGTAGTGGTTGTCAGGCTAGAAATTAATAAATCTCTCTCAAGTCTTCAGATCATGGAAGTTGGTGTGTGTGTTCCCTAGTGAGGGTGGTAGCTAGGCCCAGAGCTAGTAAGTTTTTCCCTATACATGTCATGTTGTGACTTGGTAGAGCCTTGATATGCATAAATTATGTATGTTTGTGAAAATTGGATGGGATTAAAAAAATAAACATTTTGAGAACTTACACATATATACACATTATAGTTTTATGAATTTTTATAGCCATGTATATATATAAATATATGTATGGATATTAAAAAACTTATTTTTAGACACTTAAATTATATTTTTGAAACCATATGTGGCTATGGAGATAAAACATAAATTTTGTCATATTTTCTTGAAATTTTTCTATTGTCATTAGTTGGTCACCTTTATTTTCCCTAGGTGGAGAAAATGTTGATAGTCAAACCAGATTCTGAAGGTTATAGATCTATGGGTTTTGGACCTTTGGTAGAGCATTTAGATGGGTTTTGTTGAAACTTTGTTATATATGTGGCCATAAGGGGCATTTTGTATAAATAACTTTTTTTTTGTATTTGTATGTGACTATTTTAACTTGATGGTTTATGCTTATTCATGATATTCTTTAGAATTTGATCTAATTTAAATGGCAAGATGTGAATTTTCTTGATCCATTTTTGTTTACTTGTTTCTACTAAATTTTTGTGGTTAAGTAATTTACTAAATTTATAAAGGCCCTCCTTAGAAAAAACTCAAAAGACTCTCACATAGAATTTTAAAGTATTTTAAATCATATTAAATTTAACTAATCAAACCAAGTATGTCACAACTCTTGAGTAAGAGTTCATGGAGGTCGTGACACTATTTATTTAAAATATAAATATACATAATTATAATAAATTTAATGCATATAAAATTAATTTGATTCATTTATCAAATCAAATTAATTAGATTACAACTAAATTATTTATCTTATTATGTATAAACATATATTTCAAACAAATAAAAAAATCAAACTTCTTTTATCACTTCTAGAAAAAGCTACGAAAGGGATCTTAGCCTAAATAAGATCTCAAACTTTCAATATAAATTATATTGCACAACAATTTATATTAATTATAATTTATACTACTACAAAATTATAATTATATTACCTCAATTATTCTAAATACATTTTGTAATTATTACTTATCACAAACTAAAGTCCTCATATTATGATTATAGATATTTATTGATTGAATCAAATTATTGATAATATAATTCAATTAATCTTTAATTATTTTCTTGATATTTTTCACTTAATTATTTGAACTGTCGGATCAAAATCCACCTGTAATGTTTGATAATATCAAAACTTATAAGCTTCATCAAGTGGGTATCATCAATCCTTTTGATAGGACATGAATTCCATTGGTAATTAATATGTACCATATGATTGATAAAGTTGTCCAATTCAATAAGTTTTAAATTTATTTCTAGGCTCTACTATTTATGAATCAAAATAATTATTAACAATCATACGCAAATAATAATTACTTCAAGAATAAGAGTATTAGTAATTATAATAACTATGGTATCTTTTATTTTATAAGTCAGTATAAAATAAATATATTAGGTATTTTACTATTCATCACAGTCAAGATAGATTCACTAAAATCTAGTGTTACAATCTTATCAATAAGGTAACTAATTCTATCTAGATTGTGAAAAACTTGTATTTAATGAGTACCAATGATTTGCTCTTCTATGTATAAACTAATCTCTAAATACAAAATCATTCACAATCATAATAAAAGACAAACATATTTTTTAACAATTCAGCTCATTAAAAATACTTTTTATTAAAATAACAAAACAATGATAATTATTAAAACATAAATAAATGGCTTCTAGTATAAACTAGTTCCAATAGCATCATCATGAACAACTAGGCCCTACCTAAGTTCTAACTAGAATATGGTCCCTCACCTCCTCAAAGTGTATATATTGGGGCTCAAAAATATTAGATATATCCTATGACTCTGAAATTATTGGATATATCTTGAGGCTTCGAATCATTAGGTAACTTTTCAATTCTTCTCTCTTGATCAGATTGGTCTCTTGAAGAAAGCAACATCGCATCTATGCAAATAAGAACCTATAGAGAATCAATCTTCTCTCTACTATGATGAATGCCATCCAATAATTAGTCATTCAGAAAAATCACATCTATGCTCCGGATAAGCTTCTTCGTAATTGGATCCCATATTGTTCAATGAATTCATATCTATTGCTAATGAAGATGCATGGATATGCAATATTATCAGGTTTAGATCATTCAACTTTTTAGATATGAATGATGACTTTGCAATCAAAAACTTACAAGTGATCATATGAAATATCTTTCCTAGTCTAAATTTTATTAGGAACATCTCCATCCAATATAATGGTAGGCCACAAGTTGATTACATCAATAACCATACTCATAGTTTCTCCCCAAAATTCCCTAGGAAGTTGTGCATGAGAAAGAATCATCAAACTCTCTCCTTAAAAATTTTGTTCATCATCTCAGTAATGTCATTTAATTGTGGCATCTTAGTTAGTGTCTTTTTATATAAATACCATGTGATATATAATAACTATCAAACTAACCTTGGTATTCTTCCCAATTATCAAAATATATGGAAATTAGTTTCTTATCGGTCTTTCTCTCAATTCTAGCATAAAAATCTAAATATATAAGAAATACTTGATTTTTTGTTTTCAATATATATGCTTATATTTTCTTAGAGTGATCATCAATGAATATGATAAAATAAAGGGTCACACCGAGTATTCTACTCTACATTGAGTAGATATTAATATGAATAAGATTGAGAATATTCAATCTCCTTGAGGGTGGATGAAAATGAAATGATGCTCTATGACTTTTTTTTAGTTATGCAATCCTTACACTCATCAAGATAAGATTCCTTGTCAAATGGTAAGATATTACTTCTAGCTAGAAGCTACAGATCCTTCTCACTCACATTACCAAGTCTCTTATGCTAGAGACCAATCTTGATTTTTTGATGAATAGTATTTACTTGATCTTCAGATACTCCTGACTAAGTGGCATAAAAGTACTCTCATTCTTATCTCTTTTAATGACTAACATATCTCATGCCAATAAAGAGAAAATTCACATGAATATCTAGTACATACTGGACATATCTAAGCATCAATTGATATCTTACCAATAACTATCAATAAATATTTTTAATGCCCAAAATTTGTGATATCCCACTATTCCTCACCTTTTCTGTACCATAATCACCATAAGTGTAAATAATAATAAAAATAATGCGTAGTGTGATATGAAATGACGTTATTGAATCAACAAGCCAATCACTTTCCTTTTTTTTGAACACCAAGGGCTTCTGGGCCCACTTACGTTGGCCCTTACATCCCCTTGGGCCCCCAAAGAACCGAGCATGTAAGGAAATATCTCCAGTACCCCCCACCGATAAGACTTGAACTCGTGACCTCCTGGTCATTACAAAGAGTCTTCACCAGCTAAGCTCTTATATGAGAGGGGTAAAACTAAGGTTTGGGTAAGCATTTTATAGTCACTGGCCCCATCGCTTGTGCGGCCCCATACCCCAGAAAACCCTCAATAGGCCCAGCCCCTTGAGAGGTTTTTTTGGGAGGCACAGTTCCACATACGCAGAGTAACGATTTGAACCCAAGTCCTCTTCCCTGGAGTACCTCCGCCTTAGCCACTAGGACAAAGACATCATTGGTATCATTTTCTTTAGATACTATATTAGTAGAATTATTATCACTAACCAGCATCAAGTTACCTTCTGAGATGATGTTTGTCTCTCCCTTGAGTTTATCTCTTCTTGTGCATTGTTGTGTCGTTCTTTTTTAAGAATAGAAAACTTTTTTCACGTCCTATCTTATTATAGTGATAATACTTGATTGCTTTTATGTTTTGTAAATTTCCATTGGAATAATGAGTTATTACATCAGGCTGTGTGTGTCTCTTGTGATGCTCCTATCACATCTCTTAGAAATAAGAATACCATGAGAGACTCACCTCTTCTTTTTTTTTCTTAATTCTTCGGACAATAAGTTTTTTGATATAATGTGCATTAACACAATGCCTCTGGTGGTTGCATGCTTAGGAAAACCACAAAGTTATCTCAGCTATCTAAAAGTGAGTTTAATATTATATTAATTAGTAGCTCATCTTCTAATACAATCTTCATTGATAAAAGCTAATTCACCATCCCTTGAAATATATTGGTGTGCATTTACATTAAATTATCATCCTTAAACTTCAGGTTAACAAGACATATTTTGATCAATATTTTATTTCTGAATATATTCTTTTTGAACATAGACTCTAGTTTCTCGTATAGTTTGTCTGCCTTTTTTTTATTGGCAACATATTGATTAACATTATTATTTATCCATTGTCGAATTATGGAGGCAGCCATGTCGTTTAGCTCTTATCATTTTTCTTCAATCTTTTTTTCCAGGTTTCACCTTCTTCATCACATGGTCATTCAACTATTTGACTACAACATAGTCACACATTATATTTTTATAAATAAAAGAATTGATCCTAGCTAACTTTATTATTATAGAATGATCTTCCAATATAATAAAAAATAATATCAATAATAAATAACCAATACAAATAAAAAAGTCTCAAGATTCATCCAAAATCACTATATTGATATCAGAATAATCAGATATCAATATATTGATAATGAGTATACTAGTTACTATCTTAGTATTAATAAAAATTATCCTTCTCTACATAAGTTGAATAGCACTTTTTGGGTGGCATCCAAAATCTTGTTATGATATCAGTTGTTGGGAGTAAGACTTTTGGACCATGATTTATTTGAAACTATAAAATATTGAGAATAATGTTTGGTTATATAAATAATGGAGGCACAAATAAAAATAACTCAAAAATAAGAAATCACAATGTAATAATTTTGAAAAATCAAATACAATGAAAAAGAAAGATGAGATACTACAATATCAAATTGAACAATGTGTGCTAAGTACTTCTTCACACGCATAAGAAATTCATATAACACATAATACCAAAAATTATATTTTAGACTAAAATATATTTTCTAGTATATATAAAATCCTATAAATCTAAAATCCAATACAAATACATAAACTTAGGATTTTAAAGTGATTGCCATGTATTTCTTTCCACATTATTTTTTAGGTGATAATATTAGTTTGTTAGATTTATAGCTTGGAATTAATAATATTGTTGTAATTTAATTGCTGGACCAAAGAAGAGATTATATCTGTAACTTTTTCAAATATTTATATATTGTCTCAATTCCTCATGACTCTTAATCTTGCACACAAAGTGAATTGAAACTACAAAAAATATATATTATATAAGCTGCATAATTAAAATCATGGTTTTATCATATGCACACACAAAATGTATAAATTATAAACCAAAGAAAATAAAACTACATGATTTAAGTAAACAAACTACAATTGTACCATATATATTTCTTTAAATTATTAATTAAACAAGTAATATAAGTGAAAATAACTGGCTCAAAGAATTAACTCTCTCAAA
This sequence comes from Sapria himalayana, assembly GCA_029783825.1. Taxonomy (NCBI): domain Eukaryota; kingdom Viridiplantae; phylum Streptophyta; class Magnoliopsida; order Malpighiales; family Rafflesiaceae; genus Sapria; species Sapria himalayana. The sequence continues at coordinate 1,537,748 of JAREIK010001381.1, read as the reverse complement.
CTAATATTTAGTTGTGGGAGAAAAGGATAAGGAAGACACTAAGGGTGAACCAAATGTTCCCCCAAAAATTGTACCTATACGAAGGAGAGGTAAAACTCTGAGCTAGGAGAAAAAAAATGCTTCTAGACTGTAACCCACGTGCACACTAGACTGCCCGAAAGGTGCAAAGGAGAAGATCTCAATGCGAAACCTAGGTAACATCCATAAAAAAACACCTTCCCTCAAAACACTAATTGCCTAGAAAAAAAGATTTTTTTTTGTTGTTTTAAATTGAATTGGATGCAATACCCCCATCCAAGAGGGCACCATGTGTGCCATTTTGAGAAAAAAAGATAATGTTGTGTTTTATTTGCAACTTTTTTATTTTTTTTTTGAAAAATATCTAGTTAATGGTCTACCATACTCCACGATTTCAAAAAAAAAAAACAAAACAAAACAGCAAAAAAAAAGAGCGGCCTACCCAACTTAGACACCCACATCAATTATATCATTCAATCGAATGATTCATAATAGTTATTTCGCTAACTTTTTAAAATAGTGAACGATATGTTTTTTTTAAATACATGTTGATATAAAATTATCAATGCTAATAACAACATCAATATCGCCAAAATTTCATATGTAGCCAAGTGATCATGCAACTTATCATGCAACTAATTATTTAATGACTCACCCTTGTTGAATGCACTAATCATTATCGGTCACCATAATTTATGATGTGCCTCATCATTTGCTTTGGGAGTGTCCAAGCGAACACACTTTGTATAATATTGATAATTTGCAATTAACAAAATGTAACTTTCTTCATTGTCATTTTACTGTACAAAAATAGGATCAAAGTAATCCCAAATCTATAAAATTGTACTCCCCCCCACGCCCCCCCCCCCCACCAGCTAGTTTGGAGTGAATTGGATTAACTCATGACTGCCCTACTAGAATGGTTTATCCCAATCATACTTAATCAAAGATGAAACAAGAGGGAAGGTTCCTCTATGTGCACACAAGCTGTGCTCATGATTATCAAAAATAAGAGCCACGACACATGAGAAGACTATATCTACTATTAAAAATATTCGATGTGCACACAAGCTGGCCCACACTATAGTGATCATAAAAGAAAATGAGCCATATTTGTTAATAAAAATAATATCAATTATATGTCATTGAATAAAATGGGAAGTAAACAAATTTTTATCAATGACAAGCATAAAACCAAATGAATCAATAAAAGAGTATTATTAATCTTGGATGCTTACGAGATAATAATTCAGAGGATGCCAGACTGATTGAGATGCCTTAATGATAATTTTAAGTAAATTTTATCAAGCAAAACGAATACTTCTCAGTAATAAAAAGCAAGTAGTGCTCGTATTTGCATCGGTAATCTAGGGATAATTTAAGTGGAATTTGTTATTTTATTGGGGGTAAGTGAAAATCACATTGCCCACATCGAAAATCTGTTTGGAGATTTTCAAAAAATTTTCTTATAAAAGGACTTTTGCTATTCCTTTGAAATTTATTCCCATGTATTTCAAATTTCTCATTTCCTTTTGAATGTATTTTATTTCATGATATAATATATTGTTTTACTTTTGAATTTTCTATCTTTCAAATTATAGTGGGTTTAGTTTTATTTTATAACAGTGATATCAGAGGATGTTAGTTAGTAACTTTTGTGGTTAATACATTTTAGAAAAATTCTGTCAAAAAGGCGATAAGAGCCTCAAGGTTTGTGGTTTTTAAGAGGGTAATTGTGCCCCTCCACTTACCTGGGAACTTTTCTAGTGTAATAACACAAATTATTATTATTATTTTTAGTTACTGTTCACTGTAAAAGTGAAATATGACAACAAAATTTGAAATAGAAAAATTCAATAGAAGTAATTTTTCATTGTGGAAAATGAAAATTAAGGCAATTTTGAGGAAGGATAATTGCTTAGATGCAATTGAAAAAAAGCTCACCAGAATTCCTGACAACAAGTGGAATGAGATGGATAGTAATGCAGTAGCTGACTTACATTTGGCACTTGCTGATGGAGTATTGTTGAGTGTGACAGAAAAGAATACGACAAAAGAAATTTGGGATACTCTCACAATGTTGTACAAGGCAAAGTTACTTCACAACAAGATCTTAAAAAAAGACTTTACATTTTGCGAATGATGGAATCTGTTATGGTAACTGATCATATCAACACTATGAATACTTGATTTTCACAACTTACTACGTTGGGTCATAAGATAGAAGAAATTGAACGTGAAATTTTACTTCAGAGTTTACCTAATTCATAAGATCAACTTATCATCAATCTAACGAATGGTGCATTGACTGATAGTTTAATTTTTAATAATATTGTCTCTACCATCTTAGAAGAAGAAAATAGACGGAAAAATAAATAGGATAGATTGTAAATGCACAACAAATAGATGCTTTGACGATGATATGAGGGAGATCAACGGAGTGTGGCCCTAGTGAGAGTCAGAATTATGGTAGATCAAAATCTCGAAGTAAGAAAAATATTAAATGTTATAAATATGGTAAGAAATGACACTTAAAAAGAGATTGTTGGTTTAAGAAATGAAATATGGATGATGAGTTATCTAAGACACAAGGAAATGTTGCAAGTATCAATAATGAAGGTAATATTTTATACAGTGAGGTAACAACAATGGTTGAAAGTAAAAAACAATTTAGTGATGTATGGTTGCTAGACTCAGGAGCATCGTGACATATGACATCTCAGAGAGATTGGTTTCACAAATATGAACCAATCTGAGGTGGGTCGGTGCACATGAGTGATGATCATACTTTGAAAAGTATTAGTATGGGTACCATCAAAATTAAAATGTTTGATGGTATGATTCGTACCATTCAAGATGTACGATATGTGATTGACTTGAAGAAAAATATATTGTCTTTGGTACAAATAGATAGTCTTGGATGCAAAACTCGTATTGAAAATAGAATGATAAAAATTGTGAGAGATTCACTTGTGGTAATGAAGGGAGAAAAGATCACGGCAAATTTATTCATGCTTAAAGGAGAAACAGTACAGGAAGCAGATGTATGTGTTGCATCAATTACTAAAGAAGAAGAATCAATGTTGATATGACATCTCAAACTATGACACATGTCAGAACAAGGTTTGAAGATTCTCTCTAATAAAAAGTTACTTTTGGGGCTCAAAACGGTAAATTTACCTTTTTGTGAGCATTGTGTTACTAGTAAGTAGAATAGATTGGCATTTAAAAGATTAAATATAAGAAGTAAAAATACTCTAGACTTGATATATTCTGATGTATGAGAATCACCTGAAATATCTTATGGAGAAGCATAGTATTTTGTATCCTTCATTGATGATTATTCAAGGAGATGTTGGGTATATCCAATCGAGAAAAAGTCAGATGTGTTTTTAACTTTTAAAGACTTCAAAGCATGAGTGGAACTTGAATATGGGAAAAGAATTAAGTGTTTGCGGACAGATAATGGAAGTGAGTATACAGATGGTGAATTTCTTTTTTTTGTAAGCAAGAAGGTATCAAACGATAGTTTATAGTCACGTACACGTCACAACAAAATGGAGTAGTAGAACGGTTGAACAGAACTCTTGCAGAAAGAATGAGAGCAGTGTTAAGGACTGCAAGACTAGCCAATTCCTTTTGGGTGGAAGCAGCAAAAACTATATGCTATGTAATAAATCGATCGCTATCAACATCGATTGATTTGAAGACACCGATGGAGATGTGGGCAGGTAAGCTAGTAGACTACTATACTTTACATTATTTTGGATGTCCTGCATATGTGATGTACAACACCCAAGAAAGAACAAAGCTGCATCCAAAATCCAGAAAATGCATATTCTTAGAGTATGCTGAAGGAGTGAAGGGGTATCGCCTGTGGGAACCTACTGACCACAGGTAATTATCAGCAGAAATGTAATTTTTAAAGAAAGAATTGAAGATTATAGCACATTAAAAAAAGTTTCAGAAACTACCACTGTTCATGTAGAAAATGATCAGATACAAGATGTTCCAAAATCAATAAAGAAAGAACTATAGCATGAAGCACAAGAATAAGTCGTGTCTAAGGCTCAAGAAGTTAGTCGGCCAATTCGTAATAAAAGACCGCTAGCTTAATACTCAGAGTATGTTACGGAGAGTAACATTGCATATTGTCTCCTAATAGAAGATGAAGAACCTTCAACATTTCAAGAAGCTTCAGATAATTCAGATGTATCTCTGTGGATGACAGCAATGGTAGAAGAAATCGAAGCTCTACACAAGAACAAGACTTGGAAGCTAGTACCGTTACCAAATGAAAGAAAAGCTATTGGCAACAAATGAGTTTACAATATAAAGTGGGATAGTAATGATCAAGTAAAATGGTATCGTGCTAGATTGGTAATAAAGGAATATGCTCAGAAAGAAGGTATTGACTTTAATGAAATTTTTTCTCCGGTGGTTCATCTTACAATAATTAGAGTAGTAATAACTGTATGTGCTACACTTAATTTGTATTTGGAGCAGTTAGATGTTAAAACTACTTTTCTTCATGGAGAAATTGAAGAAGAAATTTATATGTTCCAGCCAGAAGGATTTGTTAAAATTATTAAGGAGAACTTTGTTTGTAAGTTAAAAAAATTTCTATACGGTCTAAATAAGCACCGAGGTATTGGTATAAGAGATTTGATTCCTTCATCATGAGCCTTGGGTATAATAGACTCAGTTCAAATCATTGTACATACTACAAAAGGTTTGAAGAAAATGATTTCATCATTTTACTATTATATGTGGATGACATGTTGGTAGCAGGCCCAAACAAATGTCGAATCCAAGAATTGAAGGTATAGTTAGCTAGGAAATTTGATATGGACTAGGGACTAGCAAAGAAGATTCTAGGGATACAAATTTATCGATATAGAAATAATAAAAAGATTTGACTTTCTCAACAAAATTATTTTAACAAAATCTTGCATTATTTCAACATGCAAGATAGTAAGCCAATTTCTACTCATCTTTCTGTTAATTTCAAATTATCCTCAAGCATATGTCCTAGCTCGAAAAAAAGAGAGGAGGAAGATGTCTCGAGTACCGTATGCATAAGTAGTGAGAAGTTTAATATTTGTAATGATTTGTACAATACCAAATATTGCACAAGCAGTGGGAGTGGTTCGTCGATTCGTGACAAATCCTGGCTTAGAACATTAGAGTACTGTGAAGAAGATTTTCAGATATTTGAAAGGAACCTTAAATACTAAAATATGCTATGGAAATTTAGATCTTATTGTCAGAGATTATGTTGATGTAGACTATGCTGAAAATATTGATAATAGCAAGTCTACAACAGGTTATGTTTTTACTCTTGCTGGAGGAGCTGTAAGTTGGGTTTTGAAATTGTAACATATTGTATCTACTTCTACGACAGAAGTAGAATATGTTACAGCTACACAAGCCAATAAATAGATAATATGGTTACAAATACTATTGGAAGAGCTTAGATTCAAACAAAATAATGTTACATTATTTTGTAATAGTCAAAGTGCTCTACACTTAGAAAAAAATCTAGTATTTCACTCAAAAATAAAATACATCAGGGTATAATATCATTTTGTACGAGAGAAAATAGAAGAATGAAGTGTGGATTTACAAAAGATCCATACCGAAAAAAACATAGCGGATGTTTTAACCTAACCGATCAGCACTGACAAGTTTGAATAGTGTACAACTTAATGTGGCTTAACAAGATTAGAAGCAAGTATTGACAAGCAAAGAAAGTAATTTAAGTGATAGAATACTACTTTATTGAGAGTAGATGAAAATCACATTGTCCACATCTGAAATTTGTTTGGATATTTTCAAAATTTTCCCGATAAAAGATCTTTTCATATTCATTTAAAATCAATTCCCATGTATTTCTAATTTCTCATTTTATTTTGAATATATTTTATTTAATGATATAATTTATTACTTTAAATTTGAATTTTATATATTTCAAATTATTACTGATTTAGTTTAATTATTAACTCAGCAACTTATTTCTTGATCCCCGACACACCTGATCAAACGTGTACGACGCCAGCTACCATTAGCAACCGCTTCAGATCCTGCTGCAGAAGTTTGGAAATTACCTCATTGCACTTCAATACTTGTTGGGCTTGTGTACAGGTTATGAACAGACAGGGCGTCTGGATGCCATTTCCCTCAAGCAATTGTTTAATTTTAGTGTTATTTCCCTCATCGTCTTCGAGATTCCAGATATCTGCATGCGCACCGAAGTCTTGGATGATGGTCTGAATGGCTAATTCCATGCCGTAGTTCTTAAAGGAGAATATCAACAGTGACGGCATTTTTTTTATCATTGGTTCCACCAACGAGTACAATTGTTGCTCCATTTTAGTGAATATGGTGGGATGCAACCAAGAGATATTTGCAGGCTGCCGATGCCATGGGATGACGGGAAAGCTCTACAAGTAGTAAAAAACAAACTACAGGGGCACCCTGATGGTGGAAATACTCACTCCACTTCAATAGCCGGTACCAATCACAATGGCGGCACTTTAGAAGCACCAAGTTGGCATGAGGGTTAATTTACTAATTTGTTTTTTGTTTTATTTGCAATCGTTGAGATTTAGGGTTAAACTTTGAGGTTGGGTGAATAATTGCTCACTGTTGGCCACCCCGACACATAACTAGATAACAATCGAAAAAAACAACAATCTCGGCGTTTTGTCGCCACGTTTGAGTTGCCAACTTCTTCGCGTGGTTGTACGTACGATGACCTGGTGGCTGTCCATGGATTACGCGGAATGACGGGAAACGAGGTAAGTCAAAGCACCGTGTCCGTGCGCCAACCTCTAAGCCGGAATACAACGCAGTTCGGAAGCATTATTTTTGGTAAATTTGTTTTTTAGTATATGAAACGAAACTAATTATATTTTGGTACCCAGTTTTTTTATTTTATTTTATGCACCAAATTATTAAAAATATTTATATTTTATTGCACTATAATATATCAATATAAAAAATACTTGTTTACTACTACATAACACTTAAAAAATGAAAATTATGCAAAATTGTCTCAAAATAGAAATAATTATCTTTTGAGCCTCTTTTATTTAACATCTAGGAACCCAAATAAAAATATTTATTTTGAGCTCCCAACTACGAATCAC